>OU898277.1:186201514-186433462 GCA_918026665.1 Diabrotica balteata | reverse complement strand
AGTTGCTAGTTTATTAGAATTAAAATACAAAAGGGTTTGAATTTCGTTCAAGAGTTGTTGTAATGTACCTACCTACTCACATGTAAGATAATTAAAGTATCTATGTATTTCTATATAGTTTTTAGTCACCTGGTATATGTTTATTTACAATTATGAAAAGTTCTCATGTATAATCACTAATAATTATTTGCTGTTAGAAATCAGAATCAATACTCTTCATAAATATTTTCCTATTTAGAATAAATAAGTTTCGCTAGTTTATTCGCCTAATACTTCGTATCTATGGAATAATATAATTTATTTCTCTTATTTCTTTGTTCGATAAGCTATCCGTATTTGCTATTTTAATATTAATATTTGAGTCCAATCTCTTGTACTCAAATCCATCCAGAAACATCGTTAAATAATTGTAGATAACAGAACTTATAAATTCATAGTTTTAAGAAATAACAGGCAGTGTAATTTTCATCCTCTAATATAATAAAATTTATACATGTCAATATATTCTGTTTAATTCCAAAACAAAGAGTTAGTCCGGAGAAGAAATAAACGCATAGTATTCCATAACAAAATTTGGTGTCAGAAGTGGGATATTAGTAGCAGAGTTCCTCTGATTGCTGATAGAAGGAGAGCTGAGGAATTTTTGAATTGACTTGTTTCCTTCGAGGAATCATTCAAAAAAACTGTCAGTGTGGAAAAATCGCCACTACAACTAATTACATTGGGGTCCAGTACATCCAGTTCGAAATCCAGTTCCAGTCATAACCCAATTGTAGTTCCATCGGAAGTAGAGGTGAACCCGTGGAATAATAGACTATGCGACCAACAAAATATTCTACTTGTAAGTACATTCTATCTTAAATATTCTGTCTCATATTTAAAAATCTTGTAAACGTATGTCTACTTTATATCTGATATAAGTAACTTATTTGACGAACAAATACCTTCTCCCGACTCAAATTCTCTTTCAAATTCTTCTACTTCTAATTCAAATAAAATGTCAGTATCAATTGAAATAGCTGAAAAACTTCTCATTAGATTTGATGGTACAAAATCAAAATTATACGAATTCATAGACAATTGTGATAAAGCATACAATTTAGTAAATCCGCAATCCAAACCCATCTTATTAGCCATTATAGAAACTAAATTAACCGATAAAGCTAGGGCCATAACTAGAAACAGAACATTTGACGAATGGAAAGATTTAAAAGACTTCTTATTAGATGCTTATTCTGAACGCCGAACTGAAGGTCAGTGGCAATTGGAATTACATTCCTTACGTCAGATGCCCAGTGAAAATGTAATGTCATTTGCAAATAAAGTTGAAAATTGCTATATAAAATTAATAAATACACTTGATCCAGACTTATCTCCAGATGCAAGAAATGCATGTACTAAACTCTTAAAAACTCAAGCACTAAATGTCTTTATTAGAGGATTAAACAAAGACCTCTCTATTTTAATCAAAGCCGAAATCCAGATTCCTTAGAAAGAGCTGTTGCTATAGCAATTGCCGAAGAACAAGAACAGTTATCAAGACAAGAAATTTTCAGACCATTCTGTAATATTTGCAAACGAAATAACCATTTCTCAAATAACTGTCGATATAAAAACAATTCAGATAGAAATGTTAGACATCTTCAAAATTCTAGTTTTCAAAACCCAAAATATCCTAATTCAAATCTTCAAAGGTCAAATTCTCAAAAATCAAAATTATAAACCTTCAAATTCAAATTCCAATTCTGATTTTCCTCCAAACTTAAGAAAAGAAAATACCAACACTTCCCAACGTTTTTGCAGATACTGCAAAAAACCAGGTCACGTTATAGAAGAATGTAGAAAACGCGAATTTAACAATAAAAACAAAAATCCAACAAATTCTTTAAACTTCCAGAATCCTCGACAACCAACGGTCGATTCTCGAGGAGTTCGTTCAGTTCAGGCCGTATCACAACCATCAACTTCTCAGTCACTTCCTATGTAGATTTACCCTTAGTAAATAATTCTAATCCATCCTCTTGCAAGTTTCTAATCGATACAGGCGCAGATATTTCTTTAATTAAATATTCAAAAATACTAAACATTCCAAAAATTTATTCTAAGTCTATTACTCTACGAGGCATTGATAAAAATGTCTTAAATCCAAATAAAACTATATGTAGTTGTAACGTAAATTTCAAGATAAAAGATTTTGTCCAAACTCATGTTTTCTATGTCGTAGAAGACGATTTTCCTCTTCATTTCGACGGTATATTAGGTAGCGATTTTTTTGAAATAAATAAATGCCAAATTGATTATAAAGAAAATAAATTAAACTTTAAAAATTGTTCTATTCCAATTGAATATATAAAATTTCCATTAAACAATGACAATGACGAATTTCTGAGAGATCAAAATATCGAGACAAGTTCTAATATCGATGAAATATTTCCTTATGATGCTAAATCCATAGAGGATCATTTTATTTAGAAACCAATGATATCCAAATAACCTTAAGTAGTGAAGAACTACTATCCAATCCAATTCAATCTAAATCTAACTCTAAATCCAAAGAAAATTCAAGTCCAAAATGTGTAAAATCCACTGAGATATGCACAAATAAAACTTGTAACTCTTCACGAAATCATAAATCAAAATCTTGTTCAGAAGAAAAATCCTGTTCAGACGATCTTATACTAAATCAAAACTCTATTCTAACTCAAGAAGTAATAAAACTATTCTATCCGCAAGAACTGAAACAATTGTTCAAATTTAAAGTAATAAATAATGAATTAAGCGAAGGATTATGTCCCGAACGCGAAATCTTTAAAGGTGTATTTTTATGTCCTAGTGTTGTTAAAGTAAAAAATGATTTCTTTTTAACCTCAATCGTAAACACTACTGAAACGGATGTTGAATTAAAACGATATTCAAGTAGCAATAGAAAAAATTCCAAATTTACAAAACAATGCAAATATACGAAAAATGTCTTCTTATAAAGATAATACGAATTCTACAGAATTGCTAAATTAAAAAATGCCTTGAGAAACAGATCATTTAAATAGTGAAGAAAAATCATCTTTAATTTCTATTTGCAAGGAGTACAATCATATCTTTTATCTGGAAGGAGATCAACTTACCAGTACAAATGCCATAACTTGCAAAATTCCTTTAAATTCTAATGTACCTATTAGCACTAAATCATACAGGTATCCTGAAGTACACAAACATGAAGTCGAAACTCAAATAAAAGGTATGCTAGATCAAGGTATTATCGAAGAATCAACTTCGCCATGGAATTCGCCCCTTGGGTTGTGCCAAAAAAGGCCGATGCTTCAGCAAAGAAGAAATGGCGAATTGTTATAGACTATCGACGACTAAATGATATTACTATAGGAGATTCATTTCCACTTCCGAATATAGTCGATATATTAGACCAATTGGGTCATTCAAAATATTTTTCAACAATAGATTTAACATCAGGATTTCACCAGATCAAAATGGATCCTGAGGATTCTCCAAAGACTGCTTTCTCAACTCCGTCTGGACATTATCAATATTCACGAATGCCATTTGGATTAAAAAATGCTCCCAGTATTTTTCAAAGGCTAATGAATACTGTCCTCTCAGGAATACAAAATTACAGATGTTTTGTCTATCTCGACGATATAGTCATTCATGCCGATACATTAGAAAATCATAATAAAAGATTAAAAGAAGTATTCGAAAAATTGTCTACATTCAACTTAAAAATACAACCAGATAAGTGCGAATTTTTTCGTCGCGAAGTAATGTATTTAGGACATTTAATAACTGAATTTGGTGTCAAACCGGACGAAAAAAAGGTATGTGCTGTTACAGATTTTCCTATACCCAGAACACAAAAAGATATTAAGAGCTTTTTGGGTCTCACTGGTTATTATAGACGCTTTATAAAAAATTTCAGTGCTTTAACACAACCTTTAACAAAACTGCTGAGGAAAAATGTTGAATTTAATTGGACAAGCATTCAACAACAGTCATTTGAGAACCTGAAATCAATACTTTGTTCAGAACCAATACTTCAGTATCCAGATTTTACCAAACCCTTTGTCTTAACAACGGATGCTAGTAATTATGCAATAGGGTCCATACTTTCTCAAGGTAAAGTACCAGATGATTTACCTATTGCTTATGCTAGTCGTACCTTGAACAAAGCGGAATCAAACTATAGCACAACAGAAAAAGAATTACTTGCAATTGTATGGAGTGTTAAACACTTTAGACCATATTTGTACGGAAATAAATTTTTCATTTATACGGATCATAAACCACTCACATGGCTATTTAATGTAAAAGATCCCGGATCAAGACTCGTTAGGTGGAGATTAGCATTAGAAGAATATAGCTATGGGAATTATTTATAAACCAGGTAAATTAAATCAAAATGCTGATTGTTTAAGTCGTCCTCCTTTAACCATATCTGAAACAAATATTTGCGAAGAAAACAAAAACCCGGCAACAATCACCTTACAAATAAACAAAATGAGTAAAGAAAATAATGACACTTATTCACAGTTCTTATCTAAATCCGAAACTATATTAATAACAAATGATAATATAAAGAAACAAATGAAAAGATTACATCATTTTCACAAATTTTAGCATTGTTTGTTTCCGTAGATTTAAATTTTAATGAGATCGTTCAGAAACAAATAAATAAACAATTCAGTCATATAGAAAAATTGAAAGCCAAAAATCCAAGACTAAATGACATTATATATATTTCTGATCAAAATAAAAACTTTTATTACATATTTTATAAAAAATAATTATTGGGACAATACCTCTTATGAAGATATATTTAATTCCCTAATAAAATTAAGAGACTGGTTATTAAACGATAAAAATATTAAAAATTTGCCTACCCAGAATAACTTTTAGCTACGATAAATTAAGTTGGGGAAAAATTAGATCTATGATTAGATTTATTTTTAGAAAAACTGATATATCTATTATCATTTATCATGATATACTAACAAATCCTGAACCTGAGGAAATAACTACAATATTACAAGAGAATCACACTAGTCCTACGGCTGGACACTCTGGTTTTCATCGGACATACAATCGTATAAAAAAACATTTCAAATGGAATAATATGAAAAATGATATTAAAAAACTTTATAAAAACCTGTGAATCTTGTCAGAAAAATAAACTCGTTAGAAAAAATTCGTAAAGCCCATGGAGATAACAACAACAAGCTCAAATCCATTAGAAAAAATATTTTTAGATATAGTAGGTCCTTTACCTTTAACCGAGTCAGGTAATAAGTTCATATTAACATTACAAGATGACTTAACAAAATTTTCTCAAGCTTACGCAATTCCGAATCATGAAACCAAGACTATCGCTGAAAATCTGGTTCGTGGATTTATTTGCAAGTTTGGAAAACCCGATATAATAGTTACTGATCAAGGCCGAGATTTTACTTCCAAATTATTTTCTCAAATCGCCAAGCTTTTTAAAATCAGACATATAAATTGTACTGCTTATCATCCAGAATCAAATGCTGCATTAGAAAGGAGTCACGCTACTTTAGCAGACTACCTTAAACATTATATTAAAGCTGATCAATCCGATTGGGACGAATGGCTAGATTTTGCTATGTTTTCATATAATACAACTAATCATACTTCAACCAAATTCACACCATATGAACTAATATTTGGATATACACCTAATCTACCTAGCAGTATAATACGACCAGTAGAACTCAAATATACATATGAAGATTATTTAGATAATTTAACACTTAAACTTAGAAAATCTCATGAGTTAGCAAAAACGAATCTATTAGAATCTAAAGTAGTCAGTAAAAAATATTATGACCAAAAGATTAATGACACCGTTTTCTTAGAAGGACAATTAGTATATCTCCAAAATGAGCAAACAAAGAAGGGTCAAACCAAAAACTTACACAAAATTATAATGGACCTTATAAAATTCTAGAGATAAATTCTCCTGTCAATTGCACAATTTTAGTAAATAAAAAACCAATAAAAGTTCCACATGAATAGATTGAAACATGCTTTTGTTTCAGGTATGCAATAATATGGCTGACAAATAGTGAACAAATTCACAAGAAATATACCAATACTCCTATCAACAAATCACCTGGAATCTATTACGAACACATAAAAAATGTTCAATTTATTGAAACTCATTGGAACATATTAAGTCATATTCCTTTACAACCTTTTACAGACAAATTAAATTTTGTAGATCTCACCTATCAAAAAACATTAAGACTGTGTCAAAACAAACCAGTTCTTATTGAATTACGATTATGTGATACTTCACTAAAACTCTTAGGACAAATCATACCTAGACTCTTTCAAGATGAACAAACTTTAAAAAACATAATTCTGCATGAACATTTTAGACCAAAACGCGCTCTATTTAATGCAATTGGATCTGTTTTCAGGACCTTATTCGGTACCTTAGACAGTGATGATGCTGAAAATTTCAATAATGCTATTAACAAAGCTGAAAGTAACGAAAATCATCTTCTTGATTTACTAAAACAACAAATTCATGTAGTAAAAGCCACGATTGCAAATTTTAATAACTCTATTACAAATCTAGACCGAAACAAAGTGATTTTTGATAAAAATTTTGAATCAATTACCAATTACACAGATAAAATGAATAATAAATATTTTAATTTAGATTTAAAACAAAAAATTGAAGAACATTTTACTTTACTAACTTTCTTTATAACAGAATTACAACAAGAATATTCTACTTTAATAAACGTTATTCTATTTGCAAGAAATAATAACCTTCATCCTTCTGTTATAACACCTGAGCAACTAATTCAAGAATTATCTAAAACGGTAACGCATTTACCTAGTACATCGACTTATCCATTTCCATTGACTATCGATTATGCTCATAAATATTTCGATATCATTTTACTTAAATATATATATTTTGATAACAAGATTTTAATTACGGTTAGTATACCTTTGGTTAGTAATACTCCTTATTCTCTTTTTAAACTAATATCTCTTCCTATAATTCATCCAACATTAAAGAGACTTACCTTTATTCTTCCATCTGTCAAATATCTTGTTCTTTCAGAAAATAGAAACATTTATGTTACTATTGATACATTAGAAGACTGTTATTCATTAGATGAAGAAAACTCATTTGCAAAAATCCTGATACTTTCCGATTTACACACACTAATCCAATTTGTGAAACTGAATTGTTAACTTCAATAACAAACATACCATCTAGTTGCGATACTCGTATAATTCAAACAGAATATGAAATTTGGCATAAATTAAACAAACCAATTCTTGGATATATGTTTTACCCAAACCAACAGATTTAACTTTAAGCTGTCAGACTAGTACGCAATATCTATTGTTCTTTCAAACACAGGTATTTTTTCTACTTCGAATAATTGCAAAACTTACACCGGATCAACTATTTTGATATCTGTCTCAAATCCAAAAGAAAGTAATTTTCAGTCTATCATCCAGATTTATCCCTTCCAGAAGTCTGTTGTGATGATATTAAGATAAATAATGAATCCAAATTACACCTTGTTCCCTTACAATTAAATAATCTCGATCGAGATGCATTAAATTTAGCAAGCCATAAACTAGATAATTTAGAGAAAATGACCTCAGAAACAAATATTAATTTTTCGACACAATAAAAAATAGTTCTTATTTCACTTATGCAATCTTATTTTTGATAAAATGTATGTTACTTTATATTTTATACAGGATAATTAAATATTTTTACCGACGATTTCGTAGAAATCCGTCACATAGTTGTCAACAAATTACAAATTGTTTAACACTAAATATATGTCAAAGTAAACGAAAACATGTACATGAGACAGATTTAAGTATAGATTGTAAACATAATAAAGACAATAATTATAGTGAATCCAAAAAGTGTGAAGAGACTAGTTTCACAGAGACTACACCGATAAGACGAAGTGAAAGACTATCGAGACTAAAAGAAACTATTTAAATGTGTTAAAATAAAATAATAGTGTATACAAATGTTTTATACCATTTAAATGAAAATTCATTTTACAATTATTTTCATTCTTACAAAAGGAGGTGTAATGTACCTACCTATCACATGTAAGATAATTAAAGTATCTATGTATTTCTATATAGTTTTTAGTCACCTGGTATATGTTATTTACAATTATGAAAAGTTCTCATGTATAATCACTAATAATTATTTGCTGTTAGAAATCAGAATCAATACTCTTCATAAATATTTTCCTATTTAGAATAAATAAGTTTCGCTAGTTTATTCGCCTAATACTTCGTATCTATGGAAAAATAATAATTTATTTCTCTTATTTCTTTGTTCGATAAGCTATCCGTATTTGCTATTTTAATATTAATATTTGAGTCCAATCTCTTGTACTCAAATCCATCCAGAAACATCGTTAAATAATTGTAGATAACAGAACTTATAAATTCATAGTTTTAAGAAAAAACAGGCAGTGTAATTTTCATCCTCTAATATAATAAATTTATACATGTCAATATATTCTGTTTAATTCAAAACAAAGAGTTAGTCCGGAGAAGAAATAAACGCATAGTATTCCATAACATTGTAGACGTTTTGGTTTCAATTGTTTGTTTCCTGAAAAAGTTTCTCTATGCTTTTAATTATTGTTTCTTGTCTGTATTTTAAGACTTCATTTGGTATGCCTTTTATTCTTACAGATTTACTTTTAATTTACTATTTTATGTTATCACTGACAATCTTTCGTGGCTTTACTGAAAACTTTATGATCAGTTTCTCCTTTTCCTGTTTTTATCGACATCAAATTTTTCATTATATTGTTCTGAAGTTATTTTCTTGTGACATTTTAAAGCAATTACTATTTAAGTGAGAATAAGCCACAATTAAAGGTTAAAGTAAGTTTATTGACGTTTCAATTTTCACTTCGGAAATCGTTCTCGAAACAAAACATTGTTTACAAATACAAACTCGAAGTTATTTGTTAATAACAATTTTCCGATCACTTAGAAAAATTTAAAAGAAAAATACAATTAAGCTTGGAAAAAATATAAAGATGAATAAAAAAGGTTAAGTGCAGTAGGAATGCACTGTATAGAGGAACTTATAGGGGTAAACCGATCGCCTATTGGTAATATATCCTAACAATCCACAGGGGAGGCATTTTAAGATTCAATTTGCACAAAAATCAAATTTTCAGATGTACGCATTTGGCACTTTCTAACAAATTGCCTCTAATGTCTTCAGTAAGTTATATATGAAGGGGTCTTTTAGAGGGAGCCACCCTATGTTGTTGTTCTCCTGCGTGTAAGCTCAAGTGCCTTTTTCATTATATGTTTTTATCAATTTTACTTGTAAAATACGATAGAAATGTTTAGTTCAATAAAATGATTAAAATTCAAACAAAAACGGTATATTTTCAACGTATCTATTGGTCGATTTAATTGTATAGTTGTAATTGATGTCACGTTGTCATTATTGATACGATAAAAATTTATGTGTTAAAGTTGAGTTTCTGCAATAAACCGAATTAGATATTTAAAGAAGACGTCAAAAATAGGGACATTGTTAGCTAGAAGTCTCTAAAATGCAGAACAAAAAATTGTCAATATATTGTAGGCAGACTATGTGACGACAAAAATTGTTTTTAAAATAATAGAGAATATTAACGTAAAAGAACAATTTATTATTTATTTTGATGATTCTATATTGACAAAAAAGGGTCTTCCTGATGGTCAGGTGTTTATTGGACTTACATTCCTTGCTTTCCAGTCTAGTTTCTCATGGTTGTCTTCTTAAAATATTTCCCAGTTCCTATCCGACGCTTTGTGATCGATTAGATCAAGCTAGCTACTTTGCTGATGTGTCGTTGTCTGTTTTGGTTGCTTCTTTCGGTGGGTATGCGTGTGTCTGGTTTTAGGTGTCTTTCACCTCTTCTGGACGTGGTTTTTGACACTGGGGTCGTTGTGTCTCACTGGTAGTATTGGCTCGGTAGATATTGATTCCTGCGGAGAAGGTAGCTTTATAGGATAGTCAGGAATAAAAGGGTTGGTGCTAAAACGGTTCTTTTCAGAAATTATGTTTTGTTAGTGATTCTTCTTCTTTAAGTTCCATCTTCTATCGAAGGTTGGAAATCATCATGGCTATGCGGACTCTGTTGACTGCCGCTCTAAAAAGTTCTGCACTACTGCATCCAAACCATTCCCTTAAGTTCTTAAGCCAAGATATTCTTCGTCTTCCCACATTTCGCTTTCCTCGGATTTTGCCCTGCATAATAAGTTGTAATAATGCGTATTTTTGCCCTCTCATCACATGTCCCAAGTACTCAAGTTTTCGTCTTTTAATAGTTAATATTATTTCCGCCTCATTTCCTATCCTTCTAGATACTTCCATGTTTGACATTCTTTGAGTCCATGATATTCGTAGGATTCTTCTGTAACACCAAAATTCAAAGGCGGCCAACTTATTCAGATGAACTTGTTTTAGTGTCCAAGCTTCCAGACCATAAAGAAGAGTAGAGAACACGTAACATCGAAGCATTCTCAGGCGTAGTTCTAACCTTATATCCCGACAACAAAGAAACTTTTAAGTTTAATAAATGATGTACGTGCTATTTCAATACGTGTCTTAATTTCTTTGGTTTCGTCTACATCTGATGTTATCCATGTTCTTAAGTATTTATAGTTATTAACACTCTCAATTGCAGTATCTTCAATAGTCAATTGGATATTTGCATGTGCAGATTTAGTCATGATCATGCATTTAGTTTTCTTTAAATTTATCTTCAGTCCGTACTCATGACAGCGTTCATTAAGGCGTTGCATTACGTTCTGTAAATCATTGTTGTTATCCGTAATTATTACTGTATCGTCTGCAAAACGTAAGTTATTCAAAACTTCTCCATTGATAGATATACCTTCTATTGAGTCTGAGAGCGCTTCTTGAAATACCGCTTCACTGTAGACATTGAAAAGTAGTGGGTACAGCACGCAACCCTGGCGGACTCCTCTCTGTATTTTGATATTTTCGGTGTACTGGCTGTCAACTCTTACCTTGGCAGTTTGATTCCAATATAAATTAGATATAAATTAGATTGTTAGTGATTATGAATGATATATGACTGAATTTAAATGTATAAACTATTGTACAATGAATTTAAATGTCGCGTTGAGGGCAGTTGTCGCTGTATCCTCCCTGTACAATAGGATCGGGGATTCACAGAAAACCGATCCCTTCTTGTCTGTGGCAGAGCTCGAAGTAAGCTATTTAGCTGGTTACGATAATAAAGTGGAGTTACCACCAGGATGTAAACGTATTCATCAGGGAGTTCATTGCTGGCTGAGGCCAACAGTTTTGTCGGAGGAAAAAGGTAGTTTTCTTTATATAGTCTGATTGTCATTGCCAAAGCATGAGCAGGTAGTTCCGATTATGTTTTGGTCTCTGATGGTTTTATTCGAATAACTCCTGCCCAGAGAGGAGAACCTTTCATATATCTGCTGGATGTTCGCTATTTGATGTCTGATGTCGAAGGAGTGGCAGAGCCTCACCTTCCGACTCTCCTTTTTTATACAGGCTTGGACCGGCTTGTCATTACTGCTCAAAAAAATATTAAATATTTTAAATTTATTATTTTTTTATTGATAATTTCTTGTAATGGATAATATTTGTCTGACTTATATCTTATTGCAAAACTACGATGTGATAAAATTGTTATCTGCATAATCTTTTGTTCTATAATAGTTCTTTACACAGAACAATTAAGATCATAGGATTAAACTATGATTTGAATTAAAATTGTTTCTTATCTTCCATTTATATCGGATAAAAATATCATAAAAATATTTCTAAAATCACAGTTCACTGAAATATAATACTTCAATAAACAATTATATTAAGTGCATCAATCCCGCAGATATTATCATTGATTTTTATAAAATTAAGACAAAGGTAGCAAGTTAAAGATAGCAATTTTCGTATAATTTATGTTTAAAAAATCTCAAATCACATAAAAATCTACAAACGTACATTAGCCCTTAAGGGCAAAATGTCGCTTGTCAAAATGTTCAATGTGTTTTAAACGTATTAACTTTTTTCGAATCCTGAGAAAACTAATTAGTATATTTAAAAAATTTAAACGCAGAATGAAAAATTACTTTATTACCGAGGGTCGAAAGTCCCTGAAAACTTCAATGTTTATTTTAATTAGTTACAGCGGTGAAAAGAAAAGAGAAAATTTAGTGTGACTTTTAATTTTAAATATCGTATTCAAAAGAAACTTTTTGGTTATTCTAAGGGACTTTCGGCCCTCGGTAAGTATTAGTTTTCTCAGAATTCGAAAAAATTGAATATATTTAAAACGCATTAAACATTTTGCGCCTATGCCCTTTAGACTTCAGTTGGTCCACGACTTGCTGGATTATTCCTTTTCCAGTCTTTCCTATTTCTTACTCTCCTTTTCCTATGCATTCATATGAATGCATATAAGTATCCTATTAATCCAATCTTAAGTACGTAAGTATCCTTAGCTATATAATAAACCTTAAAAAAATTCCCGACAATTGGTATTTCCAGTAGTCACGGTCACGAAATACGAAATCAATTTCTCGCAAAATAGCAAAATAATGTCTAATCGTTTTGGTAATTCTTGATTACATTACTGCTGTTTATAAGAATGTTTATGTTAAACAACGATTATTGATGCTGATTCTGAGAATTCGGGGATTTTTATGTATAAACAGTGAACTTTTTCTTGTATACAAATTATTTACAGCATAATTTATTAATATACAAGCGTAAAAATAATTTATTGGCCGCGAACACGAAGACATTAGTGTTAAAACTTAATCAATAATAAATAACATGTTTTCGACAATCGATTCATTTTCAACGACAAATTCAATTCAATCATTACTCTCTATTTCATTCATAAAACACAAAAATCACACAGTGATGATTGAAGTGTGTAATGCTTGTTTTCATTCACTGAATAACTATAGTGTGCTAGGACGGAGGAACATATTATACAGATTGAACGAAATAAATTCGGAACATACGAAATATTATGAATTTCGGCTCAATTCTGCTGTAGGTGGTTGGCCAACAAAAGGTTGTCAAATAATATATTATAAAAATCCAATACTTCAGCGGGCTGCTGGATTCTGAACTAATTCAAGAACTCATTCATAGGTGGTCAAACCACCTATCGCTTCCTAAAGCCGGCCACTCACGGTACAGCGGTGTCGTTCGACATAATCGGACAGAGGCGTTGTTCAATTTGTTGGTATATCTGGTGCGCCCACACACCATACTGCGCCGCAGTATTTGTTCGGTTCTCGACCATGTCAAATCAAACAATCATTTTAGCGTCTCTTACTTTGTGTATAAATTCTTTGTGTATAGATTCTGGTGCAAAGAATCCAAGATTTTGGTGCAAAATAAATCTCGTCTGCCCCTGCACCCGATTTACTGGACTGCACTGCTAATTTTAATTCTCTTTTATAGGATGTTCTAAAATTGTTAATTTTTTTTTCTTACATACTCTTCATTCGCATCTTTGTTTACTTCTTGGAACTTTAAAACTAGAATGTCCATTGCCTGTTTTCGGGCGTTTCTATCGTGATACGTTTTACCTTTTATTCGCTATAGCATTCTTGTTTTTTATATAATTTAAAAAACTCTCTTAAAAAATTCTCGCTAAATCAAGCCATTTCGATTTTCTATAATATGATCAAAGCAAGTTTTTAGTTAAAAACGAAGTTGAACAACGCCGCTGTATCGTGAGTGGCCGCCTTTAGGCAAGCCCCTCTTTCGTTTATCGAAGATGGAGATTTTGAGCGGTGTTGCCAATATCATTCCACTAGATGTTTCTAAAATAACTACAAACTTCTGAAATAACTACAAACCATTAAGTTTATTTTTGTTATTAGTCTGTTGTAGTAGATTGGTAAATACAATGAAAAATATAGGCAAATATCCAATTTATTTAAAGATACGAAGAAGATATAACTCTCAAAAAGATCCGCAAATCGGATTATTACACGGCGATTGGCCACATTGACTTTGAGCTGCGCTCTAGACTATGGTGCGTTCTAAAAGGAGACGGATAGTTAAACGATATTTTATACAATGTCTAACACCGGGTATGGATTTATTTTTGTCCAAGTTTTATATTGGTCCACTATTTCAAATGCAGTTCAAACAGACATATATTAAATTGTATGATCCGTTTTAAATTCGTTCAATCTGTATAACCATTTCCATTATGAAAGTGAATAACTCTTATTTATCCTAAAATTGTCGCTATTCTACACTGGGAGGACATTTGTTAAAGAATCAGGGATCATTTTGTCCGGATGATATTAGATGATTTGATGATTATATTCTACCACATACCTGCTGGCAACAAGGAGATTTGTGCTGGAATATAGGTGATACGATCAACGGCTGAAAACACAATATGGAAGAGTGGAAGAACCAAACTCTTCTAATCTCTAATTCTAATCAAAGTCGGGATAGTGTATATTATAGTCAAACAATTTATTAGAAAGTGATTCATTGGTACGAACTTATTTTAAAAATACCAACTGTTGGAAATTCTACAATTCCAGCGGCGTTGTTATTTCAATGTTTTTTTTAGAATTAAATTATTTTTACTAGCAATTAATTCCATTGTGATCTGTACGTACCTTTGTCGTTCTGCCAATTTCGCAATTCTCCAAATGGGAATATAAGTGACTTATATGTGACTTCCTATGGTCAACGCTTTTATCTGAATTAATTTCTTAAATCCACATATATCATTGGCAAATTCGTGATATCTAAAACCTGTTATGGACAAGGAAATATGTACTGTGGCGGCGACATCTGTGAAGATCGTATCACCATCGAATTCATACTTGTCATCGTATTATATTTTTGTTGATAACGTTGATATGTAGTAAAAACTTAAATAATCTGGTATTATTTATTATCTTGTTCTTCTTCTTCATACTTTTAAAACAGGCTTAATGCCTGTTTTACTTCGGTTTTTAGCCTCAATTGACGTTGGCTGACCATCTTTTCTTCGGTCGTCCCAATGATCTTCCATTTGGCGATTTGTCTCTTGCTATTCGTACTATTCCATTTTCTGTCATTCTTTCGATGTGTTGATTCCATTCAACTTTTCTTCTTTTGGTCCACGCGTTAGTTCCCTATACCACATCTCGCTCTTATTTCCTCACTTCTAACTCTGTCTCTTAGAGTTTGGTTTGTTATTTTTCGTACGACTTTCATTTCTGTTGTTTCCAGCAGTCTTTGTGTTTTAGCCGTATCTGCTCTTGTTTTCGCTGTATACGTCTACTGTTTTATCTTTTTTTAGTTTTATCTAGCTTATGTTATTAAATAATTCTTTTTTTTTTTCAGGTACAAGCTACTGATCTAAAAGTTAGCATCTATTATGAATCTTTGTGCCCCGATAGTATCGCATTTATCAAAAATCAGTTCTACCCTGCTTACAGTACTGTACTTCAGGACAAGATAAAAGTGGATTTGGTGCCTTTTGGAAAAGCAACGGTAAGTTGGTACCTACATCGAAATGTCGGTTCATTAAAATCAAAGTTAATTCAAAAACAAGATCTTGGATATCTGAACGAAAGAAAACTTATTGTATCAATTATACAAATTGAATTTGAAAAGATAACGCTAGAAATAACAAGACAAATTGTGTATTTACTTGGATATGGAGAATCGTAGAAGGTGCAACTTCTGCATTTCTGTAGCTCTAAAAAGATTTTGGAGACCGCTAGTTGCAGTAGGAAACAGTTCTAGGACGTTTCAAATACATCAACTCTGCATATGACCGTTATTTATATATGCACTGTAGATTTGACAACGATAACTATATAACTTTCTCTTCAGTGTGCTTATTATTTATATATACATACTATATATACCCCAGTTCCATTTAAAATAATTAAGAGAATTTGGATTCAGACCAAGATGACGCTTTACCGTTTCATTTTAAAGAGAACCTGCTTGATATTCGCAAGAAAACAAGTTAATTATGATACTAAAGAATTGACTAATATTTTTTGTGCATTTTTATCAAAATTTTTTTTAATTGTGTTAGTCAACCGCAGTATAGTACAACATATAGTATTGGATTTTTATTGCTTAATTATGTGATGTAAATGTAAATACTTGTTTTTTAGGCGACAAAAAGTGATAATGGTACGTGGACCTTTACATGCCAGCACAAAGAACCAGAATGCTATGGTAACAAAATTCAGTCGTGTGCAATCGACATTGCTTCGTATAATACAAGCATCGAATTTGTCGTGTGCGCTATGAAGTCAGGAAATGCTAGCAATAATGATTATCTTAAAGAGGTAAGAAATATTAAACCGTTGAAACGTCGAAAAAAACAGTTCATACAATTTCGCCACAATTATTTAGCAGATTATAGGAGTTTCTTACATTGTATTAATATGGTATTTAGCCGGCACGCCCTTCCGGTAAGGATCTATGGAAGAGTATCACCGAGACGCAAGCTCTTATCTCTTGCCGTACTGCTCCACCACAGGCCGATCAGACACCAACATATTCTAGTCTAAGCCGCTGATTCATTTAGAATTTTAAACTTCTGCTTTAGCCTTTTTATTTTTTTATACGCCGAGCTGGGTTCGAACCCACATCCATTGAACCATTCGACAGTGAAGCGAATGAGAATCGGCCGCCTAGACCGCTTGGCTATCTGACCGACTGTATCAATATATTATTACTAATATACTAACATATTTTTTCTACAAGGTATCCTTCTTCTTCTTGCATTCAGCGTCTCCTGTAGAGATTACTGATCAACATGGCTATTCTCACTTTGGAAACTCCTATACGCAATAATACGACCAATGTCATAACAAAACTTTCACGAAGTTTTCGTAGCTAAGAAATTCTTTTTTATCTCACACTTCTTCGTTTAACGATCTTTTCTCGCATTTTAAATTGTAGGAACTCATATCTTATGCCTCTACAGACGTGGCCAAGAAATTCAAGTTTTCTCATAGTTATAATAAATAATATAGTTTCAGGTTCAATATTGAGTCTTTCCAGCACTACTTGATTTATGCCTATCGATCCGGTAGACTTAAGTTTCTCGTGCTTAACCTTATCAAAGGCTTTAATATAGGCAATGCAACAGACAACTGTAACTAGTTGAGTTACTGTGACCAAATGCTCATCTTGGTAGTTAGTATTCGCCTCTGGTTGCGTTGAGTAACTGAGTTACCGTTGCTAACTACCCATCTTCCTGTCTTTTGTTTTCTTTTTCTTTGTTCTCCTGAAGAAGCTACATACAATTGTAGCAAAACGTCGAGATGAACCCACTTTTGGGTCACTCACAAATGACACGGTCCAAAACCGGAAGACGAATAAACTATATCTTCTTCTTCTTTGGGTGCCGTGTCCGTATTCAGACGTTGGCCGTCATCATGTTTACAATTTCCTGAAACCTTTCTCTATCGGCTGCTGCGCGAAATAATTCTTCTACTGGAAACCACACCATTGTCGAATATTACGCAGCCATGAAAGTTTCTTTCGACCAATCCATCTCTTTCCTTCCACTTTTCCTTGTATTATAAGGCGAAGTAAATGGTATTTAGGTCCTCTAATTATATGGCCGAAGTATTCTGTTTTTCTCCTCTTTATGGTGTTCTTTATGGTGAAGGTAAACGGTAAAAACAGAAAACGATGGCAATTATCCATACAACAATGGGTCTAAAAGACCTCTTAGCGCTATATATAAATACATAATTCGTAGGAAAACTTTTAATATATGAATCATTAGGCTTATAAGCCGATAATCATCGCAGTTGATAGGACGGGACTTCTTTGGAACGGTGACAAAAGTGGGGATGATCCTTTTTTTTGGAACTATTACAGTTCTAAAAATACATTTGAATAGTAGAATTTTATCTAATATTCTTAAGTTTCCTTCTGCTTTGCCAGTTTTTGCTATTTTTATGGCTTGTCTTACCTCAGAAGGTGTTATTGGAAGTGCATCTTCCGAAATTGTTATCATGCAATTCCTTGATCTATAAAAGAGCTGAGATATGCAATTATTCAAGTATATGTTTTTTTTATAAGTTCATGATTATTGTACCGTTTCCATTACAAAATATTAGAGGTAAGAATTTCTTTGTTAAATAGTGTAAAATAGAGAATATCCTACATAGATTTTCTATCGATTTAAGGTCATTTAAATATTACAATACCCTTAGACATAAATTGTACGTTCAATCACGTTCACGTTTAATCTTTAGGATAAACCCAAAATATTTTTGAAGATACAGCTCTCCCCTAACGGATATCTCGAAGGTGTTTCATATTTTTTACATTAAATATTCATTAACATTTATATATAAATACATATAGATATATAATATAAATACATGTAGATAACGCAAATCTAAAATTCTAATGAACAATGTTTCATAAATTAAATGAAAAAACCTATTTTCATAAAAAACTTTTTGTTTTAAGTATTTTGTGGTCATATAAGATATAAAGTTATAAACTATGTTTATGGTGGTGTAAGCCACAATTTATTGTAATAAAAATTACATTTTATAATTATTTTTGACCTATTTTATATATTGAGTTCTTTGATATCTCTTGTGTGTTGTTAGGTTTGGGTTTGGACAGGATAGATTTCAGTGTATTGGTTGTTTTGAATGTTGTTGTGATTTTTATTTTCTATCCTTCTTAATTTTTCCTATAAGCCCTTCACATACGCGGTATTTTTGTCATATTTGATCTAAATAAGAAAAAAAAAACAACGGCATGTAGATTACTTTGAATTTACATAAAGTGGTTATATATTGTAGGTAGCTATGATTTTCAAAAAAAAAATCAGTCACTTTGGCCTGTGTTATCCGTCTTCAATTTTTTTAATCTTCTGATTTATTCTACGCAAGTTCAAAATGTCGAAAAGATTCGAAAGTTCTCCTTACTCAAAATAGTCTAGTAGAACTTTGGCAGCTTCTTTAACCCCCTGATTAGTTACTCTTTTGACTGATACCATCCCACAATGTTCTCCTACTTGACTCTTATTTCCGGATGAATCAGGTTGTGGCGTACCACACCGATTCCATACTAGTTCGACAAGAACGTTGTTGCTAAAGAGCTGGTAACCTGCGTAATCTTCTTCTTATTTTTATGTTAACATGTTCGTGTCTCCAGTAAGTTGTTGTTCCATCGTTTTCGTAGTATTCCTACTGATCGTCTTCTTATTAGTAAACCGTCTCTTGCCGTCTTTACTATGTTGTCATGCGGTTTATATGATCATTCCATTCTACTCTTCTATTTCTTACCCAGTTTTTGATGTTCTCCACCTTGCACCTATGTCGTATATCTGTACTTCTAGCTCTGCCCCATAGTGTCTTACCATAAATTTTTCTAAGTGTTTTCATCTCTGCCCTTTCGAACATTATTTTTGTCTTCTCTGTGACAGGTTGTGTTCCTGCCGCGTATGTTATTATTAATCTGATGATACATATACAATATAAATGTATTACTTTTAAACAAATTCATTTCATCAATTTCTTCTTCTTCTTCTTTCTTCTTGTATGTAAGCTTTAAACACTGTTTCTTCTTCAACATTAGCCTCCTAAATTGTTTAATTAATCGCACCATTCTTGGTCTGCCAATACTTCGTTCAATTGGTGATTTATCGAGTACTATCCTATCCTCTGTCATTTTACTAATGCGTTCGTTCCACTACTGTTTCTGTTTTTTCACCCATTCATTCATGTCTTTTATATTGCATGCTCTTATCATTTTGCTTCTCTTTCTCTCTCTCCTCTCTGCATCAGTTTTATTAAAGACGTATTTTAATCTTTGTCTGCATAACATAATATTTGGATCTCTTTGCTCCCTATTTCGTAATATTTGCTCCTCATTTCGTAACTATAACCTTTACGTACTGCTTGTATTATTTCGTCCATTATTATATTCAAGAGAAGTAGGCTTAACGAGTCACCCTGTCTGACTCCGCTTTTTACTGATATATACTGCGTTAGTTTTCCATTTATCTTTGCCTGTATTCGATTATGGAAGTAGATGTTTTCGATGGTTTGTATAATATTGATTGCTATGGTTCTTTTATATAGTATGTATAAGACGTCTTCGACTAGGATGCGATCGAAAGCCTTTGTCAGGTCTATAAAAATAGATATGCTGGTTTATTGTACTCGAGGGCCTTTTTTGTGATTTGTCTTAGTACAAATACAGCGTCTACGTAGGATCTTCCAGATCTGAATTCTTTCAATTTCAACTTCTTTTTTATTAATTTCTATATCCATCTTAACCCATTTCATTCCATTTTCAGTGTGCTGAAGAAAACCAAATCAAATGGGAAGACATCGAGAATTGCATAAAAACAGGTAAAGGTGATGAACTTCTTGCAAAGTATGGCGACCGTACGAATGCTGTAACACCGAAAATCACTTTTATCCCGACAATCGTATTCAATGACGTCTACAGCGCCGCACGACAAACATTGGCTCTAACAAACTTTTTGGAAGTGACAGAGGTGTTGCTGGAGGAACCAAACTGTGCCAAGTGTTCTAGCTCTATAGTAACTTTATCTATAGCTGTTTTGTTGTTGCCGTTGATATCAATGTTAAAACTTCATTGATAACTTTGTTTTAATTAATTCTTTAATTTATAGTAAATATTAAAAAAAAAAATTAATTCTTTACAATGTCACGACTGTGTTTAAAAGATAATGTAAATACATTTTGTACATTTCAATAAACTATCTGAAACTGATACATTATTATTTGGTAAAAATGAAGTCGTTTATAAATGTCTATATATTTTCTAAACAAATAACTCTCTGAGATCTCTAAAATTAATATCCCTGTAAGTAAAGTTCCTACAAAATCACTTGTAACATTCTAGAATCCAAAATATTTTAAAGCATTTCATAAAATATTCTGAACACATTTTGACGACTCCAGATGTCACTAAAGATGACCTGAATTATTTAGAGTTTCCTTGAAAGATTACAGAAGAAGTCTGACTCTTTTCTATCTATTCTGAAATCTTATAGCGCACAGTCAAATATTATTGGACAACCTCTAAATGTTTCAGAGTTTGCTCAAATCTTTCACAGTGCGTTAAAACCCAACAGTCTGTCCTGAAATCCACCAGAAATCTTTACAAAATTTTATGCTTTTCTGAATTCGTTGGGAGTCCCTTAAAACATTTCAGGATGTTGAGTTTCTGAACTCCTTTGAAACTCCTCCTGAAAATTGTCCTGAAATCCACCAGAGATCTTTACAAAATTTTATGCTCTTCTGCATTTGTCAGAAGTCCCTTAAAACATTTCAGGATAGCCTGAAATACCTGGATTCAATACCTGGAAGGTATTGAAATTGTCCAGAAATATTTGTACCATTTAATCCTCAACTAAATTTCTTCCAGGACGATCCTGAATAGATTATAATGTCATTCTAAACTCAAAATGCTCTAAATAATAAGTGGAGCTTTCTTAAAATATTCTAGCAGAATTCTTATGCATTTTTGGCTATTCTCAAGACTTAGGTACCTACAGAAGCCAACGAAATGTTTTTAAAAAATATTTTGAAATGACTTTTGAAAATTTTCAGAGCAACCTGAACTCAACAATTTGTCCTGAAATCTTTTACAGATCTCGGTAACATTTTTTGTCATGTTTATTTTATTTAGAGTCATTTAAAATATAATTTAGAGTCTAGTAAGTCTACAAAATCAATTAAACCATTTATACCTGTCCTCCACGTACTTCTGCAATATTCCATTTGCTCCAAACCCTTCTAGAGCATTCTTAAATACTTTAAAGTGATCTAAATTTTTTGATCACTGATTTTTAAATATTCTAAAAAAATTTCAGAATAGTCTTGAAATATTTTAGATTTTTCTCCTTTCAGACAGGCTTATAAAATACTTTGTAGTATTTTATGCTCTTCTTACTTTCTGCAGTATCTCTTAAAACATTTTAGTAGGGAAAAAGGTAAAAGAAATAATAAATAAGATTTACAATCAGTTTAATTTAACTATCTAGACGACCTATTGTAGAAAGTTTCACTTTCTACAATATGCAAAGCATCTTCAGGTCGTTCGATAAGGTTAATTAAATGCTGAAATAATAAAACTCATATTAGGGTATTGTCTTATAAAGATAAACAAAGATAAATGATATAAATTACAGTAATTATGCCAATATTACATGTCTGTGGTTATTCAAAAAATGAATAAGCAGACAAATTAAGACCCACAAATTGGTACAAAAATAGTCTATTGAATTGTAATAAATTAGTAAATAAACAAAACATTACTTACATGCCGGTACTCTATTAATTAATGGTTGGAAGAACATAGTTCAAACTATCCTGTATTGCTGAATGGAGAACTTCAGTTTTTACTATTGTAATTGTTTGACAATAAACGAAGAAGTTTCTTGAGGAGACAGCTTTTATCCAATGAAGTAGAAAATAGGTGTAATGTGATTGTTTGTTAAATGAGAGTGATGTTCTATATTATTTAATTCTTTAAAAGTTATTTATATTTATTCAAGAGATATATTTATGAAATGCATCAAATGTGTTTGACAACCTACATTAGCTTGTCAAATTTACCTCTAAAATCTAATAGACAAAAAACTCATTGTCTCTAAGTCAGGGATGTAGTGCATTTAAGTCCCCTTTTTTAAAATTTATTGTCTGTTTCGTCCTTTTTAAGTGTGTTCTTTTTGTCTCTAAGTGTCTTTAATTGTTTTAGTTTTAATAATTTTACATACTGGACTTTACAATCATTTGCCATTATAATAGTAAGTCAATTGAACATTATCAAAGAAATTTGATAAATACAAGTTGAAGAAAATTGCACACCCACACAATTGTACACCTAATTTCATTCATTGTCATACAACTGTCATCTTAATAAAATCTCAATAAATAACACACATTCTATAAATATATCTCTAGAATAAATATAAATAACTTTTAAAGAATTAAATAATATAGAACATCACTCTCATTTAACAAACAATCACATTACACCTACTTTCTACTTCATTGGATAAAATCTATCTCCTCAAGAAACTTTAAAAGTTTCTCTCCTCTCCTCAAGGGCTTTAAAATATTTAAGAATAAACTGGACCGACAGAGTTAAAAAGGAGGAGGTTCTTAGAGCCTGAACCAAACAAAAGAATTTATGAATATAATAAAGAGTCGCAAGCTGGAATACTTCGGTTACATTATAAGACACCCTAAAAACAATAAATTTTTGCTTCTGATCATTCACGGAAAGATCCAAGGTAAACGTGGTCTTGGTAGAAAAATAACATTATGGCTGTAAAAGCTAAGACAATGATAAGGAAAATTAACTACTTTATTAGTTAGAGCTACTGTCAATAAAGTTGCGATAGCGAATATGGTAGCCAACATGATATGATCGATAACGGTCATGAAACTATAAGAAGAAGAAGAAGGCTCACTGGACTCATTCAAAACTTTTTTAAACTAGTAGAACCTATCATGAAATCTTCTAGACATTTTTGTAACTTTTTACTTTGTCTTAAAGTTTTCCGGATTTAAAGTGAATATAACAGGCTGGTTTGAATTTTTAGAGGTATCTTGAAAGATATTAGAAATGTTTCAAGCTTTCTTAAAGTTTTTCGGAGCAATATAAACTCCTTCTTTTCGGTGTTTGTTTCATTTCTGGAACAAATGATTCAATTTGATTTACAAGATCTCTTGTACATTTTTTTGACACTTTTTTCAATATCTAAAATATTTTTATCTCTTATTAGTACTTTAATATTTAATCCATCTGCATTATTTTTTATTTTTACTTCATTGTCCTTAGTTTTATGTTGCTTTGATGTAGAATTTCTGCCTTATAATCGCGAATCTCATCAGTGTGGTTTTTTATGATGTATAAAATATTATGCAACTTATTGCTATCTAACTCATAACTAATACGTAAGAAATACGTATTAGTATTGATTCTGCTAACACGTCGATCAATTATTTCCAATTTAGAACTAGCCGCAATGATAAAATCAATTAAAAAATTCTTTTGAATAGCTTTGATCGATCCAAGGTTGAAGTTTTATTGTTTTAACATTAGGTTAGTCAATTTGTAGACGATGTACTGGTGTTTGGAATGTAATAATGATATGTTTGGAGAAAAACCGATAATAAATTTTTATTTGGATAACTTAATTGAAAGTGTGTTGTCGATAGCGAGAAATGTATTGTAAATATAACTTATTTGTGGTAATAAAATAATAAAAAAAAATAGGAGAGTGTATTAATTTAACAGAATAGTTCTATAAAACGATTTATTAGATTGTTCCACATTAGGATTGTTCTGATAGAGATCGTCTTTCCCGCATTTCCACCAATTTCAGCTTATCATAAAGTCCTTCAGACTCCACTGAAACTATTCAGGCAATCCTAAAGACATCCCAAGCTTCCTTGAATATTCCAAGATGCCGTGAATTATTCCTTAAAAGCTAAAGTTGAAATCGATCAAGGTATCAATATAATGAGTGAAATGTTTTCGACAATAGAAGAGTATTATTTTAATATAGGTCTCAGCATCTCTACAAAGAAAACCCAAGCATGTATATTCTCCAAAAAACATAGATTACCACAATCCATAGTATTCAATAACGTTAATTTTGAGGTTCAATCATTCATTAACTATTTGGGTATGGTAATAGATAGGAAGTTATTGTGGAACGAACACATAGACCGCTTAATAACAAAAACAGAAAAAGGATTAAATGCAATAAGATCAGTGTGTCATACAAGTTGGGAAGCTGATCCAAATATTACGCTTACCTTTTATAAAGCTTATATTCGTTCAATAATAGATTATGGGTCAATTTTTTATAGTCAAGCAGCGAAGACTCACCTGAAGAAATTAGATAGGCTAGTAAATAAAGTTTTAAGAATAAGTATAGGCGCACTTAAGAGTACACCCATTTCAAATTTAAACGTAGAATGCAATGAACCTCCACTAAATTTCAGAAGAGATTACTTAACGGGGAAGTTTTTATTAAAAATGTATGCAAAGAAAAGTCCGGTAGTCCAAAAATGCTTCGAGCTCAGTATTTACGATTTAGTCAAGGAATATTGGCAAAAAAAGCCTACAATTCCTTTTATTGAATCGTACAAATACGTAAGGATACAACTTAGTAAGGACATGTCGACTTCAAGAGAATTACCCTGTTTTAAAATAGAATTAGAACACTTGGACAGCATAAAAGTAGGATATCTTAGAGACTACTCAGAATTCCCACAATATATCCGGAATAGCATGTTCCAAGCTGACATAAAGTCTATGTTCCCTAATTACTCATATATTTTTTCGGATGCATCTAAATCAGATTTAAAGGTTACATCTGCCTTTTACGATCCAGATCGAAAATTTAGTACAGTAGTAGATCTAAATATTAAAACCTAGATATATACCGCTGAACTAATAGCAATATTAGAAGCACTTAAATACATTAGTAATTTCTTAAGAACAAAATCTAATTACGTTATATTCTCTGATAGTAAAAGTTCAATACAAAAAATTGAAAATATTTCTAAATATACCAATATTGGATTTAATTATGTGTTATCTGAAATTATAAACCTGGTGGGTACAATGAAATTAAGAGGATCTAATGTAATGTTTTGTTGGATAAAAGCTCATTGTGGAATATTAAATAATGAAATAGTAGACAAAATTGCTAAATATAATGAACCATCTAAAGAATCAGAATATAAATGCGTAATTGAGGATCTAAATTCTCATCTAAGAAAAAAATGTTAAATTCATGGCAAACAATGTACAATTTGTCCAACAATGGATTATATTATAAAGATATAAAACCAAAAATACAGTCCTCAACGTGGTTCAAAAACTCAAATTTTAATAAAGATATGATTAGAATACTATGTAGAATAAGATTTAACCATGCTCTGTCTCCGTTACATAAGTTCAGAATTAATTTAGCTGAAACTCCATTTTGCGAATGTGGCGAAAAAGGCTCAATTGAGCATTTAGTTTTAAATTGTTCATTAAATACACGATGTATAAACCAATTTATAATAAAAATATACGAGTATATCAATAAGGAAAAAATTCTTATTAAAAGACCTTTTAATTTATCAGATTTAATAAAAACCAATAATTTGCATATTTATGAAATAATTTTTCGCCACGTACGTGAACTGAAATTGAATTTCTAAATGTATTATTGTAACAGTGTATATATTTCAAACATAAAAAGTTAGTTATATAAGTCCTTTGTTTTAACCCAGTTGTTAACCTTTCTATCCGTGGTCTAATTTTGTGTTGTGCAAATCGCCTTGATAGACCCCTAGGCGTATGTAATAAATCAGCAAACCCATATATTTTCCTTTTCCTTCCAGTAAAAAAAAAAACTAAAAAAAAAATAAAAAAAAAGAAATAATAAAAAAAATAATAAAAAGAAAATAAAAAAAAATAAAAAAAAAAATAAAAAAAAAATAAAGAAAAATAAAATAAAAAAATAATAAAAAAAAATATGAAAAAAAAAAATTAATGTAGGTATGTACTTATATGTAAGTCAATAGAAGTTAAGATTTTATTGTTACGGGTTCTCTCTATAACAATTGTTTAAAAATTAATTAATAACTCAAAACATAATAGGCTAATGGACTATGTCTCTAGTCATAAAATAAAACTACACACACACACATTCCTTAAAAGGTTTTAGAAGAATTTTGACCGTTTCTGAAATCGTATAGCAGTCGTCCAAATATTAAAAGCAACCTTGAAATATTTCATGCTTTGTTTGAGACTTAAACAACGCTCTAAACTCCAACAGTCCATCCTGAAATCATCCAGAGATTTTTGTACTATCTTATTCTATTTTGAATTACACCAGATCCTCTTTTTCTTCAAGTGTCATCTTCGTTCCGAAGGTTGGCGATCATGAGGGCTATACGTATTTTCGAAACTGCTGACCCAAACAATTCGTTGTTGCTACAGCTATACCATTACCGTAGATTCTTTAGCCAGGAGTTTCGTCTTCTTATTATGGACCTTTTTCCTTCTATTTTCCCTTGCATAATTATTCGAAGCAGTTCATATCTTTCGTTTCTTGTAATGTGTTCCAAGTATTGCAGTTTTCGTTTTGTGATCGTAAATATAACTTTCTTTTCTTTATTCATTCTTCTCAAGACCTCGATACTTGTGACTCTCTCGGTCCATAATATTCTCAGGATTCTGCGATACATCCACAGTTCAAATGCCTCTAATTTTTTTATATCAATATTTTTCAACGTCCATGACTCCATTCCGTAGAACAGCACAGAAAGTACGTAACATCTCATCAGGCGAAGTTTCATTTCAAGGCTCAAATCTCTTCCGCAGAACACTCTCTTCATTTTAGTGAATATGGATCTGGCTTTTTCTATTCTTATTTTGATTTCTGCTGAGCTATCGTTGTCTTCATTTATAAAAGTGCCTAAATATTTGTATTGGCTAACTCGATCGATAATTTCATTGTGTAAATATAAATTTTGGACATTTTGTGTTGATTTTGATCCTCTTAAATTCCTTTTTTTTTAAATTAAGATCCTCTTTAAATGTATCAGTAGGGTTCTGAAATATTTTGGAGTCTCTGAAGTCCTCTCTTATAAAATCATCTAGATAATTCTGAAAAACTCCAATCTGTCTTCAAGTTATTTAGAGCTTCTTTGAATATTACAATATGACCTGAATTATTTGAGGTTCTCTGAAAGATTCTAGAATAATTTTAACGCATTTATAGTTATCTTAAAAACTTATACGAGTAGAAGCCATTGCAAGGTTACCAGACAACTTGAAAATATTTCAGACTTTGGTCAAGTCTTTCAGAATGCTATATGCTATATATAAGTCCAACAGTCGATTCTGAAATCTTCCAGAGATGTTTGTACTATTTCATTCTATTCTTAATTACTTCAGAGCCTCTTGTAACGAACTTGTTAATTTTGAAGCGTTTTTAGGTATTTTAAAATCCCATATAAGACCATTGCAAGGTTACTAGATAACCTGGAAATCATTCAGCCTTTGCTGAAGCTGTTCAGGGTTTTCTAAACTTTAATAGTCTATACTAAAGTCATCCAGAAATACTTGAAGCATTTTTTGCTATAAATTGCTCCAGAGTCTGTTAAAACATTCCAGACATGTTCAGTAAACTGACATATTTAACAGTAGTTTCTGAAATTTTTTAAATCCCCTCCAAACTACTATAATATTAAATCTCTCTAGGAGACTTATTCCATATTTATGTCTAGTCTGAAGTCTTATAGAAGCAATGGAAATATTCATAAATAGCCTTGAAACACTTAAGACCTTTTTAAATTTCAG
Source organism: Diabrotica balteata (assembly GCA_918026665.1). NCBI lineage: Eukaryota > Metazoa > Arthropoda > Insecta > Coleoptera > Chrysomelidae > Diabrotica > Diabrotica balteata. The sequence continues at coordinate 186,405,015 of OU898277.1, read as the reverse complement.
CATGGTCTTGACATATTTAAGAAGTCCTTTAAAATTATTTAAAACTATTATAGCCTCTCATGAAATTATCCAGACAACTTTAAAACTTTTTAGGCTGCTCTAGGGTTTCTTGAATATTTCAGACTGCCTTGAATTGTTCAAGGTTTCCTTGAAAACTACTATAAAAATTCTTCAATTCTTTCGAATTTTTAAGCTTCTTCTTAAGGTGTCTTTTCCATTACTGAAGATTGGCTATAACTACAGCAAATTACTCTCTATTTTGAGCTGTTCTTAGTATCGAATGTGTATCCATACCTGTCCAGTCTCTTACATTCTTCAACCAGCAGCATTTTCTTCTTCCTGGACCTCTTCTTCCTTCCACTCTCCCTTTCATTATAAGTCTTTTTAAGCTTACTTAAAAACTTTTAGAGCTACGTATGAGCGACCTTAAAATCACCCACAGACCTATAGAATACGTCATATTTCCTAAAATACGTTCAGAGCTTTTTTGAACATTCCCGGCTAGTTTGAATACTTGTTATAAATATCTTTGAACTACTTTAGGCTTTGCTGAAGGCTTTCAGAATACCCTAATCTCAAACAGTTTGTTTTTTTGAAATCTTCCGTAGAATTCTGTAACATAGTATGCTGTCATGAATTCTTTAATTGTCGTTTAAAACGATTCAAGACAGTTCAGATATAATTTATAGTTTCTGAAGTCTTCCAAAACTCTTTAAACTACCAACCTCCCATAAAACCTTCCAAGCATCTCTGGAACATTTAAGACTGTCACATAGTTTTCCAGAGTTTCCAACATTTAAGGCTGAAAAGAACCTACAGGAATTGTTAAACGTTTATGAAAAGAAACTACAGGAATTCTTTAAAACGTTTTTATAATATTTCAGGCTTTCCCGTAATCTTAATTAGCCTCGTAAACTCTGACAATATATCCTGACATCATCAAGAGACTTTTAAAGATAACATTTTAGGTTATATTTAATGCATCAAGAGTGGCTTAAAATATTCCAATGACAATACTATTCTCTAGAATAAAATAAAAGGAAAATTCCAGTGGCTTGGATAGCTCGAAGTTCTAATTGAGTAGTTAAAAAAAAACTTACAAAGGAGTAAATACTTCTGATGCATAATGGTGTATTTTATTATTAAAATTTTTAAAATTTATACAAAAGGATTGCTAATATCTTCAAAAGTTTTCGGTCTCGTAGGACCATTATCAGTGAAACATCTTGAGAATAGTTGAAACTAGCTACCAATCTAGGTGTAAAAATCTCCAGACTACATGGAAATCATATAATATTATAAAATTGTGATTAGTGGTTCGCACTACATGAAAATTATATTATATTATAACCGTTGGAAGAAGAACAACTTCGTCCAACCACCCAACAACACTAGAACACTTTGAAACATTAAATGTAGACACCGAACGATTACAAGTTTCTTTGGTTTCTTTGATGTCTTTAAACTAAGACACACTGTACTACTTTCCATATGATGTTAATATAGTTCGTTCGTTTATCTTGGAAATATTTTGACAGATTTATTGTCGGAACATACAAAACAAAAAATTCTACATCTCGCTATTAATGGGCCAAAATAAATTTGCTGTTGCAGACTTTTTCATTTAAAATATAGAATAACCATATTAATAATAGGAGTATAATTTATTAATTTTTTATCAAAAACATTCCATTTATAAATACTAATCTATAAACGACTATAAAACTTTAAAAATAAACTTTTGTTTTAATTAATTCAACTTTATTTTGTAAGTTTCTAATATTACCTTGGGTATGTTTCAAATCTTCCTATTATATATATCGACAGCAGGTTCCATTACATAGCTTTCCATTCACAGTTAATTAAAAATTATTCGTATAATATGTTTTATACGTTTGCGGAGATAAAAAACAATTTTTTAAAGTTAAAACTTATTTTGTGAAGTTATTCTCATACTTAAGATCTATATTCAATGAGTAATATTGGTTGCCTATCAGTTGGCGTATAAATGCCCGAATATCAGTATGTATTATAACAGTATAAGATAAGCTATCAGCAATAATATAAGTTTCTTCGAAATATATTTATTATAGGATAAGTATGTATTTTTAAGTTATAGTGTAAGGTTCTTAAACACAAATTGTTATTTAGAGTGAACAGAAAACTTTTTAGTACCTTAAATGACTTATTTGTGTCTATTTTTGTATTTATTTACTCTATTTGTCTTTTTTTTTAAATTTTCTATATATCTATAAGTAGGTGGAAAGATTGGTGGTTAAAATAAAACGATACAAATAAATATGTATTGGATTTAAATAGTCTTATGCTGTTTACCTAATAAAAATAATCATCTAAAGCCGGTAATTTATTGTCGTTACATAAACTTGGTTTACTCTTATTTTTTATCTTAGAGCAAACAACAGCGACGAAATCTCGTAAAGCTTGAGACTGATCCACTTGTTTGAACTGATCATCAAAGACAATTGTGGGAACGAAAGAAATATTGGGATCCAGCTGAAACGTTCGGTCTCCATGGATAGCTGAAAGTCTGTCTCCTTCTATGGTGTCAGAACAAGATTTCAGCTTTGGAATATCTAGTCCAAATCTCCTAGCACACTAAAATTAAAAGTTGTGGTACGTTAATAATAATGTTAATAGGTCTTCTATTGGTGAAAAAATATAGTTAAAAAAGATTAAATTAAAGAATGAGAAAGAAAAGTATTTTTAAAGTGTGTAAACATTAATTTCCTAGAAGATGACTTTGTATTCAGCAAACAAAATCATCTTCAGAGCTATACTGCAATAGAACAATGATATAAATAAATAATTTTAATTTTACAATATTTCACTTACGTCAAGTACTTAACAGTATCACTGCTAGGAGAAATCTCATTTGGTAAAAACCATACAGAAATTTTCTTTTTTAGCTAGTTCTATGTTAAAATGTTTTATTAAAAAAAATACAAAAAGACTGTAAACTTGAAACAAAAAAAAAAAAAAAATTTTGGTCATGGTACGGGTGACAAAGTAAAGATTACAATTTGGAAAACTGTTCAAGACTTATTTAAATATTTTATTTTTATTATTCAGAATATGACCTTATTTAGTTTTAAATCTTTTATTTAATTATAAAATATTAGCTGAGCATAATATGGCTTTAGTTCCGCATCTTTTAAATTCTCCCTCTCAAATTGGCTGATTCATTATTGTCAAGTTCTGAGAATTCACTTGTCCGAAAACAACGTGTTTTTGGAAAACTATTCATCAACACAAAACACTTCAGATTCCTTAAGGAAACATACCTGTCCTTTGTGCAGAAGGATTAAAATGACATTTTAAGCTTAATTTACTGCTATGCACGGATGTCCTAAGAACAAAGGAACCACCCCAGTTGATTTTTCTAGATGCGTGTTTCTTCCGTATGTGCGGCACTCTACACCAACTCGTCATCGCGAACGAATCTCAAGACCAGCCAAGATCCGTACCATCGTCAACTGTGCGTCCAGCATACCCTTTACAAAAGGTCACTTACTTTCTCTCGTATAGAATTGATAATAATACATATTGATACAATAAATACATCTGCCAATTGTTATTTGAATTACAATCTGACGGATTCTGTCTCCGGCTTCTATATAACATGTAGCTTCTCCATATTTAAAAATTTTTAAAGTGTTTGTTTGTCTTTGTGTATTGTATTGTTATGTCCAAATTTACATGTATGACATTCTGCTCATGTCGGATAGGCTACAACTGACAAAATGCCCCTGAGGATGATCTATTGATCAAAAGTACTTGGACAAGATTTAATTAATTACTGTGTTCGATATTTGCCTTGTATACCATCAAAGTTTAAATATTAATTAGCGACCTCATTAAGTTTTACTCAAAACAACTATGATCTATTTCTTTAAACACCATTTCAATCATCAATAACTTTTTTCTCTCAAAAACCATTGACCCCAATAAATGTTCACAAATTACCTCTCTACTCCAATTACTTTTCCCAAGACTTCTTTGCCTTTAACGAGAAAAATTATATACAACCAGAAGGTTTAGCAATGGGAAATCCACTAGTCTGCCCTATTTGGTCAGATAAATATTAACACAGTTCAAAAATACTTTTCTTTTCTTCTACTTCTTTTCCGTTCTTTGATTTGTCATATACGTGTACAAAAACATATCAGTCTTTTCATTTATTTAAAAAGATTAGTTTAATAAAAACATATCTATAACTCGTTTTTAAAATATATCACAGCATAGTTTTTATGACAAAATATTACAATGAACTGATTATATAGAACTAGTTAAAAATGAGTAAAAAGGTGGAAAGTAATTAGGGAGACACCTACCAATAGTCTATGGCTGGTGATTAGCAGAGATCTCAAGCAGTATACAGCATCACAAATTAATTACAATATTAAAAGATAATGGAGTTGATAGTCAAGACATACGATTCATAGAAAAGTTATACTGGCGTCAAACAGCGACAGCTTGCATAAACGGAAAATCAACAGAAATATGTAAAATACAAAGAGGTGTCAGACAGGGTTGTATACTATCCCCACTGTTATTTAATTTATATTCAGATAGAATATTTAAAGAAGCGCTGCATAATTTGGAATGGGGCGTTAAAGTTAATGGAATTCTGATAAATACAATCAGATATCCAGACGATACAGTTATTTTAAGTGATGACATGAATGGACTACAATGCCTTTTAAATGCCATTGATACAGTGGGCAGAGAGTTTGGCCTAAACATAAACTGTTCAAAAACAAAACACATGGTGTTTAGCCGTTTAGCACATCAAGATGCACGATTATATGTTGATGGTCATATAATTCAAAGAGTGTCCAGTTTTAATTATCTTGGTTGCCATATTACTGAACAACTTGATCCAGATCAAGAGATAAAATGTAGAATCGAGATAGCCCACACGACATTTTTAAAGATGAGGTTATTCTTCTGATCTAATGATAACTTGCAACTTCAACTTCGAAAGCGCTTGGTTAAATGCTACATTTGGTCAGTCCTCTTATACGGTGTCGAAACATGGACATTAAAAATATCCACCATTTGGAGGCCTTTGAAATGTGGCTGCACAGACGTATACTAAAAATTCCATGGACGGCTATGCTGACAAATGTGGCAGTCCTTGAGAGAGCAAATGCTGCTCGCGAGCTGCTTGATAACATCAAATGTAGAAAGATGGCCTATTTTGGACACGTAGTAAGGGGAGACCGATATAATATAATTAAACTTATTATGATGGGTAAAATCGAAGGATGCAGAGGAATTGGTAGAAAGCAGGCCTTTTAGTTGAAGAATATCAGAGAGTGGACAGGAATAAGGAAGGCTGAGCAACTCTTTAGAATAGCTCGAGACAGAGACAGTTTCGCCATGTTAATCGCCAACGTCAAGGGGACTTGATAGGGCACGTTAAGAAGAAGTCGGCGTATTCCAAATACGAATAAAACAAAGATTGTTTGCTATATCATCGAGTATCTCCCAGAGACTTCAAATACTATATAGACACAACAGAAAATTGGAATATTTGAGCCCTATCACGAGGGGACAAAATACACATCTCTACAAATATAATGCAAAGATAAATAAAAAAAAATTGCGAGGAAAAAAAATCGAGAATATTGCACCGTAAGCGAATTTAGAATAACTCAAGTCTAGAAATAGAGTAAATACAACTGGCAACTGATTTGGACTCAAGATCAATAGAAAGAAAACTAAATTTATGGTGATCAGTAAAAAGAACATTCAACATATCGACCTGAATATTAAAGCCGAACTTATTGAAAGAGTACACCGATTTAAATATCTGGTATATACAGTAAATAATTAGTGGTACCCAGACGTAGAGATTAAGATCCGAATTGAAATAGCAAGATCCAAATTCATCAAAATGAGAAAGCTCTTAAGCAACCGCAACCTAAGCGTTAACCTCCGATGGCGCGCCACGAAATGCTACGTACCCTCTACGCTACTTTACAGAGTAGAAGGATGGACCACACAGAGGTATTAAGACGAATAAGTAAAGAGGTGAAATTGTTAACAACTGTTAAAAGGAGGAAAGCGTCATACCTGGAACATGTGTTCAGTAATGATAAGTACAGTCTGCTACAGCTTATCGTGGAAGGCAAGATTGAAGGTAGAAGAGGTTTGGGCAGAAAGAAGAAATCCTGGCTGAGAAACTTGAGAGAATGGTTTCAAATACAAGAAGCTGCGAACATAATGCATGCGGCATAAAACAGAAAAACCTATCGTTTGATGGTCGCCAACCTTAGGTAGAAGACGGCCCATGAAGAAGAAGAAAAAGTGTAGGAACAGAAATGACACGAAAAGTTATTTAAAAAAAATAAATACAATATTGGAATTTCCATTAATTTCAAATATCACGACGTATATGATCATGCCGGCATCCACCTTGATATACTCTATAAATAACAAATTATCAATATAAATTTATCTTTATAGTTTTTTTTGTAGTGATTCCAAAGATATATGCGTACAGAACTGTAAAATAATAAAGGTTTTGGTTATTGAAACTCTAGATACTTACCTCTTCAACATTATCGAAAGAAGAAGGATCTCTACTTTTCATTATACAATACACCAAAGGCACTTCTACATCTTTCCCTTTCTTTTGCGATAGTGCACAAGCCTGGTACTTGTTTCCTTGACATTCTCTACGACCATGTTGGCAATCGAATGCGTAACGCTCAGGTGCTTGCTTTACAATATCAGCATCATGGTGTACGTACTACAAATATAATAATATACAGTATTTACAGATGTTGAAACGAAATTTGATAGCGCACATATTAGATAGCAAAAATCAACTTACAAAATATTAGAATTATTCAAACAGTAATTTTTGTCATGTGAGATAAAAAATAACTATTATAATAATATAGTCTATTCAACTTACTATGGCTTTGCCGAAGGGTACAAATTCCAGCTCGTCGACATAGTCTTTAATTTGGTCCCATTTGGGGTAAAGTTGGCGACCAATAAATCTAACACTGTCTGGACACAATGCTTCGTAGTAGACTGTTATTTTTAGCCCATTCTATATCAGAAAAAAATGTATGTTTATTAACGGTTATTATGCAGTAATGTTATTAATAACTAAAGAAAGAGGGATGCCTAATCTGCTGCAAGTGTTATGCGGAAGACTCAATCATAGTATTCTGCTACATACTTACAAAACCTTCATCAGAACCTTAGTCGAATATAGAGCGAGATTTTATCCTAAACTCATATGTAAGTAAAACTCAATGAAAGAACATAATGGGAACATATAGGCACATCCTATAAATAAAGTATTATTTATACTCGTATATAAATATAAATACTCGTATCCTGAAGGATACCTCTTAAGAATTATTGAAATCACAAACAACAATGATATTCTTAAGACCAATTTACTCATTAGACTTACCAAGAGTTAAATTCGTGCAAAGTTAAGCTATAAAATTTAGTAGGTAACGAATTTGCTGATTAGTACTTAAACACTCTAGGAACAATTTCTTAAAATTTCAAAGCAATAGCCAGCAAAAGCCAACTACGATGATCAAATAGCCGTTTCTAAGAATTTTTAATAGAAAATGATTTAAATAAGTATACAAAATGATCCTTGTAAAGATTGAGCGAATTTTAATGCCGGAACAACAAATGTCAAGTTCTACGGAACGAAGGAGAAGATGAACAAGTAAATATAGGGGAAGTATATTAATATCGTTAATACAAAAGAATCTACAAAAAACCTTTTGTTATGAGAGCTACAAGTAAAGAAACCGGACTGTGTAACCTACGACGAACTTGCAAACGAAATAAGCATAATGATTTAACAATTTGCACGTAGAATGTAAAAAGCCTTTATCAGCCTGGCTTTGGAAGAAAACGAGGATGATGAAAAAGTCATGTTCTATGAGGCACTAGACCGAGAGTACAATGAATGCCCAAAAAAATGACATCAAAATAATGGCAGGAGATTTTAATGCCAAAGTCGGAAGAGAGAATATATTTTCGCCCACCATTAAAAAAAGAGATTGGGAGGAGAACAAAATCGACATTAATAAACTAAAAGATCCCGACATTGCAAATGTATACAGACAGCAAATAGAAGATCAAATAAGGACAAAAAACTTAGAAGAAGAAGACATTAACCAACTATGGGCAATCATTGGCCACCTACAAAAAAAAAAATCAACAAAAAACACAAAAACCGGCTTCGGCCACCAACAAAATTAACAAAACCCCAAAACCAGGGCACGTAGGGCCCAACCCCTTGAGCACCAAGTCGCCGAACTGAGCGACTCTGAGGACTCAGAGCGGAGACTTGAGGCCCAAGTAAGCAATTTTAGTTCGCGGATAAGCCACCTTAAGATAACAGGAATATAGCGGAGATGCGCTGTCTTGAGTTTTTACATTCGGAGGAAGCCATGTTGGGGTTCTATTACATGGCACATGAAGAGCATTTGGCTGATTGTTGTGCCTCTATAGCGCATCAGAGTACTATAGGGGGGAAAGGAATGGTCTAGAGCATTGGAGCACGTTGGGGTGACTCCTGTTCATACTCGTTGTTATTGTATATAATTATTACACCCGATCGTAATTCTTAGGGGTAAACATTTCTCATAGGCTGGGTTAAATCAACTTGCTTGCTGCATGGGCACAACATTTCAGCGAACATCTAAATAGAAACGATATTCAAGGAGATTACAACATAGAAAATCAACAAAATCTACAACGTCAACTATAAATATTGGATATATATTTATCTGGATTATTAGCATATTTATTCATGAAAGAATTTAAAACAAATATTGTTGATTTTAAATATTTATTTAATAAATATTTATTAAATTTAAAACCAACGATATATTGGAAGGATGTAGATAATGTCCTCATGGATGAGAATCCTTGACAAATTCTTGATAGATATCAATTATAAACGAAAATCGATCAAATTTACCATGGAACATACTTTTTTGGAAAAAAAAATCTTAACAACTATTCTTGTAAAAATGGTTATCAACAACTAGACGAAGCGTTAAAGATGCCTAAGAATTACGACATTATTATCTTATTCGGAAATTTTAACACGAAAATTGGGGAAAAAGCCAGAGATCACGCAGTTGGAAAATATGGTCCCGGTCAAAGAAACGACAGAGGGGATAGATTGATACAGTACTGCCAAGAAAAAATCTAGTCGTGACGAATACTTGGTACTGACCCCCCGGAAGGCTTTACACATGTAGGTCGCCTTTTGATGGACATCATTGCATTATAAGGAATCAAATAAATTACATGAAAATTAATACAATCAATAGAAAATACAGCAATGCTATTATTAAGGTTTCTGCATTAGCTGGAGCAGATATAGGATCCGAACATAATCTATTAGTTGCAAAAATTCGACCAACTTCCGTATCAGCCAAAACGAAAGAACCAGGAGGCATCCTAAAACATGAGAAAACTCAAAGCAATGATACAAGAGAAGTATATATAGAAGAAATAAACAATAGGTTCTCTAATATGGTAAATGTGGATGATGCTGAAAAGCCATGAGCTGCTACAAACGAATAATTTAATGATGTGAACAATACTTTTCTTCTAAAAAAAAAACAACTACCAAGGATGAAAGAAGAAATATTAGATACAGTGAAATAAACGCAAGCACTGTAAGATCACGCAATACGAAGTAGGGTACCAAAACATACAATGCAAACTGTGTAATGATTAGCGGCGAAGAAGTTTTGGATAATTATACTTTTCACCGAAACTGAAAATCTATGTAAACTACACGGCAGCTTCAACATTCACCAGAAAATTGTGGAAATTGCTGAAATCTTCAACAAAAGAGAAGTTACTGGTATACATAATGCTCAAAGTGAACTAACAATGGAACCTGGCGCTGAACATGATTCAATGTATAGCTCAAATATTTTGAAAGTAGAGGTTTGTAAAAAGTAACAAAGCCCTAGAACCAGATAATATGTATGGAGAAACATTTAAGTTATTTAATGAGGAAAATCTAGACATTATTGTGAAGTTCTATAATGGGCTACGATACGGGCCAGATTCCAAAAAATTGTGAAAGTGCAAAATTCTGCTAGAACCATCATCATCCTAATGAAACTTAGGAACCACCCTTTAAAGAATATTACAGACAAGATTATTAAAAAAATGTAAAAAGGTTAGTGGCTGGAGTCAGTTTGATTTCAAAAATGGACTTAAAACAAGAGAGGCGATCTTTAGTGATGATGTTTTCTCTGTTTTATCGATTATGAAAAAGCATTCTCATAATCATCGCAAGTGGAAACATCAAGGAATGATATTTACCAAAACCCTTGCGAATGTGACAATTTTTACTTGAATAAAACTTAAAGACCAGTGAATGAGAGGATAAATCAGCACGAATTAGCAATTTTATTTTCAAACAAGCATATGAATGTAGAAACATATGTTAAACTAAAATTTTTTAGGAAAAAGAGAACAAGAGAGACAAGATAGAAAAATTAAGTACAAGTTGATATAAATACATTAAATGTCAACTGGAAGGCAAAACAAAAGATACAATATCTTTATCTTCAAGTTTTGGGAAGACACAATAAACAAAATAATATGTTATTGATTTTACTCTGCTTCTAGAGTAGTCAAAAATAGAGAAGAAAGAAAATCTACGATAAAAACACATGTATTTGGAAAAATTATACTTTTATAAATACAATTTTTTGTCTATAACACTTTACTATACTTAAAAACTATTTATTATTTAAAATAAAACAATGTACTTACCGAATTTGCACTAAAACAAACAAGAATAGCCGCCACTATCAAAACATTTCGTAGATAAGAATTTTGATACATGTTGAGGAAATGACCCGTGACAAACTAACCAGATACTAACTTAGATATTTGAGAGTCAGTGATCTCGTCAAAAACTAAGTAAATATCTTTATACCAACTACCGTTGTGTTAATGTATATTTGATACAACTGGCTTATGTATATATACTGAATATTAATCAGCGGCGTCAGATGCAAAATTTTTTTTATACTCATGGTTTGTTTGTGGATGCTGGGAATTTTGTGACTTCTAACTTGTTTGTTATTGTTTTTAATCGGGACGAGGTCAGATTAAATATTTTTTTGGTAATTGCTATGGGTTTTTGACCGAGACAACTTTTTTCTTTGTAGAATACATACATTAGCTTCATTAGCTGTGGTGTTAGTAAGAAAAACTAAAAGAAATATTTTCATTAAGTAGTTGGAGACAGAAACTTTAGAGAAAATAGTTTAAGTTTAGTATAAAGAATAATTATTTGAATGAAACTAAAAGGCAAATTATCAACATCGATATAACAACAGCAATTATGTGCTGCTGGTACATAATTATTATTACATATTACATATTATATCTAACATAATAGTGTTTTCAATACAAAGAATCACGTCAAATACAAAGAAGTGTCAAGTTAATGGAAGGAATAGGAGGAAAAAGGTAAAAAACCATGATAAGAAAGAATTACGTAAGACTTTTGTGAGAATAATTTCGGTATAATTCATGCTAGAAACATCATCATCATCCTCATTGGCTCCACAACCCATGGTGGGCTTGGCCTGCTCAAGGATGTCTCCATTTTCTCCTATTCTTCTCCTTGGCTTTCCAGTTTCGTATTCCCAACATTCTCAAGTCTTATTATGATAGTCAAGACAAACTGATAGATTATGAAAGGTTATTTAAAGAATTAAGGAAGGATTGACTGTTATAGAATATGGCAATAAAGGAGTCAGTCCAAAAAAGAAAATCTAAATACCTAGTGATCTTAAACTAATGAGTTGAAATATCAACGGATTAATGCAAAGATAACAAGAATTGATATATAGCAACAAAGGGTAAATAATTGATAAAAGTGATAAATGAGAATAAGTGTGAAGGAATCTTAACAGGAAAACCTACGTATTGGCCTACAGGCCCTATGAAAATTCCTGATTGAATAGACTTTTACATCATTAAAAACGTATCGAGCAACTATATACAGATAGAAGCCACTTGGTTAATACTCGCATTATTAACTATTAGTGAAAATGTTATTCAAAAGTTTTACAACCCTATGTTAGTCAACAATAAATTGGACTGGGACAGCTCTAGAATTACAGTAGAAGAAACAATTGATTTGACAATGTCATTGAAAACTAAAGCAGACTTTGATGCTGAGGTAAAAAAATTCAATACAGATATTCAAAAAGCGGCCTGGGAAAATACTCCTGAAATACTAAGAAGAATGAAAGGAAACAACTGCCTTAAGAAAATCTTGGAATTAGTCTATAAAAAAACAAGAGCAAGATAAAAATGGTAACTAACTAGAGCACTACACAAGACAGAACATAAGTAAACCAACATGCCTTAGAACTAAAGACAGAGGTTAGGCAACTTAAGATTAAATCCATTAGCGAATTCCTGATACATTTGACAAATCTATGGAAATCCACCAAGAACTTAAAGATTTCAATTATGCAAATGTCTCTTATAAAATAAACAAGGAGGTTAGGCGAAAAACAACGAACAAAAAGCATTAGTATTTGCAAACTATCTCGAAAGTGTTTTCCAACCATATTATAGTAGACATAGATGCATCTCACCCAGAAGTTGTTCTACAACATGTTTCATTTCCAGAACGTTGTATTTGTGTTTTACTTTAGATTGTTGCTGCATCACTTCAATTTATTATTATTATTTACATATCCGTGGAAAAATATGATTGATACAACACTGTTTTGGTACATTAAGGAGATTCAACTTTCACAATCGCACGTGACTAGTGCATATGTCGACAATAATATATGTATGTTTTTACCGAATAATCAGTTTATATATTTTTATATCTGATACGTCAAAACCGATAAAGTTTAATTATTAATTATTTAATAATGGTATAACTACACTCGAAAATAATTAAACTGTAAACTTTTAATAATTGTTTTATACGACTTTTTTAATTTTTGTGTACATTGGAAAATACCATAGGCAGTAGGTATTCCAGAAATAATACACTGGCTGACATAAATACTGAATAATTATCACAATACGCAATTAGACCTTTGTATAGTACCGAAAAATGTGGTATTATCTAACCCAGTTTTTCCCAAACTCACCTAGATCATGGAATCCTTTTGACAAATAAATAGTTGACTTTTGGCAACTCCTTACCTTATCATACTCAGTTTATTCGACATTTAATTCAATTCCAAATAAAGGAGAGGATCCAATACACCGTCTAAGATTTGGTACAGATGTTTAAAGCTAGAATCGGACTGCTCGACAAGACCATCGAGCTTATCAACGTCTATCCACGTATCCACATCAAGAAAAAGAAGTACGGTCTTTTCACAATCAACAAGCGATTTGTTCATCATAAATCACTACAAATGAAAAACAATTTCTAGCAAGCTATAGAGTTGCTGAAGATTTGGTTTTCCCTGAAACTGTGGAGATGGTGGAAATAATAGTAGTTGAAAAAGAGGGTACAAATATAAAAACCGTACTTCAGCTCTTTAACACGTTGGGAACTGCTGATCTAGACTGTTAACTAGACAATACCATTGTCTCTTTTTTTTGTGAAAAATTCGTGAAAAAATTCTGATCTCACATTTTTTCTTATGAAACAGTTTGCTGTCTCTTTATAAAGGCTTTATATGTTTTTTACGTCTAAGTTTAAGTGGTTAATAATTATAAAAGATAAACATTCCCAAATTTTAGCTTTGGTTATTCTGTTCATGTTCTGTGCTGTTTTTGACATGTTCTCCATGTCAAACTATTACTTGGAGCAACTCTAATATCTCAACGCTTCATTCAATTATAACCGCTGATTTGCTTATAATCAAGGCTTGGTCAGACTCCAACTTACTTAGCTTTAACGTGGATAAGACAGTAGCATTATCTTATAAAGGAGTTATTCAACCATTGATTTTGAATGAGAGCCAAATCAGTATCGTTAATTTCGTAAAATTTCTAAGTATTCTTATCGACAGTGATCTTAAATGGTCCTTGCATATTGACTCCTTAAGGAAGATAAGATCTGTTTCGAAGGAACTAAATTTATCTTCTGTCAAAATGGCATATTTCTCATTGTTCGAGTCCCATCTTCGATATGGGCTTTCATTTTGGGGTTCTAGTACAGCGGCCCGATTTGATACTATTTTTAAGTTGTAAAAAAGAGCAATTTGTTATCTATTTGGTCTCAAACAAATAACTCATTGCAAGACCTACTTCAAAAATCACGAACTTTGACGCTTCCCTCTTTATTTATTTTGGAAACGGTTTGTTTGATTCGCAAGCATCTAAACATTTTTCCCGATAGACCTGATCCTGGCTACTCCATTAGAAATTCGGATTGTAACGTTTATTTACCGATCCCATTCACTGAGCTAGTAAAGAATTCTATTCTATATAGTGCAAAAAAACTATATAATCACCTTTCAAGAGAAATTAAATCAGCAACATCTTTTATTAAGTTTCGTAAGATGACAAAAATTTATCTGTCTGAAAGACCATCTTATTCAGTTGACGAGTTTCTTAGTGTATAACAAAGAAACAAAATTAGTATTGTTTATAATTAAATGTGGGCGTCTCAAACAGTGGCTACAATTTGTTTCATTTGTTGTTGTCTGTACAAATTATGTAAGTTATAAAATAATTTTACTAATTTAAAATTGTATTGTTCTGTTTTTTTTATTATATTTGTATTTGTTATATACCTTTTGTACTATTTGACTGATTTTTTTAGCTTTTTCCATAAAATTGTTCAATAATTTTCAGTGACAATAAAGCATATTTCTATTCTATTCTGTTCTAAAAAATCCCAGTTATTCACCTCTGTTTTGTACTCTGGCTATAATTTCAATTATAGCAAATATATGATCCATGGAAATTCTTCTCTTTCGAAAGCTGATCTATGACTGTGTTAGTTCTGGTTCAACGACAATAATTCTTAATCTGCTTTCTGGCTCATTTCTTTTTTTAATTTCCACATTTTTCTTTTAATATTACATTTTTGGGTTTGAACTTCATAATTTTCTCTTTAAATTATTGTTGTTGTAATTTAGGTCGCTTTTGCTCAATTTCAGTTCTTTTACTCCATGTGTTAAGTTTATGAAGGTCTTGAATGTTTTATCAAACTGTTCCTAAGAATCTCTTATTTTATCGGATGATTTCACCATGCCTCTTTAGTTTCCTTTCATCTAAAATGTAGCATGTATCACCAACCACCTTTTTTAATTTGTCTAATTTCTTTTCTTATAAACGTTTTTAATGCCGAACTTGGTCACTTTTACGTTCTATCAATAAGACAAAAACCAGTTCAACACCTAGGAGAGTTTATATACATTGTTTATAAAAATTTAATTGTTTTTATAATTTCTACAACCTTACCCAATTTTATTACATGTCAATGGGTCGATCGTTTGAATTACTATACCTCTGCAATAAAACGTTTATTATATCACTAGAAACCAATCAAAATCGAGTTTAATTTCACATTAATCGAATAATAAAAATATATTTGTGAGAGTGAATATATTTTTGAGATGAAATATTTCGGAACCAAACTAAGCAAATGGGAGGATCTTGAAATTGTCAAAATGAATGTGAAGTTGCGGTTAAAAGATGAGAGTACAACATTCTTGCATTCAAGGAACACAATGGAGAAATGACGAAAGAAGTAGGTGAAGGGTAAGTAACAGTAGGAACGAAGTTGCTATACTTGCTGATACAGAAATAAGGAAAAATATAGTTGAAATTGTAAATACTAGTGGTAGAATAATTGCAGTGAAATTTATACATACTTCCACTAATTAGTGCGAAATTATTAACTTATAACTTATATTCTCTCATTTTAGTCCACTAAAATATAAGTTATATATAATATATATAATATAAGTTAAGATAGTTTAGATATGTGCAAGGTTGAAAATAATAATCATCCAATACGAAGATAAATTTTGAATATTATTGTTACATTTTAGACCAGTTGAAGGAAAAAATTTGTTAAACAAAACCCGTTTAGCAGAAGAAAAAAAATCCTGCTTCATCAGTACAATGCATCATGTCGTATTTTTGGAGCATTCACTGTATTCACCAGATTTGACCCCTAGCGTTTTTTATAAAGTAATGAGAACATAACAGCAGTGGATGCGTATTTTCTAAATTTTCCAAATTCTCACTTCAGGGATGCTGAAGATTTGCTGATTTATAAGTTAGTAGAATGCACAAAAGAGAAACACCAAATTGATAAAGATAACTGACAAATAAAGTAACTGATTAAAGTAATGCTCGTCAAAGAAAGTGTTTAGACATCACAAGAGGTCTAAGTATCGCTTACGAGATAATTCCACTGTATTCTAGAAGTACGGATAAAGTTCCAGAACTACTAAAGCTATTTATGTAGAGATAACAAATGAAATAGTTAGTCTAAACAATTTCTTAAGTAATATAGTGTATAGAGTTAAGTAATTGTGTTTTTAGTGTTAGTGACAGAAGACTTTAAGAAAATTAAAATAAACATCGCAGTAGTTAAACAAAAATCTCGAAATCAATAAAAACATTAAAAATTTTATTAAATAAAGTTATCATATAAATTATTTTTATGTATTTGTATTTTATGAATTATTTATAGATCTTGTTCTTCTACTCTACATCCTTCTGGCAGATCATTCATCAGTTGACACATTACTCCTTTAAAATTGAACAGAGCCCTTAGTTCTAACATCCGGTCGTATTCGCCGTTTATCAGAATTGTAGGGTATTTACTAATATTTTCCATTACGCCCTGTCTGTAATAGGAGTTTAATATTTTATCAGGTTGTGCTGACTTACTACATTTAGTAATGTCTTCCCAACTTAAATCAGCTTGTTTGGCACACTAAAAAGATCATATGTTAAAATTAATCAAAGGATAAAAACAATACAAGAAGAATAAATAATCTTTTAGATTCACTATAAATAATAAGAATTTTCCAACCAAAAGGAAAGAAAAGAATTAGGATTTCTCCCGATAGTTCTGGTTACTGAGCACTGGCTTAAAGTCGATCATATACAATAAGTTGATAAAGTTAATATATAGGAAAGAAATATGAATTTCTCTATTATATTACAAATTATGAATTTCTGTTGAATGTAGCCTTTTTTGAGTTTTCATTGGTTTATAACAAGAATCTTAATCTCTAGATTCTTTGCATTTATAGATCACTTGATTCTTCTACGAAACTTTTTTTCAAAACCTGTTAAATTTTTTAGACGACCTGTTGCTTGTGTTACCCAATTATCCTTAGTCTGGTCAATATATTCGAATTGTATGATTTCACATCCGACTGTAATTTACTCCCTTTTAACGTGGATAATACAGAACAGCCAGACCAATATCGTTGATTCTGTAAAATTTCTTGGTATTTTTATAGACAGCAACCTTAAATGGTCCCTTTATATCGATTTGTTAAGTAAGAAACTAGCCTGAGCCTAGTATCTATAGCATCTATATATTGCCTGTAGCATTTTCCAAAATAACATATTTTTCTTTGTTCGAGTCTCACCTTCCTTCGATATGGCCTTCCTTTTTGGGGTTCTAAGACAGCTGCCCAATCTGTTACTTTTAAATTACAAAAAAGAGCACTACTGGTCTTTTGGCCGCAGTAGAATAACACATTGTAAAAGCTACTTCAAAAATCACGGGATTTCAACTCTTTCTTCCTTATTTATTTTAGAAACTATTTGCTTAATTCATAAAAACCTACACGTTTTTCCAGCAAGACCTAATCATGACTACTCCACCAGAAAATCAAACTTTAACTCTCAAATTTGATTTGTATGTTTTATGTGACAATATAAAAGGGATTTATGTTAGTACAGTCTAATCAATTTGATTTAAATTATTCCGAAATCTTTGTTTGTTTTATTGTTACTTCACATTTTGCAACGGTTGAATTTCTTAATCGACGTAAAATCATTAAATCTACCTTATTTACTTCTTCTTGTCGAGAATACCACTTGATGAATTGTTGTATGTGCGATGCAACTCATCTAGCTTCTTTACGCAAATCTTTATGAGTTGCAATAGCATCATCAACATC
Organism: Diabrotica balteata; assembly: GCA_918026665.1. Lineage (NCBI taxonomy): Eukaryota > Metazoa > Arthropoda > Insecta > Coleoptera > Chrysomelidae > Diabrotica > Diabrotica balteata. The sequence goes on along the minus strand of OU898277.1, from coordinate 186,386,866 downwards.
GCCATCATCAAAGTCAGCTTCTGAATCAGTTTCGTCCGCCTCTGTTGCTATTTCAACGATTTCATCGTCTATCAACAATTGATAGCCGTTTGCGTCCTCATCAGAAATTAACCATTCGTTTATGTCATCTTTAGGCAACGAAAACAAAACAGTTGATTCAGCCATAACTTCAGTTAAGGGGAGCATTTTCATCTTAAGTTGATTCAATCCATAATTTATTCCAGGCTCTTTTCAGCGTTACTTCCGAAACATCATCATGAATCATCCAAGCATCTACAGCATTGTCGACTGCGTGTTTTAAATTGTATGCTTTCCAGTATTCTTGCAAAGAATATTATTCTTCCATAACTAGGTTTTGAATATTTTTTTTCCTGTATCTTCTTTTGAATGTGTTAATGACCGAATGATCCATTAGTTGTAACAATGATGCATTTGCAGGCAGAAAAGAGTACGTGATATTTTTATCGTCACTCCGCAGCATACCGGCTTTAGGATAGGCAGGTGCATTGTCCAAAATGAGAATTGTCGTTGGTGCAAATTTTTTTGCAAACAAAATGAATTGATGACTGAATTTTTACTTATGTTGTCAATATAACTTATGTATGGACCCTGACAATTAACAGAGGTGACGGTTAATAGACAAACGAAAAATCGAGGTTCCACCTTCTAAAGAAATCTACATTATATTTGGCAACAAAATTATATAACCATCTCCCTTTGCAACTTAAATCTGCAACATCTTTTCTTAAGTTCCGTAAAATGACAAAATACTATCTATCTGAAAGACAGTAAGAAATTACAGTACCTTTATCTACAAGTAACTATTTTAACTTTAACTAAGTAACTTTAAATTGTTATTTTTCTGTCTTTTTAAGCTTTCTCCACGAAATTGTACAATTTTCAGTGATAATAAAGCATAATGTCTATTCTGTTCTATTCTATAAAATGTTCCAATAATTTATGGTCTGTAATCCTTGAATTTGTGCTCTTAAAAATAAAATAAAAACTAGCCATTTGATATAGCTCGAACAGTTATAGTGAAATAATAAATAAAATAATTGGAATGATTTAAAATCGAAGAAAATTACTTACCTTCTTTAGATTATCTTTAGAGCTTGGTTCATTTGTGTTCATGGAACAGCTTACAAATTGAGTCCGTTGTTCTGGAGAATACATGTTGAGAACGCAAGCATGTATGGCACCCAAATAACTTTCTTCGGTTTCATATGGGTAAGAATATTGGGATTTTCTCAATTTTCCACCAAACTAAGAAATAAAACAACAAATTTATAGAGGTTTGCTTAAAAAACTTTGCTCTTAATAGTTCCTTTGGTTTTAAAAACTATTCAACATTTAAATTTTAAAAGTGTTGAAAACAGAAGTTTTCAACACTGTTTTATTGTTACATATAATTTATATTATTGAATGAAACGTCTCCGAAACTTTTTTCTAAAATATTATTTTTTAAAAACAGGACACACTTTACCTGTACTAAAGAAAGAGTTTTTAAAATTCTTTAACATTATAGTTAATTTAACTAGTAATTTTTAAAACTTACTGCTGTCTTGTTGACTTTTGGGATCAGATCTACGTTCAAATGACCACCAATTTGTTTATAAGCTGGATATAGCTGATTTGTAATAAATTTAACACTATCTTCTCCCAGTGGTTCATAGTAAACGGTTATTTTAATATTGTCGTCCTAAAAATTACAAACAATATGTAAAACTTTTGAAATAAACTAAAGTCACCAAAAATAATTTTTCCAAACAATTTACGTATTATAAAAATGGATGAAACATGTTGATACTCACTGCCCGAGATTCAGCGAAGAAAACTAATACAACAGCCAGGACTTGTACGCTGAAAAACATTGTTAATAATGAAACTGTATTGAAGGGAGGTAATCTTTATAATGTAAATGGTGTTAAATGATTTTTATTTCAGCGAAGTACCGAAGGGGGCGTACGTAAATGTTTTTGTGTCATATTACAAGTCTGTTGTCGAATTTTTAAATGTTCTGTTGATTATTATGAAAATAATGGTACAAGGTGAGTCAATTAAGGTATAATGTTATTTTTTCTTAACATGTCTTCTTCTTTTGGTGTCTATTCGTTTCGAATATTGGCGATCATTCTAGCTATAAATATTTTATTAACTGATGCTTTAAATAGATTAGTTGTTGTTGTGGAGAACCATTTCCTCAGGTATTTTAACCAAGATATTCTTCCTCCAATTCCTCGCTTTCTGAATACTTTGCCTTGAAGGATTATTCTAAGTAATCTGTATTTAATGCCGTTTCTCATTATGTGTCCGAGATATTCTAACTTTCTCCTTTTAATCGTATACATTACTTCATCACTTTAGTGAGTGGTCAGTGAGTGTCCAGGATTCAACTCCGTAGTAAAATATCAAAAAGATATAAAATCCTAGAAGCCTTACTTTTATCTCCAGATTAAGGTTGTGGCTTTTAAAGAGTTTGGCAATGTTGTTGAATGCGCAGCCTTCTCTATTTTACATTGTGCTTCTTGTGAGTGATCCCATTGTTCGTTTACTATTGTTCCAACATAGGTAAACTGTTTTACTCAATCCACTGGTGTATTCTTGATAAGTAGTTGGAAGTCTCTTATTTTATTTTTGCTGATGACCATAAATTTAGTTTTTGATATGTTTAGTTGTAGTCTAAATCTTTTACTTACTTCCTTTACTATCTATATTCTTCTTCTCCATGTGCTGTGCTCGATTATCGAACGTTGGCTATCAAATTGGCTATAGTAGTTTTGTTGACGGGAGCTCCGAAAAGAGATGCAGAGGATCTGTTAAACCAATCTCACAGTCACGGCTCAAAGAAGGTTATGGCTTAGAAAGAACGTCATGGCTTAGAAACCTGAGAGATTGGTTTAACTATATATTAGTTGCTATAATCAGTGAAGAAAATATCGAAAAAAAATATCGAAACAAAAAAAAATATTGAAAAAAAAAAATATATCGAAATATTTGTCCTTTTATTCAATCGCATTTATGATACAGGTAAAATACCCCAAGATTGGCTGGAGTCAATATTCATCCCACTACCAAAAAAGCCAAACCCACAACACTGCAATGAGTTCCGTCTGATAAGCCTTATGAGTCATGCAGTAAAAGTCCTACTAAAAATCGTACATAATCGTATCTATAGAAAGTGCGAAACAATCATCGGAGACGATCAGTTTGGATTCAGAGCCGGCATGGGAACGAGAGAAGCCCTGTTACTAGTTCTCGCCCAAAAATGCTACGACCAACAGAAAGATATATTTATATGCTTTATAGACTTCGAAAAAGCATTTGATAGAGTAAGACACACGACCTACTACTAGAACGTTTGCAAGAAGTCGGTTTAGATGGAAAAGACATCAAATTTTTAAAAAACTTGTACTGGAACCAAAACGCCACCTAAACGAGTTAGGATCGAAGTTTCCACATCCGCAGAAGTAGAAATTAGGAGGGGAGTTAGACAAGGATGTGTTCTGTCGCCTCTGCTGTTTAATATTTACTCCGAGTTTCTATTTAAAGAAGCATTGGAGGAATGGCGTAAATATCAACAGTATCAGATACACCGATGATACAGTGGTAATTGCGGATTCCGACTTAGGTCTACAACGACTAATCGACAAGACCAACTCGACCTGTGAGCAATTTGGTATGAAAATAAACATTAAAAAAGGCAAAGTGATGTCAATCCGAAAAAACCAAAACGTACCTCAACCTTGCACAATAAATGGGCACATTTTAGAACAGGTCAATAGATTTAAGTACCTGGGATGTTGGATCGATTGCAGCCTAAATCCTGATCTAGAAATAAGATCGAGAATAGAACAGGCCAGAAAATCTTTCGAAAAAATAAAAAAAAGTTAGAAAAACATCATACCTAGGCCACATACTGAGAAATAATAAGTACCAATATGCCCAACTTATAGTGAAAGGAAAAATCGAGGGAAAGAGAGGCCTAGGAAGGAAAAGACTATCGTGGCTCAGAAACATCCGACAATGGACAGGGCTAAATTTTGAACAGCTATTAAGAACAGCTGAAGATAGAGAAGAGTTTAAAATTATAGTAGCCAACCTCCATTGAGAAGAGGGCACTTTAAGAAGAAAAAGAAGAAGAAGATTAATTGCTGTATATTGTTTAAACTGTCTTCAAAAACAGCGGTGTCATTTGCATAGCGGATGTTGTTTAGGCGTTCTCCATTTAAAAAGATTCCATGTTCGCAATTTTCCAAGACTTCGCAGAATTCGGATGGCTTCCTTTGGTTCATCTCCAAGATTTGTTCTTATTGTGGCTGATTGGATCCAGTATATATTTTGTATGATACGCCATTTTTTATTATCTATTTGGGCTGTTGTTAAAACATCCATCATTTTTCGGTGTTGAACTGGGTCAAATGCTTTTTGGCATATCTTTGCATCTTTAGGATAATAGCTGTATACTAAGCAGTGCATCTCTCATACCTACGTCTTTTATGAATCCAAATGTGTGTCTTGTATTCTCTCTTCGCATAGCGTGTATATTCTGCGATGTTTAATTTAAAAAAAGTTTTAGTGTATGGCTCATTAGACTTATTAGCCTATATTCTTCACATTTTTCGCTCCCTGTTTGTTTCGTAGCGTAACAAATTTTGAAACTTTAACTATATACTATATATTTGAAACTATATACTTAATCTGTTGAAATATTGCCTGTGTCATAGATATTATTGAATATTTTACATAGTATTTTTAAAGATTCATCATCAAGAAATTTAAGAAATTCACACTGTAGTCCGTCTGGTCATGGAGCTCTCCCTTCTTTTAGTGATATCATGGCTGCCCCTATTTCTGCCACTAGTATAGGTGGTCCTGTTTCCGTAGGTATTGGGGACTGGTTTTCCCTCTCATCAAAAAATAAATGTGTAATTTTTCCAGGTATTATCAAAAATTAATTATCTAACCTTTATCCGTAATTTATCTAACCTTTTTATGCACTGTTTGGCTTCTCTGATCTTTCTCTGTATATCTCGTTGTAATGTTTTATACATAAAGTTATTGTTCTTGTTTTTTCTTCTTTCTTCCATCAGCTGCAGAATCTCTGTCATTATCCATGTCTTATTCTTACCTTCTTCGTTCTTCATAAAATTGTCTTTAATATCGTCTATCATTTTATTAAGTGATTCTATCTTCTCTTCTGTGCTTTCATTGTCTTATCGATTTCTTCGAATTTTATATTTATTGTTTTGCTGATTATTTCTTTTACTTCACTACATTTCAGTTTTCTCATTTAATGTTTTTTTACACGTTTTTCGCGTGTTTTCTTTAACTTGGTTCTATACACGCCCACGCCCAGATTGAATACCAGAGACTGGGTAGGTTTTAACACTGTTAAAAGTATTTCGATATCTTTTGTTAACACGTATATAGTATATTTGGTTTTTTATAATAACGTCTTCTCCGTTATCTATAGGTGATTTCCACGTCAACATGTAATTTTGGTATATTATATTTCTTAAATCCAAGAGTTAAGGTCTATATTTCTAGACTGCTGCAATACAAGTTGTAGTGTTTTTATTTTTGATTAAAATCAATTAAGAATAGTCAGAACTAGATGTTTTATTTATCAGCAAACAGTAATTATCTTTAGATGAACAAGTTCTTGTTTTAATTGCATCGAAATAGACTTTGTTATTTTTGTCTAGGCACCTGTTGCACTGAATGTTGTTTTAAGAATTCATGTATCGGTAAATATAAAATGAGTTGGTTCTCAATAAAATTCGTGTAAAGTGGAGAACTTGTTTTTTATTTACTTTGACATTCTGAACTGCTGTAATACTCAACTTGAACTGTATAATCAACTAGGAATAGGTGGAAATATATACTTTGGGTCGATCACGATCGTCCGTTTGTTCACTGCTGATCTATATTACAATGATGATGACAATAAAAATATAGTTATTTTCTACTGTTTGAACTAAATGAAATGTGCAAATTATATGGAGGGATAGTTGGCAATCTACCTCAAAGAAAATTAACTAGAGGCAGCTTCAGAATTAAACAGATCGAAAGATCTCCAAGAAGTAAAAGAAGAAGAATAAGCAAATGATATATCTTTCAGACAGCCTTTTTTAGTTTATATGAAGTTTTTTGTTTATGATCATCAGAGTAGACCGAGTAATCAGACTTCCATCTTTGACATGAGACTTTTCATACTATACAAGTGGTGTATAGTATACATCTTTTAGTCTTCTCTGTCGAATGTCTTTTTCAAGTCGATCAAAGATGCGGGTCTATTGCCTTTGAATGCTTTCTCTGTAATTTGTTTTATGACAAATATTGGATATATACACGACTACTCCGTATGGAAACCTTGTTGCTGATCTTGTAAGTGTATGAGCTGATTTATTCATTTTAGCAGTGCTTGTTTTTAATTCTTCTTACAAGTGCACTGGAAGTCGAAGAAGTCAAATAAATTGGAATGCCACAAGAAAATAGTTTCATAACAATAATTAATTTTTATTATTTGTTATTTTCGTTTTCTTTGTAAGTAAATGCTATTTTATAAAACATCTAGGATATTCAAGAAATTAAACAGAAATTTTATTATTGTATATATATTATATTTTAAGCTAAAATCAGTTTAATGCCTTCTTCTTTACATTCTTTTGGCTCATAGTTCAAAGTCTTGCAGATCAATTTTCTGAAGTCACTAAGCGCGTCGTCCTGATTTTCCTGACTGAATTTGTCGTTTAGCACGATAGTTGGAATGAAAGAAGTATTTTCAGCTGCTCTAGTTTTTTCTCCATTTTGTATAAGATATTTGACGTATTCATTACTAAAGTAACAGTTTTTAATTGTTTTCCACACCAGATCGGCTTTGTCAAGACACTAAAAAAAGAGATGATCAAGTAGAAAAATACGGTAAAATTGGATTAAATCTGTCGTACCTGTTCGATAATTTGAAGGCTAGCTGGATCGCTTGAACTCATAGAACAGTAGACAAAGTTTTCTGTTTTGATTTTATCGGAGTTTAGAGCAAGGACACAAGAGTGGAAAGCGTTTCCGAAACATTCTGCAGGGCCATGTTGGCAAGTAAATGCCCATTGTCCTGTTATATTTGTTTCCTAAAAATTACCAAGTTATTAGTTAGTTCATAATAGTATTTTATGTAACGAGCATACAATAATGGTCATTGTAATGCGAGTATGAGCGATATGAATAAGCTGCTACGCTATAGAATACGAGGATCATAATGGCAATTAAATGGGAGTAAGGGACAGGCTGGCAAAATGGGGTAGCTGCCTGAAACAGGGTACCCTTTTTTCAATATTAGGGGAAGGACGGGGAAGATGACGCAGCGTCTAAGATGACGCACCTCTGTATTTTATCAAGTACTTCACTAAATTCAGTTTTTATACCCGTGGCGCCCTCCTTTAGAAACTACTATTACTTTAAAACTTCATCGGTCAGCTTTCGTACTGTTTAGTATCTGTGAGGCAGAGTAACGCGATACACGTTGATTTCTTGTTATTTTTGACACTGCGAATATTAATGGTAAGTTGTTTAAAAATGGTTCCATTGGATTTTCTTCATATTCATGGGAGTAGGTGATATTTATTTTCAGTTAGCGAGGATTTATCTGTTAAATATTTGATGATGGATAATTTTGATAACCATTTTTTGTAGGTTATGCTGAACAGGCTAAGTTGACGCAGACTGCGTCATCTTTGCTGTTATAGTGCGTCATCTTTGCCTTTTCAGTTCATTACCTTAAATAACAATGGAGTATAGAATATTTATTATTTAGTGTCTATTTTGCATTTTGAGGCATCTTTTTCTTTTTTAGAAATGGGAAAATATATACGAAAAACACAGAGAGGATCATTTTCTGCAGCAGCTCTTAATGCAGCATTGAATGCAATTTGTAGAGATGGTCGTAAAATTCGGGAAGTGGCAAGGGCATTTTCAATACCAGAAGCTACATTGAGGAGAAAACTTAAGGTTAAAAATTTATTAAAGGAAGTCAAATCAGAGTCTCTTGGTAGAGCCCCATTGTTTTCGGCACATCATGAAAAGGAGATACTAGATCATGTTCTCAAGCTGGCCAATTTATTTTTTGGTATCACTTGCATAGAGCTGAGAACCATGGCATTTGCTTATGCAGAACGCAATGAAATTAAACACAATTTTAATAAGAATAAACAAATGGCTGGAAAAGACTGGTATCTAGGATTTATAAAACGAAATCCTCAAATTTCCTTGAGAAAGCCAGAAGCTACAAGCATTAATAGAATAACAGCCTTCAATAAAATAGAAGTAGACCGCTTTTTTAAAAATTTGGAAACAGTGCAAGAAAAATATAAATTTCTGCCAGATCGCATTTACAATGTTGATGAAACCGGTATATCTACGGTTCCTAAAGAATCATGTAAAAGACTTGGACCCAAAGGAGTAAAGCAGTTTGGAATCATTTCTTCGTGGGAACGAGGGAAGAATATCACGGTAATAATGGCGTTCAGTGCCTCCGGTAACTACATACCTCCATTATTTATATTTCCCAGGAAGAGGATGAGCCCACAGCTTCAGAAAAATGGACCAAGCGGTGCGATTTACAACTGCACGGATAATGGATGGAGTAATACGTCTATGTTTTTATTATGGCTGAAGCATTTCCAAAAAAAAGTCCTGTCTAGTCCAGATAATCCCGTGCTGTTAGTATTAGATAATCACTCGAGCCATATTTCACTGGATATTTATAATTACTGCAAAGAGAATGGGATTATAATGGTTAGTATTCCACCCCACACATCCCACAAATTACAACCTCTTGATGTGTCATTTTTTTCTGCATTAAAATATGCGTATGGTCGCCATTGCAATTCCTTTCTAAAATCTAAGATCAGCAACTCAGAGTTTGAAGATAAAATTACTCCATATGATGTCGCCGAGATTTTTAAGTTAGCATATGATCAGGTGGCAAATATTGATAAGGCCGTTTCTGGTTTCGGAACGTGCGGAATTTTTCCGTTAAACTCTGATAAGTTCACAGAAGATGACTTTTTTCCTGCTGATAATTTAAACAATGATAGCTTGGATAGAGATGTTTCTCCTGAACCTGCACCTCAGGGAACACCTCCACTAATAACAACACCATCTATAAGAGAACCAGAATTACCACGTCCATCAACCAGCCGACAGTCTCCTGAAAGTCGTCACACAACCCCCACAAAACAAAATGAAATAACCAAACGTCCACATATTTCTCTTTCACTTATTTCTCCAGTTCCTTTGCCCAATAAAAAAATTAAAAGAAAATATGGACGACAAAAGCAACATTCTGAAATTCTAACAAGCACCCCTTTAAAAGAATTCTTAGAAGAAAAAGAGAATAAAAAAAAAGAAAAACTGGCGAAGTCGGAAGAAGGAAAGAAAAAAGTAACCAGACAAGTATTGGTTAATGATGCAGGATTAAAACTAAATAAAAATAAAGGGAAAGCCAAAGTACAAAAAATAATCAAACAAAAAATAAACAAAAAAATCTTGGAGGATAGCGATACTGAAGAAAGCGATTTTGATGAAGAAGGTCTTTGCAATGACGATGAGTTGGATGACATAATCAACGAGGGAGGTGAAACTGATATCTGCATATTATGTGGAGACTTCGGCAAAAAGACGGAAACATGGTTCAGATGCACAAGTTGTGGACAATGGGTGCATAAAGAATGCAGTGGAGCCAAAAGTCCCGAAAACTACATTTGTGACTTTTGTTAATATGTTAAAAAAGCTTTGTTTACATTTTCTTACTTTCAGTATTAAAAAATAAATTTTCTTTTCATATCACTTGCGCTTTTAATATAGATACCTACATGCGCCATCTTCACCATCACTGTGCGTCATCTTTCCCTCGGTGGAAGGTAAGATGGCGCAAAAGCGTTTTTTAAAAAAGCCGCATAAAAAATACTTCCTTTTATTGAATTTAAAAATAATCCTAGAAATTGGTTATAGAAATGTCCAAATTACAGGCTCGTAGCATTCAAAGTTAGCTTAAATATTTTTTACCCTTAAATAAAATGTATTTTGCTTAGGTGCGTCATCTTCGACGTCCTTCCCCTACTTGCTCCATCTATACGACGTCAATAAAATTATATTACAGATACCTGTTTACGGCTTCTATCATAAAGCAAATATCATTAGTTGTTAGTCGATTGTTGTGAACAGTACATGTGTGTTTTTAGTAAATTAAGTTATAATATCGACCGACAATAATCCATCGTAAGTATTATTGAACTAAATACCATTATCTCCAAATAAGAGTGAATTTATTCTAAATAATATCTTTGTCATTAGGTTAAAAAAAATACTTCTAATAATTTAAGCAGGTCATAATATCAAAATCTGCTCTTTGAGCAAAATGGGGTACCAATAGGTAGGGTAAAAAGGGTACCCCGGTAAAATAAAATTGAAAACCTGTAAACAAACGGAAGATCTGTCATTACTTTTGACAGAATTGACATTGCGGAATTAAGCTTCCTTTGATTATTTTATTGACACCCCAAGACTGTGTTAAAATGAATGATTGGTTAAAGTCTTCGTGAGAGAGATAGACTGTCATTTCTCTTTATTAACTTGCTGGGGTTAAAGTTATGGGATAATGAACCAAGGTCATTCATAAGGGATTCCAGGGCATGGCATATTCATTTGACTTTTGCTCATTGCGTTTGTGCCACCTGATACAGAACGTCATCTCGCGACGCCTGTATCATAATGAAGCCCATTACGATAAAGGTATAGAAATTTTAATTGTATTACAGTATGGGTGTAGTAAAAAATGTTTTATATTTGTCATATCAGTAGGTTATGATTACGGTCACGGGGCTCTAGGCACAATGTAGGGAGACTCGTTGTCAGTTGTCACTACTTGTCAACATCATTGTTAGAACATGGGGTTTTGGATTTGGACAATGTTGATTCCTAGAGACTTTGTTAATACGTATGTTTATAATAAACATGTAAATGTAATAAACACAATTAAATATTACTACTATATTGCTGTAACGAGTTCTTTTCTAACCATTCCAGGGTTTTCAAGTTTCTCGGAAAATAGATCGATGATATTTGTTTAATTTTCAGTAGGAACTTTTCCACATTATTATATTTTTTTACGCTTTTATTGTGGAGAAATACATATTCTTATGTTTAATTTCTTATATCAAATCTGTTTTATATGTTAAGCTCAATACCTTGAGTTTTTATATCGTAAGAGGAATTGTACAAAATATTTTTTATTTTTGCTTTGAATAAAGTTAATTTAAAAAATAATAATTTATGAATAAGACAATTAAAACACTTACTGATGCATGACCATATGGTATAAATTCTACATCAATGTAATCTTTGAGATCCTTGTAAGTAGGATGGAATTGGTTTGAAATAAAGTCAATGCTGTCTGGGCAAAGCACTTCATAATAAACAGAAACTTTGACTTGCGCCTAAAAATAAAAAAGTTAAATTAATATTTAAACAACCAATTTATCTACGTGGTTGATGAAATTGTTATAAGAGCAGACACTTCAGAAGCACTTCAACATCTACACAATTATGCTGTAAATAAAGTAGATAGATTTGGTAAAAAAATTAACGTGTCGTATACAAAACTGATAAACAACAAAAACATCTACGGGCAACCAAATATACCTAGGTCTAAATGTACCGATATTAGAGAATATTGAAAAATTCAGATACCATGGTTAAATAAAGAAAAACATTGATGTGATATCAAAGTTACAACGCGATTTCATTAATCCAGGGCAATAATTAAGAAAATACATAAATAAAATTCAACAACATAAGATACTGACTTGGTAAAACATACACAATTGTATTATATGGTATGGAAACATAAACTTTAACCAACCTTTGTTAAACGCAGAAGGTACTAAGAGAAGAAAAGTTGATAATAAAAAGTACATCTCAAATGTTGTCCTAAATGTACTTACCTGTTCTGATAACCAAAGGCAAGAGAACAAAACTAGAAAATTGATTGCTTTTCCCTTCATATTTGCCTTTTATCTATAATTGTGAACTAATGTTATAACAACACATTAAATATGTTACCAAAATGTAAATAATATTGGTTTATCATTGTTATTTAAGTGCTTCATTAATTTTATCTAAATGTCTGTATAATAATCTCAACGGTATTTTTTTATTAACCGACGAGTCATCATTTGGAGAGCAAAAAAACAGGATCTTCCGTAATTCATAGGTAGTTCAGCTCTAATATAATTATTTTAAAGACAACTACCTAGATTAAACTGGTAAACTGAATTATTTAAACAAAAGAAAATTTTATCCTAGGGTAGAGTGAGGCAAAATGGTCCCTGTAACATCTTTTAGGCTAAAAATAACAAAAAAAGAAACAATTAAGTAAAATTTAATCAAACAATAAGAAGGGTATAGCAAAATATATCTCTGTGGAAAAATTATATTTATATATACAATTAAAAGAAAAATATCATTATTTTTGAAAAGCTCTAAAGGGACAGTTTTAATCCGTGAATGAGGTAAAATGACTCCTACAGTTCTTTTGTACAGAAAAAAGTAAGAAAGCAGCTATTTACAAAAATCGCAAGTATGCATACCATTTCTCCTACTACACCCGCATATAATAGATGGCATATTTATTGCGCAAAGTGCAGTTAATCCAAAACTTCTTTGCCTGCGATTTATTGAATAATTCCTAGCAAAATATGCAGGTGGCGTCGTCTTCATCATCATTAAATCTTTTATTTTCTTACTTTTTTTTTGACGTTTTTTTTGAAGTATCCTCCTACACAAGATGAATGAATTTCATTCCTATTAACGACATCTTTCTGTTCTGAAGTACTAATTTCGGAAATTGGTATTGAGTTACTAATTACAGAGCTTGTAATGTCAACTATATCGTTTGAAACAACGACTTCAGGCTTTGAAGTTGCAGTGCATAAAGTTTTATTTTTTGATAATCCCTCTGGACTGTTTCCAAAAAGGTGATATTATCCGAAGATCGTCCATTTATTTCCATTACTCTCACTCGTCTGACAAAGATGTATTACGATTTTTTTTCCTTATAAGTAAAGAGCTTGAAAGCGAAGAGGTATCTCTTTATATTTTTCTTTTCCTTCTATGTAAAAAGCCTGGAAATGAAAAAGTATCCTTTTGTGGAGAAGTAGTTTTTGGTTCATGAATACGAATTCATTTTCCACTATAGGTCGATCAGTTGTATACGATGGTTTAAATTTATAATCTGGGAATATGCTCGGATTAAAAGGACATGTGTATGTTGTCCCGATTTCACTGAGTCCGTTGTTAAGTGTGGTAGCTGTTGTTCTCGGACGCGACTAGTTCACGTTCGAGACGCATCGCCCCGCCCTTATTTTTCTCGTTGGCCCCTCCCTGACCTGGAAATCCCTAATCGCTACTTCAGAAAGTATAAAAATAGGCGATTTTCAGGTCAATCAAGTCAGTCCTTCACGGGCTCTCCGAGAGCTTAGTGCTCTCGGGGCTCCTGCTTTCTTTTAGCTTTTTCCCATACTCTGTGGCTGAGATGTTATTCTACTGCAACCTGGTATTTTTATTTCGACTTTACCTTTGTCATGTAAGAAATATCTTGCCTTTTTCAAGGCAAGATACCAGAAGAAAACATTTACGAATCCATACCCCGCAAATGGATTCAAGTAGAGGGGCTTTCGTCGACGTTTCCGAAGCCCTCTACAGAGCACACGGTGGTACAGAAGGTGATTGAGACCCTTTCCATTTACCCCGAGGTGACACTGTTTGATAAAATTTTCCCATCAAGCTAGCTATATTGTACAGAGTTACGACTTTTCCAGAGTTTGTTTTAAGCCATAAAATAATTTCCTTATTAAAATACGCCATTAGAACCCTATCTTCAACCGAGCAGTATATATGTTGTTGAAAATTATTTAAGAACAAAATAAAGGTGTAAAATTTTATGTATCAAGATTAGTTGTAAAAAAAAGTATTCCATATGGGACGCCTTGATTCATTTCTTTGTTTGCGAGGAAATAATATTGCTGGAGGAATGAATTGACCTGCAGCATTTACACAGAGAACAATGGTGACTTTGTATTTACTTTCAGAAAGCTTATTAAGAAACCAACCTGTTTCTGCCCTTTATGTTCAAAAATTTTGGCAACTTGCTAGGGACCACCTGGATACCAGACTCACCCATATTATATATTCTTAAAGCATTAATGTTTTTTTAGTTTTGAATTTGATCTAAAAGGGAAAAAAATTAAAGTCACTCGCTCTGGTGGCTGAGGTAGCCTCAGGAGTTCTAAAAGAAGTCTCTGAATGTCTTTTTACAAAATTTTTAAACCCAGCCGATCTAGCTGACTTTTTATTTTCAGAAAATCTGTGTTTAATAGCGATCCTCTCCGCAAGTTCGTAGGCTGTTTCATAAATGTTTTCTTCGCTATGCCAAATATTCGGTCTTCCATTTATAAAACATATTCGTTTAAATAAGTCTCCAATTCTTTGGGCAATGTTGCAGTAAATCGACCAAGGCTTTTCGAATAATCTGTTGCCTAAAAGAAAGTACCGATAATGTTCTGACGTCTCTTACCAACACATTATGATTTACTATCATTTTCTTAAGTACTTAAGAGCAGCAACCATTATTTCTGTAAAAATGATATACCTACTTTCATTTTAGCCATTTAGTCATTTATTATTAAATTATTATTACTAACAAAAAATGAAATACGCCAATTCGATCGCACGCAGATTTATACTCGCTTCCAGCTCAGTCCGGCGGAAGCGCCAAATGTTCTCGCAATAAAAATATTCGACTGTGCAGATCCACGGTAACGTTCAATCCACTATACCCACGGGTTCAGCTTGATTAAGGACAGAGTATAAGCCTCACTGCGGAAGTCTCTCTGTCCGGGTTGGCTAGCAGATTCAATACACTAGCGAGCCAGGGAGTCTAGAGCAATACAAGACTAATTTAATTCCGCCAGTCGTTCGCTTTAAATAGCCGCTCCGGACCCCATCTCGTCGTCTCGTCGTGGAAATGGATGCGTGTTTATCGACACTCCTACGATTCGAACTGTTGAACGTTCAGCACATCGTTACATAATTTTACCACAAATGTCAATTTTCATTTTAGATTTGAGGGTTCGTGTAACGCGCATTCTTCTAAGAAGTGATAAAATGCCCAGAAAGATCTTTATCTGCAGATTTGACTGTGTATCGTAACAATGCTCGAATATTACCATCATTCTAAAATGGTTGCTCAGACTCCTGTGTAATGTGGATTCGCCTCAAATCAGTTTTATTTCTGTTCCTGTTGCTGTCAAGCAGAAGACATTACTTTTAATCCACGAGGTAGGAGGGAATCCAAACCAGATATTTTATTATAATAGTTAATGTTATTGTCTTTTCGGGGGTGGGGTTTGAATCCCCGAACTTCCCTCCCTCTTGGCTGCGCCAATGTTATAAGAGTTAACTCAATATTACCTTCTATTTCTAATTATTGTATAATTTTATAATTCTTCAAGTTATATTTTAAACAGAAATGAAAATCTTAACTGAAGTAAGTGGCAATAAGAAATTTTATGTGGATTAAAGATTTTAATCCTTTTTACGAAACTTGTTGGTTTCTTAATGATAATATTTTATACCTACAGCGATTATGAAGCTACCCACATAATTGCTTTATTAAAATTTGTGCTACATTTGAAATGAAGAAAATTTCAAATAATTTTATTTAGCTATAGCGGTAATTATTAATCGAGGAAGGAGGTCAGCACTAAAGGATTTGGTAAAAGTTATTCAGCAGGAAACCTACACTTACAGGGATCCCATTACAGAATTTTTGGAACACCTTTATGTCAACTTCGATTTCGATGGAGCCCCTCAAAAATTACATGAGTGTCAAACAGTTTTACTAAACGACTTCTTCCTAATTTCTTGTTTAGACATGTTTGTAGAAAATGCAAGACTTATGATCTTCGAAACATTCTGCAGAATTCATCAATGCATCAGTATAGGTATGTTAGCTGAAAAGCTCAACATAAATCCAGAAGAAGCTGAATGCTAGATTGTGAATTTGATTAGAAACGCTACGATCGATTCTAAATTGGGGCATGTGGTTATGGGTGCCCAACATTTATCGCCATACCAGCAACTTATCGAAAAAATTGATTCCCTTGTGGTCAGGTTAGAAAATCTGTGTGCTCTAATTGATAGAAAGCTCAGAGCGAGGACTGACATACGTTGGGGAAATCCGGATTTTTAAATAAGGGTTATTTTGTATTAATTCTGTGTCATTTATTTGATGACATTATAACAAAAAATTAAAAAATTCAAAAAAACACTTAATTTTTTATTTAAACTTAAATATATTATAAATACATATTTAAATACAAACTGATTTAAAGAATATATTAATATAATATAAAGAATACATTGTAAACAACTTTTTTTAATAAAATTATGTAAGACGTTAATATACCGTATGTTCACAAATTTCCAAATTCCACTTTAATTTGTATTTAATAAACGTTTCATGTTGATCCAGATTAATCAATAGCTATCAACAAGTAGGAAATCATATTTTTAAATTTTATGATTAGATAAATATTCTAATTAAAATATAACGATTATTATAATTCCTGACTTCAACTTGTCATCCACAGTATGTATGTTTAAACCTTAAGCTAAGATTAATACTATTACAACTAAACAATCTTCCGGGATGAACAGCGTCTATTATCACTGACCTGAGCTTTCGACATCCTCTCTAATATCCTCTTCAGAGCTTCCAAGTTCTCAGTCTCCCAAGCCCCGGAAACTGCTACACTGACTCAATGCATTACTGCTACCTGGAACAGCGAACGGTTCATTTATATCATCGATGGTGAAGTGATTTGGGAGGAGGTTGGTGTGAGGCTTGGCGTGGAGATTGGCGCAAATATTTTTGACAGCAGGATTTAGTTTATAGAGTGGAGCTGACGACATTTTCTTTATGAATGGTCTTCATGTCGAAAGTAACCGGATGCCGTCATATTTTTTATTGAGAAAATTTCGCCTTGTTTCAATTTCTATAACTTCTCGGATAATTCTTGGTGTCTTGAAGCGGATGAGGCTTTGGTTCTGGAGTTTTTAAAATTAATGTGACCTGTATAAAGATGGTGTTTACCTAGAGCTGAAATTGAATCGGAATTGCGAACAGAAATGGAATGTTCGTAAATCCTATTTGGGATTCTACGATTTGTTTTGCCTATATAAGATCGGATGCAGTCTCCACAAGGAATTTCATAAACTCCGTATTGTGCATTTGGAATGTTATCTTTGATTGACCGAAAAAAAGCTAAAAGTTTTTGTTGGGGGGTAAATATTGTCTTTATTTCCCTTGATTTAAGAATTTTGTCGATTTTGTCAATGACACCTTTGATATAAGGAAGAAAAGCTTTCGTATGATGAGAGTCTCAGTCTTTGGGTTGAAATTGAGTGGAAGATTGATATTTGTAGATACTCCTATTAATGTGATTTTCGCGGTAACGGTTTTAAATGAGGGTTTGTTGTAAACTAGAGAGCTCAGCGGGTTACTTGCATCATCGCAAAGGCGTATTGATCTGGAGACAAGGGTATTAATGACTGAATTAATGTGTAACGGTGGGTGATGAGAGTTGGCATGCAAGTAAAGGTTGGTATGGGTGAGTTTTCAGTAAACAGAGTGATGAAAACTATGAGATTCTTTTTTTCTTATGGGAACGTCGAGAAACGGTAGGGAGAAATCAGTTTCCGTCTACATCATGAATTGGATACTAGAATATATAACATTTAGATGGATTTGAAAAGACACCAAACCATCCCTACTACGGGACCAAATGTGGGTTGGAGCATTGGTGTGAATAGTTCTTGGGTCTCGAAGTCTTCCATAAGGCCATAAAGATATTAGCAATTACTGGATTGGGAGACCATTGGAGCACCATTTATTCATCTGTAGAATTTATTTTGGAACACGAAATAAGTGTTGGACATACAATGTTTAATGGGAGATAAGTGGTCTTGCTGGATACTGTATTAAGTTTTCAGATTGTTCAGAATTTCATCTATAGGAATGTTTGTAAAGAGTAAAACGATATCGAAACTAACTGGAATATCTGACGGTGATATAAGGTACTGTTTAAAAATTTTGATAAAATAAAAAGAATTTTTGACGAAAGACATTTTCGCCCAGAGGTTGTAGAGTTTTGGCCAAGTATTGTGTATGGCAGTTATAAGCACTAACAAAGGGACGTCGAAGAATATCGGGTTTGTTTTGGGTATGCCATGGACTCGAGGTGTTCTGTAAGACTTTTCACGAAGAATTAGAGATTATTTTATGTCCACAGGAAAAGACGTTTTATTAAAAATGGCCTTTGTTGATTTTTCTAGATAAATTGTTGGATTATTAGGAACTGGTCTGTAATCTGGAGTAATAATGAGATTTAAAAGTTTAGTAATATACGAATAAGTCTTTAATAATCGACACGAGTTTAATGTTAATTCTTGTAATAGTATTAACATTAACTTTAGGTTTAATTATACTAACTGCGGAAATCTTTTGGAACATATTTGTGTAAGTATATATTGTTGTGAGTATATACATACCTTTAATCACGGCTCTGTGCGTTAGAGAACTTCGAGAAGCTTCTTTGTTACTTTTTTAACTGCGCTAAAAAAGCAGCCTTTGAGAATTTCGGGTTTTCTCGAGTTCGTCCTATCCAGCTCTAATTATATAAGCCAGCAGAGCAGAGGCGGGCATTTGGTTAGTATTAACAATTCTACCCATCACTGTTAATTGTTTTATGACTTATAATGTAATTAGTAATTGTAATATTTATAATTAAGTGAGTTTTTGAATTAAATAAAGTTATTAAACCAGGTCGTAATTCACTTAATAATCTCTGAACGCACAGAACTACGTGAATATATATATACATATATATATATATATATATATATATATATATATATATATATATATATATATTATATATATATTATATATATATATTATATATATATTATATATATATATATATATAAATATATATATATATATATATATATATATATATATATATATATATTTATTATTTACTTAATGTTAATATATAATACCGAATTAGTTTATTAAATACTTCAATTTATATATGATTAATATATTTAACCCTTTTTTAACACTTTTCTTCACATCTCTTGTTAAAACTCTATAAAAATTAATATTGAGCAATTATAAACAAATATAATCTATCACTTAAATCGTAACATAGGCAATGAAAACTATATACTTAACATTGTAAATAACAAATTTGGAAAATCTCCAATAACAATTGTTTTGATTAATTTTAAACGCCAATTTTTTCTTCAATATGTCGATCGAAAATTTTAATTTTAGAATAATTTATTCAGAGCTTGGTCGTATTAGTACCAATTAGTAACATATTAGTAAAAAAAATATTGTAAAATCATGCACATAGTGCCTGAAATCATCCTTCAAGTTACGGGGTCTTTTATGATCGTTTTGCTCTCCAATTTGGATTCTGCTGTCGTGTACTGATATCTTCACACCTTTTATTTGCTCTGTATCTCAAAATAATTAGGTTTCTTTATTTTTATTTACTTTTCTGATGATTCTTTGCAATTCTTTAGGTGTCAATGCTTTTTTGTAACTATTTTTTGTTTTTATATACAAAATTTTATATTGTTTTCTTTACTTTTTTTTTCTCACCCTTTTTGAACTCTTTTTTGCTTTGATCTCTAAAAAACTTACATTTATTTCATTTTGCCTGCTTTGTTTTGTTTCTTTTAAAAATTTTTGCCGTGAATCTTTTGCAATATGACTTACCATTGTTTTAATTGTAGATTAGCTGTGATTGAGGAACAATTCGAAATCCTACAGTAGATAGGAACGCATAGTGTAGTTGTATGTATATACATTTTAATTATACCTATTGCTTTTGGTTTACTTTGATTTTTCTAAAATCTATAAATTAATAAAGATTCTTAACATGGTAGCCTCAATTAAGATAATGGTAACATTTGGCATATAATGTAGACCAAATTTAAAAAAATATGACACCTATGACACCATGTTTCTACCCCGTACAATAGTTGGGACCAGACGTAACATTTAACAAACCTCAGTCTCAGCGCAGTATTCAGTTTTTTGTCACTACACAATTGCTTGAATTTTAAGAACGCTGCCCTTGTCATTTCTATTCGTATCCTGATCTCTTGGTCTGGATTTAATTCTATATTGATGTAAGCTCCCAGATATTTATATTTTGTCACTCTCTCTATTTGAAGACGCAGAAAACCTAATACCCAATATCCAACTGAGAATTAACACCAACGAACCAACAACGCAAGAAATAGAAATGGCCATAGAAAAACTGAAAGCACACAAAGCAGCCGGCCCTGACAATATTCCACCAGAGTTGTTAAAAGCTTGCCCAGGTACAGTGGCAGAGCTAATCCAACCACTCTTGAAAAGGGCTTGGAGAGAGGAAAAGTTCCCCAAAGAATGAAAAACGGGATTAATAATAAAGATACCAAAAAAGGGTGACAGAAGATATTGCGAAAACTGGAGAGGAATCACACTTCTGAATACTATAAATAAAATAACAGCAATAATTATAAACAACCGACTAACAACCCGTGTAGAACCAATGTTGAGGAAGCAACAAGCCGGTTTCAGACCAAACAGATCGTGCGTGGACCAAATTAACACACTAAGAATAATTGTAGAACAGTCACAGAAATTCAACTCTCCTCTCTTTGTGTGCTTGGTGGACTTCAAGAGAGCTTTTGACACGCTCACACATACGGCCATATGGAAAGCACTGCAGGAAATAGGAATACCAGAAAAAATAGTAAATCTCATCAAAGAACTCTACAGTGACACAGAAAGCAAAATCCTACACAATGGCATAACATCTGACCCAATAGCTATGCTAAACGGAGTAAAGCAGGGCTGTGTTTTATCCCCCATACTATTTAACATTGTACTGGACTCCGTACTAACAAAGGTAAACTCTAATAGAGGAATTTACTGGGGATTAACAAACAGACTGGAAGACCTAGATTACGCTGATGATATATGCCTCCTAGCACATACAAAACAGGACATGCAACTCCAAGTAAACAAAGTACAAGAGGAATCAAAGAAGGTTGGTCTAGAAATAAACATCAACAAAACCAAAGAAATGCGATTTGGTACCAGAAACAACCAACCTATTATGATCAATGACCAGAAAATTGAGAGAGTAGCGGAATTTGTATATCTGGGCAGCATAATTGACTGTAATGGGGGTACAGAGCGTGATGTACATGAAAGAATAAATAAGGCTCGCAACGCCTACAACATGCTTAACAACATATCGATATCAAGGATTTACCCAACTAAAACGAAACTAAAAATCTTCAACACAAATGTAAAAGCTGTATTACTGTATGGCTGCGAAACGTGGAAGATATCAGCACCCATAGTACACCAATTACAAGTTTTCATCAATAGAGCGTTACGAAAAATCCTTCGTATATTTTGGCCTAACCGAATCTCGAATGAAAATTTATGGAACCAAAGCAACCAAGAAAATGTCATAAAGCAAATAAGGCGAAGAAAATGGAGATGGCTGGGCCACACACTCCGTAGACCGCCAAATGACATTGCCAGGACAACGCTGCATTGGAATCCCCAAGGCCGACGGAAAGTAGGCAGACCTAAGGGAACTTGGAGAAGGACAGTACTGGACGAAGGGAGAAAAATGGGAAAATCCTGGCTTGAAATCAAAGCACTAGCCAAAAATAGAGTTCGCTGGAGACACTTTGTGGAAGCCCTATGTTCCTCTTAGGAATCTTGAGACTATAATATATATTATATATATATATATATATATATAATATATATATATATATATATATATATATATATATATATATATATATATATATACTCTCTATTTGCTGTCTACCACGGGTTAGTTGTTCCTTATTTATTGGACTCCTTGATACTATCATAAATTTGGTCTTATCTGTGTTGATGTCAAGTCCCATTTGAATACGTTCACCATTTATTGCATCTAGTAAAGTTTATAGTTCCTCTATACTCTCAGCCATAATTACCATATATCTACTCTTGTTATATTCCCGACATTTCTGCAAGAGTACTGTCAACGCAAATAATGCCTCTCTTGTACCCATGGCTCCTAAATTCGGTTTTGAACAATTTTCAAGAGAATCTTTAAAGGGTAGCTCATTAGGCTTATTAATCTATAGTCATTATATGATTTGGAATTGTTGTTTTTTGGTACAGGTAAATATACCGATTTAAGCCGTTCCTCCGGGATGTTGCCCTCTATATATATGTGGTTGAGAATTCGGGTGAGTCTCTTTATATTACCGTTATCTAAAGCTTTTAACAGTTCAAATGGAATTTGATCAGGACCCAGTGCTTTTCCTTGTTTTGCATTCTGTAGGGCATGCTTTACTTCTGAGGGTAAAATTTGTAGGTATGTTTCTTCTTCACCTACATCTTGTTCATTTTCACTCTCGTCATGGAAAGAATGGATTATATATTGTTCCCATACTTTCTTAATTTTGCTCTCTTCCGTAAGTATTTCTCCATTATCATCTCTTGTTATGGGTGTTCTTCTTTGTCTGGTGTTGCCTATAAGTTCTTTAAGTTTTTTATGTAAGTTTGAGGTGTCATGTTTGTTGCTGAGATCTTCCAGTTCCTGGCATTCCTTGTTCATCCATTCCTCCTTAAGCTTTCTGATTTCATATTTGATTTTATTCTTGATGGTTTTATATTTATTTAGTAGTCATAGCAGCTAACAAGACAACGGTTAATGAGTTGACAGTTAATAAGTTGTCAGTTAATGAGTTGCCAAATACGCTGGCCTAAAAGAAAGGTTGTAATCAGATTTAGAACAGGTAGAAAACTAGTATAGTATAGCTTTCAACAGATACAAAATAGCTGTTAAACAGTCGATATCGTTTTAAAGCTGTTGAGGATTTCGTCAATGTCCAACTGTCATTTTTAACTTCCTAACCGTATCAGTTACTTCAGTTTTCTATTCTTCACTTATTTAAGATACCACGGCCCTTTTATGAAATACCATAAATTATTTTATTGAAAGGTAACGTACCCTAATATTATCGTTGTTTAACAACGTTAGCAACCGACAAATTTAAAGTACTAATACTAATTGTAATATCCAAAAGATTTATCACTATAGAAGTCATCTTTTTTGTGCAACAAGCCAGATAAGTGCTTATTTTAGAGCCTCTGTTGTATATAAAGAATATGAGAGTCCAGTCAATGTCATTTTCATGTAACACAATTTTACCTACAGACTTTTGAATACATAGTTGAAATTAAACAGTTAAATATACAGAGACTGGCAAATCTTAGGACTATTTCTCTATATTATATATGTTTTAAATACATGATCTAAAAAATTGGTATGTGAGAGGGGGGCAGCTGAAATATTTTCGTCAGCGGTATTCCACTGAGCTGCTGATCCACGGGAACTCTTGTATCGTAGAGGGACGGCGCTTGGAAGATTATACCGCATGTTCCACCGATACAGGCCAGAGTGAACACCCACAAGAAGAATCTGTCCAGTACCATCGAGACGAATTTCCAATCTTCGACAATCTGGTAAAAAAATATTTCTTTAGAAATTGCTTTTTATTACACAATCACAATCAGAATCAAATTCCAATAATTATCGGCAAAAATACAGATTTTGTCCCCAGGAAATGTTAACTTTTGATTGTTAATATTAAAAAAGTAATCTTTGTTAAATAGTTACGAAACAATAAAAAATAATATCAAAATTCAAATAAAAAATATACTTCAGAGTAGGTTAAAGATCTAATGTAGGTAAATTTTTAATTTAAAAATCAATTTAATTAAGAATGCACAAGCTATGCCTTATTTAAAACCAACAAAGGCATTTTTAAAAGCTTGATTTACAACCAAAAACGTTATTAAAAATCTCACTTAACCCTGCGTTAGTCTGGTGGGGTCTAATATACCCATTGGTTCAAATATCTAAGCGCCATTTATATGTATCTACTCCAACTACTTGGATTTTCAGACCCCACCAGACAATAGTCAAGAGATATATTTTTTGTGACAGGTAAGTTTATTTTGTTGGATTTTTGAGTAATTTATTCAATAACCTTGTCCAATATGTATGTATCTATTCTTCATCTCTTTATATCTAAAAATAATAATATATCTCATTTGAATTCTTCATATTTAATATTGATTCCCAATGTCTCAACGATATTATGTGCAAACATTATCGACTATCTTTTTGTTTGTTGTTACCAGAAAAGTTTCAAGATTTCTTTTTATTTATTATAAAATAATTTTACGTTTTGGAGAATAAAAAAAAACAAAAAGGTTTCCTTCGAGCCGGATTTGAACCAGCGACCTATGGATTTCTAAGCAAATGTTCCCACTACAGTCCACCGCTCTACCAACTGAGCTATCGAAGGTTGTTTGTTAAAATTTTTAAACTAATATATTTGCTTCAGCAGTCATTGTGCCTCGTGTTAAGAACTGGAAAAATTTTAGAAAAAATATAACTTTTTCAATAATTTTTTAAACTGGGAAACTATTTAAAGAGATGAAAGTGTTGCACTCATAACGAATTTAAACCAAAACATGCAGATATGGACATAACATATAGCACAGCTTTTTGAAGACAAAGAGAGAACAGAAACACCAAAAGAATTTAAATCTGACAGTGGATTTGTTATTATAGGAGAAAAAATATAATATGAATTGAAAGACTCACTTTACTAATGTCACGAATCTCGGGTTCAAAGTTCATCTTTGCAAATTTTTTTGTTCTATTGGCATTATTGTTATAAGATCTATACATAATTAATGCCAAGTACCTTAATAATTGTTTATCTATTTATTTTTTTTTAAATACATTAAGTTTATATACATTATAGAAAATAACTGAAATACCTACGATAGTATTAAATTAAAGCTATATTTCGTCGTTAGGAATGAAATACCTCCAATGTGCAAATTTCTAGTAATTCAGATTTTAAACGATTCTGAATCGCTATGAATAGTTTTACAGTCTAGAAAAATATCCAATGTGCGTACCGATTCCTAACTTCCCTAATGTGTAAAAATGTATTACTCCAATGTAACATATTATTAATTGTTGGACTGAAATAAATCCAATGTGCTTAAAAAACACATTGGAGCTATTATCTATTATAATATCTGCACATTGGAGGTATTTCATACTTTCATCTGTCAAATTCCTATCCTCAAATTTTCTCAAATAAGCTATTTACCAGTGCAAAATGAGTGTTTTCAAGACAAGAACTAAAATAGTTGTACAAAATTCACTTAAGGAAGATCGGCAAAATTCTATCCAAACTTTTGCTCCTATTGAAAATGAAATTTATAATGAAAAATCCAAAAACAGGTATGTAAACAAATTCACTACTACGGTTAGATATCTTTCATCTCATTATTGCTTAAATTAAGTAGGTAATAATTATTTTTCTTATTTTAGTTTGCCTGCAGCTACTATATTGGAACAGGAAAAAGGCAACATTTGTTTTTTGGCGATGTACAACATATTACCAGACGGAATGGCATGTCAGTTAAGGAGCGATGTAACCATATTATAACGCCAAAATGTTTAAAAGAACACTCATTTAGATGTTCTTTAATTACGCAGGACGATAGACTACGAATTTTTAAAAAAAATTGGACATTTACGTCGTGGGAACATGGAAGCACTTATGTTAAAAATCTTGTT
Source organism: Diabrotica balteata (assembly GCA_918026665.1). Taxonomy (NCBI): domain Eukaryota; kingdom Metazoa; phylum Arthropoda; class Insecta; order Coleoptera; family Chrysomelidae; genus Diabrotica; species Diabrotica balteata. Next base: position 186,360,995 of record OU898277.1, on the reverse strand, counting down.
CGGGCAAGAGCAGTGCAAAGGCTCCGAAAAGATACTCAAAATTCAGACAAACGGTCCAAAAAGAAGAGTGCTCGTGACTTTTTTTGTTTCTAAAGACGGAAGTTACCTCAAGGTATGCCGAGTTATGTTTTTAAACACATTAAATTTAGGAGAAGAAACAATGAAACGATGAGTCTCAAGGGAGCCAGCCACTCATGAAATTGATACTTCTAGTGAAAGTCTACAAGATTCCAACATTCAACAAGATTACTCCAAGAAAAATGAGACAAATTTGCAAAGAAAAGAATGTTATGGAATGGTTGCAAGATATTCCTAAAGTTCCTTCACACTATTGTAGAGCATATACTAGCAGAATATATGTTGACAACAGTATCATAACAAAAAATTACATGTACAGACTATATAAAGAATGGTGCGATGATAGAAAGCAGTCAGTTGCTCATATTAAGTTGTTTAAAGTTGTTTTAGAAGCAGAGAAAATTGGCATACATAATAAGCAAAGGAAAGATCAATGTGATACGTGTGTTGCACATAAAATGAAGACAACAAGTACTGCAGATTATGATCAGCACATGTCAAAGCAGAAAGAAGGAAGACGGGCAAAAGAGTTATTAAAAAGTAGCGCAAATTCTGAAAAATTGGTTCTCACAGTTGATATTCAAAGTTTCTTAACGTGTCCAAAAGTATTAGCTTTCCAATCGTATTATAAGCTCAAACTCCAAGTACACAACTTCACCATTTATTCTCTAAATGATAAAGATGTCCAGTTGTACGTTTGGCATGAAGCAAATGGTGGAGTAGTAATGAATTTACATCTTGTCTTATAGATTATATAAATATAACTATCCTGCTAACTATCAAACTATCAAACTCTTGTATTCATCTCAGATGGATGCAACTACCAAAATCGAAAAAGAACTCTGGCTAGTGCTTTAAGTGATTCAGCAAGAGCAAAATCCCTTACAATACAGCAGTTATATCTTGAAAAAGGCCATACTATGATGGAAGCAGATTCAGTTCATTTAACTTTGGAACACTACTTTCAGACTCCAATTAATTCACCGATGGATTACATTGCTAGAATGCGTCTTGCTCGGCCAAAACATCTGTATAATATTAAAAACGTAGATTTTACGTTCTTTAAAAGTACGCTATTGATAGTAACTTTCGTATAAGTTGTAGATATAAGACAATTAAAATATAGTCCCAATGGAGAGGTATACTACACCACTGATTACTCAGATAACTGGAAGCTACTACCACACAGAAGAGAAAGCCAAGACCTGTCGGTTTATGAAAAGTCGCTCTTCAAGACATCTCCTGAAATATCAGAAGACAAGTTCAAACATCTGCAAGACCTCAAATCAGTTATTGAAAAAGATCATCATCACTTTTACGATACTCTTCCTAAAATCAACAAAAAATAATACTTTCGGTGGAGTTCGTAAAAATATCATACACTGATACTACATGTCGAAGTTTGTTTATTTAAAATAAAGATAATACAAATCACTTTACTGTTTATATGACTCTTTTTCCCCTAATAACACCAAATTCAAAGTGTATAGTACTATGACATGCCATACACAATATTTGAAATTCCTGCTATGTACGGGTTCAATCATTTATAATTTCTCCAATGTGCGCGTTTGTAATATTTTTTTTATTAGTTTAATCTTTTGTACTGATTTAAGGAATCAATTTCACCTTAATATCAATATCAATCTTAGTTTGGCCAAAAAAATCAATTACTAATTTAATACAATATAAAATAGCGTTATTTAACTGTTTTTTGTGTCTCCTGTAAAATTAGGATATTTTTACATTGGAGATATTTCATTCCTAACGACGATTTGCAACATATTTGACAGTAGGTATCACAAAACATCCTCTGACTAATACAGGATTTGTTACAGAAGTTTAATGCATGTGATCATGCATTTAGATTAAGGTTAACTTGATAGTGCACATTAAACTGCTATGAAACACGTCGAATTGTCGCACTTTATGTAATTTCGAACACCAAAGGCGTAACTTTTCGGGGAATTCTGTATCGAGACTTTAAAGACGTATATAAAAAAACATCTCGAATGAAAAACTAAAAATTATAACACCAACGCAACATATAGCAGAAATAAAGACAGAAATAAATTCAAGAATATCTGAAATAACAGTTGAAATTCTTAAAGATGACGGAAAGCAATTATATGATCAAATTTACCAACTGTTCAACAAGTATGGTAAACTTTTTTTATTCTAGCTGGACACGACTGATCAAAAAGATTTACTTTATCACTGAAGCTAAAACTTCTTTTGTTTGCTCTCCTTTGTAGTTTCCTGATTGACCCCATCCGTTCCTCGCCGGACCGAGTGTTGATTGGCCCGTTCCATCTCTATTTCTGCGACCCATTCTCTCCCGTCTCTGTATATTAACACAGCGAAATTGCCGTTTAGAGTTTATATCATTAATTGTATTTTATTTTTCGCATATGTTATTTATTTATTTCGAATATATTTTTATTTAATTTAAACCTGTGTTTTTCTGACAATGCTGTCTAAAAGAGCTACCCGTCACAAATTGGCGCCCGAGGAAAACTAGATTTGCATATGTGAAAATAGATATGCAAATATTACAGCGCGAGGCTGAAAGTATAGGTATATATTCCAAAGGAACCACCGCAGATCTACGATCAAGGCTAAGAGACTTTTTTAAAGATCGCGGAGAACCGACAGGTACGATCCCAAAAGTCAAACCTTCCAAAGAATCTGAACCCGACGAACTAACCCAAGAAATGTCATTATCAGAAGACAATATCAAGACAAATGTCGCAAGCAGAATTATTAAACCAAGTACGAAACTGGAACAAGCACTTCGATAAAAAACATTCGGACGCAGTAGACTTTATAGAAAGGATAGACGAATTAAGTCTAGCCTACGAGATCAATAAACAAGATCTTCTAAGAGCATTGCAAAAGTTACTAGGAGACTATGCATTGCTATGGTACCTAACCACAACAGAAATTGGAGGTCATGGACAGACTTCAGCGAAGATTTTAAAAAAGCTTTCTATCCCAGATGATACTTGCTACAACTAGAGGAGCAATTCAGAAATAGAAAGCAAAAGCAAAACGAGTCAGCAAATAGATATATCACAGACATTCAAACATTAATTAGAGGAATGAACTGGAACGAATATATAGGAATATGCTACCAGAATATAAACTTTATATTCGCAGCCTAAACTTTGAAGATTTCACTGAATTGCAAGACTTAGCCCAGGAATATGAAGCACATAAAAGATGAAAAGGTCCGACTAAATCAAAAACTTTAAAGACACCATGAACGTACAGCCCCAAGAGAAAACGATGCCAAAGGGACGCGCTTTGAATGCAAAATGCATAAATTCATCACTCATCATTCAGAATGTAGAAGTTTGTACAGGTCTTTTACTTAATGTGTCCTAAATATAGCAGTAGCAACACTAAACAAAAGAAATACCACAGAATACAAAGAACTTAATCGAGCCATACGAAAACAGATAAAAGACGATATTAAAAAACATCAACAAGAACATGTAGAAAGAGTGATAAAGAAAAATCGAAGTCTGAAATATACCAAACCGAAATTAGGAAAGAAAATATTAAAACTATGAAAAATTAACAAGGCCAACTAGAAACAAGCAAAGCTCAGATATCAAACACAGTTGAAAACTTCTATACTGAGTTATACCGCTCAAGAAACGATCCCCCCGACTCTTCTAAGCAAAATCTGAAAAGACAAATAACAAACGTAAATTCTGAAGTAATTCCCGAAATAAGCGAAGTAGAAATAGAAAATGCAATTAAAGAAATGAAAAGAAATAAAGCACCGGGTAGTGATGGAATTCTGGCAGAAATGTTGAAAGATGGCGGAGAAGAAGTCATTAGGTACCTAAAAATACTTTTTAAGAAATGCCTATTTGAAGGAAACATACAAAAGAAATGGAATACTGCTAACACAATATTAATACACAAAAAAGGGGAAAATACAGATCTAAAAAATTATCGTCCACTATAACTACTATCACAACTTTATAAAACATTCACAAAAATAATTACAAATAGATTGACAACAAAGTTCGATGTATATCAACCAGTAGAGCAAGCCGGATTTAGAAAAGGGTTCAGTACATGTGACCATCTTCACACACTAAAGGTCCCAATAGAAACAGTTAACGAATACAATTTACCAATCTGTTTAGCATTTATAGACTACGAGAAAGTTTTTGACAGCAAAGAATTATGGGCTATTGAGGAAGCACTGGTCAACAGCAGAATAGATTCTAGATATAGGATATTAATACATAATATATATCAACACGCTGAAATGGTAGTCACGATGGATAACGGAATGAAAACGAGACCAATAAAAATCAACCGAGGAGTAAGACAGGGAGACACCATATCTCCAAAACTATTTACTGCCGCACTTGAAGACATCTTTAAATCACTAAATTGGGAAACGAAGGGACTATCGATAAACGGAAAGTATTTAAACCATCTAACCTTAACCATCTAAACCATAAACCTTTGAACCAAAGTGTTCGATTCTTGTATCGTTCCCGTTCTCACTTACGGAGCTCAAACCTGGACATTTACAAAAAAGAACATGGACAAGATTCGAAAAACTCAGCAAGCCATGGAACGACAGATGCCTTGGTATCTCACTAATAGATCGGCAAACGGACGAAGCAATTCGGAACAAAACAAAAATAAAGGACGCCGCGAAACAAGAAGATAAATTAAAATGCAAATGGGCTGGACACAACAAACAACGTTTCGAAGATGGTAGATGGAACAAAGAAGTCGGAAACTGGCGACCGTACGATGCAAAGAGACCAAGAGGAAGACATCAAATGCGCTGGAGCGACGATATCAAAAGAGTCGCAGGACCAATGTGGAAACGCCTAGCATACAACAGGGATGAATGGCGAGAAATGGGAGAGGCCTTTATTCGACAATTTGGATAGAAAAAGGGCTATAAAAAAATATAGCAGAGTCTCCTCTGGTTGCCCATACAGTTTTTGTCTTTTATGGACCAGCACCTCGCAGTCTCAGGTGCTTCATATATGTTTTACAGTCTATAGTTCCCTTTTAAAGCGTCTGCAGTTAAGGTATCCATTGTAGATCCATCTTTTATTCAGAAATTCTCTTAGTGGTGCATTCTCAGCCAAAATCCTGTTACTGTTCTTAGTTTGGAAAGCTCCTGCCCATGGAAAGCAGTTCCTTTGTTTCTACATGGTTCACCAATGAAGCTTTTTTCATGTGTTTGTTTTGAGATTCTCTCCCAATACAGCTCATGACTCTCTTTGATCCAGTCCTCTACAGCCCTACGAACTGCGGATTTTGGTATTCCCAGAGTTACAACCGATTCGTTTGGTTCGTTCGATTCTCTTTTACTACTTGAAAACGACATCAGAAGTCATAAGTATAATTTAAAAATATTTTTATGTAAAGCTATAGGCAAGATTTGCTCTGCTGATTTTAATTTAATAATAAAATTAAATTAAACGAGCCCTAAGAATTGGCTCCAAAGAAAGTTGCGAGTTTTATTGTTCTATATTGGATCTCAAGTGTCGGAGGTACTTATATTGGCTCCCACCTTTTTTGATGGGTCGGTCGTTCAGTGGTTATACATTGAGGTCCAACGTTTTAAACCTAGACCTTGACTTGTAAGGTAGGTTACAAGCCTACTCTTTAGTAGAAATATCAAGTTCTTAAGGCCGATCCTCGCGATTCTGGGCATAGGTAAATTCCAATGTAAAAGTTTATATCAAATAACGCAAAAACTATGGCAGATATTAAGATGATTCTTTTTTTATATGGAAGGTCTTAAAAAGTTCTAGTGCACTATTTGGTTGTAAATTATTAATAAATTGTTTAAACAATATTTTTTTTTCAAATATTTTTGGTTAAAATAAACGTAAAAAATTTTTTTTGTTAAGTAGGGCACTACAGAGTTTGACCCACTTTCCGAATCTGTTTTTATTTTTAACAAAGTGTAACACAAAGCAGCTATTTGGTATAAACTTTTAAAAAAATTCAAAGTTCTGCTAAATGTAATATTCTCTCCGTCAGCACAGGCTGTCCTTGTCGGTAGCTTCTGGATTCTCGCCAGGTAGGTAAAACTCTCGGAGGAGGATAAATAAAGTTGAATAACATTATTAGGGCTTATTCCGACTTTTGACAAACCAGTGTGTTTATTGTATTTAAAATAGGAAATTTTATATAAATAAACAGTAAGTACCTATAATTTGATTAAATTTTTGAAATATTTTCTGTTGATTAGTGACATTTTCCTTCTAAATATTTATACTGTTTTTATAATAATACTATTGTTTCAGTATTTGCTTATATAATAATAATTTATTATATAGAAACAGCATAGAGTTTTGGTCAATCATCTACTACATTTTTTTTGTATTTCAATCAGAATTATTATTTTCTTTTCTTACATGAGCTCAGAGTAGTAACCAAATATTTTGCAGTATTTGAATATGGAATTTAATTATTTATATTTATTGCTTAGCAACCTACCAATCGTAAAATCAAATACTGCTCAAAGAAACAATGTACAGTCTCGGAACCGGATTGATACTCTGAAGACAACTACGGCAAGAAATAAGGAAAAGCGAAAAACATCCAAAACCCAGATGAGAATTACTTGGAATATCAGATCACTCAACTCAAGGGACCAAGAAATAACCCAAGTGTTGAAAGAGAAAGAAATAGACATTTGTGCTCTACAGGAAACAAAAAATAAAGGAAAAGGTCAATCAAATTAGGTGAATACATACTAATCTACAGTGGAGTAGCAAAAGAAAACAGGGCCAAAGAAGGTGTAGCCTTACTAATACACCAAAGGTATCAAAATTACATCAAAGAGTGTCAATACATATCAGAAAGAATAGTAAATCAAAGATAAGAATGGAGAAGGAATGTCAATCAGAAAAGAAATATCAAGTATAAATATCAAGGGATATTCACAATGGAAATTAATGACTCTGTTGATAAACATAAACTGTACAAAAATATTTAGCAGACACAGTGTCAATACAATTTTTGATATTTGTAGTTTTGTCAGCATAAAATAGACTACAACATAGTCTACGTCATTTATTGTTGATTAATTTATTAATATATCAAAGAAAATGCAATTGCCGTTCCTGTAAATCATGAAAATAGTTTTGATATTCAACCAGACATGTATTAGTATATATTCCAAAAGTTCTGCTATATAATAAATGCCATTCTGAAATATCAATACCTACATTAGCAGGTGATCCACATTTAAGCCAAATTAATTTCCAAAACAAACTGCATTAAAACAGTAGTTATTCATAACTGCTATCAAAACAGTTGATATTCCTCCATTTTCTTGCTTTACTTTTTGACTCTCTACAATAAATCACAGATCTACCTTAGATATTTCATTTTTTTTAAACATTCCTCACTTCTACTATTTCATGTCGTTCTTATTTTCTGAAAATTCCTCAAATAGCGTGACATGCCAACTCAAACTCCCGCTTGCCACCCGCCTCTGTTTATCAGCATAGCGATTGCAGAATGGGCGTGCAATGACGGAGCCAATTGATAAGCAGCGATTCATGATATGATTGATAGACGTTAACTCTTTGTTATGTGTAGATTCAAGGGCTATGTAATGTTCAGTATGCGCTCGGCTGAGGCCCGTTATCCAGAACGGTATTTACGGCACCCTGTACGTACAAGCAAGCATTGTTCACGTACGAGCTGGACTTAATCTCTTCAATCGACGAAACGGATGCATTTTTTATTAAAATTTTTTCCTAGCAGGTGTAATGGAGTTATTTGAGGGCAATGCCGCGAAAATACCAACGTAGAATCAATAAAAAGTGCATAAATGAGAATATTTATACAAAAACTTTACACGGGAAGCCGATACTTTTAAATATTCTAAAGAAGACTGATCACTCTTGCAATCTTAGGACTTCCACAGTAGTGACTGGAGAGATAAGCCAAGACATTATTTCATGTTTTCTAGCCCATCTGTTGTCTGATCTGTCCCAAATATTTCCTTCTATGTGTCTAAGATAAGTTCTTCCCCCTCATTCTGTGAGCCAAGATTTATAAAGATTTTTCTATTAGTTAATTGTAAAAATTTAAGAATAAAAAATATATTTACCTCATTGTCTTTGTCTGCATCTCTGATGTGTTGAGCAATGAATCTGACTCCTTCGAGAGCAGCTAATACATTTGCTGAAAGCACTTTGGGAGTCATGTTGGAAGATTCGGTCACTGTTAAAAAATAAGGAAATTAACAATGATAAATTTTTCGTTTTTTTTTAACTGTTTGTTTTTCTTCAACAGAGAAACAAGTGGTTGCAGAACTAGAAAAGTAACTAGTTACTTTACTAGTTACTTTATTAAAAATGCTATATACAAATTAATAATGAACATATCGGATATTAAACCCCTGCACAAAACAAACAAAAATGAAAAGGAATGACGGAAAAACTATAAAATAAAATAATTAGTAATTTTGAATTCGTAAGAATAACCTTTTATAATAATTATCGTATCCTAATACACTGTAGGCATATAAGTCCTTCAACTGTTGAGTTAAATCAATATTTTCAATCTATTTTGTGTCCTTTCAAATTAAACGAGATATCCCAGTACAACCTCAAAATCTATTGATTTTATATATGCGAAAAACTTTCGAGGGTCAGTAGTGACTCACGGTTTTTAAATATATGGGTTAATGGGACGTTATTTAATAAATCCATAAATGTACTTACTGGAAGAATGCGCTTTCATTTTCCCGTCTTCGTGATCGGAGTTTTGGAGCACGAAACTTGGCTCCCTAGTAGTTATTTTAAAATCGGTCGTGAAGGGCTCTCCCATGTTTAATCTGAAACGAATAGTGGAGATTAAAAAAATTTTTAACTGCTAGAGTTGGCTATGATGTAATATTTTAATTAAATGGGAGAAAAGTGGAAAGTTAAAATGAATAATTAATTGCAAAGTTACGTTTTATGATACAGTCATCCTTTGATATAATTTACCCTTTACTCAACAGTTTATTAGCATTTACTTAAGAATAAGAAAACTCGAATAATTTCAACAAAACTTTTTCGCATATTCAAAACTATCAAAAAGTCAAACATCTTCATGAAAAAGCATATATCTAATTCAAGTACATAAAAGAAATAAGCTAGACGAAAAATATTAGTAATTGAAAAGTTATGTAGTAATTGAAAAAGCTCCTTTGTAAATATTAGGCGAGAAAATTCGTGTTTCCTTCAATCAATTTCCCTTAACATGATAAAAATTTTTAAGCAAAAATCTGCATTAAGACTATCTGACAAAAAGGTGAGATAGAGTTGTCCATGTCCAAAAACCGGTTTTAGCAAATAAATCTTAACACGTAACAATGTCTGTTTTAATATTCATCATAGTGGAAGATGATTTAACAGGAAACTGTTGGGGAGCTCGGTTTCTGATGGACAAAATTTATTCTAGAAATATACCAAACTGCCTTCTCAGTCAATAACATATCTTGAATCGATTTCCCAAAGCTATAACAAGTAATCTCGTGATTTTACACAAATAAATTTTATGCTTAATAAGGAGCTCTAAGTTATCTACAAGTGTTTTTTAATCTTGTTGATTTCGTGACCCCTTTACAGGTTGCAATATTCAGGCGACCCCCTTGTGTTATAGAAAGCCAAAGAAATAATTTAATTAAAAGACTACATACATTAGATAATAATTTTTTCCTATTTTTGTTTTATTCTTTTGTTTTTTCGCTTGCTTCGCTTGTTTGTAAAATGGATAAATTTCTCAAAAGATCGGAGCTTTTAACATCTGGTATTAGTGTCAATAGCGGTGGTGGTGAATCAAACCCTTCAAAACTTATGCGGCATCTCACAACCAAGCATAAAAAAGAATGTGAAAAGCAGTTGGATTTCTTTGAATAAAAACTGAAAGCTCTTAGCTATAATTCAGTTAAGTAATTTTATGAAAATTATATCTTACTTGAACGTTCATTGCTTTCCAAACCATACCAACCATCATTGTACCGTGAATTTCCATTTTATTTCAAGAAATAATAATTGTTTTCACTATTATCTACCTCTAAAAATAACACGAGCACAATCAACTTACTTGTCTTACTAACAATCAAACCTCTACTGATAAAATGTTGGTGAAAACAACCACTTAGCAGAATAATACTCCACAAGTCTCACCATGAACAGAACGACCGCCCAACCGACCGCTTGGCACTATGGGAATAAGTATGTCGCCTACGCCCCGGCGGTCGTATTCGACCGCTGACATATTTTTTCAAAAATTGAGACTAATAAATGAAATTGGTGAAATATTAATAATGGAAGTATTTCAGTTGGTTGCCAGATGCACTTTTTTCAACTTTGCACCATGGACATTTTTTTGTGGCAGTCAATCTGTTAAGACCGTCAATGTACTTAAACGATAAGCTTCTTCTTCTTCTTGTATTCAGTGTCTTCTGTGGAGGTTGCCGATCAACATTATTATTTGCACCTTTAAAACTGCTGCGTGGAATAATTCCACCGATGTCATTCCAAACCATTCACGAAGGTTTGGCAGCCAAGAAATTCTTGTGCCTCTAGAGATGTGACCACGGAACTCAAGTTTTCTCTTCCTTATGGTAAATATAATTTTAGGTTTAATATTAAGTCTTTCTATAGTTTATTTTTATGAACGAGAGAGTAATTAGCATAATTTTAACTGGTATCTCCGACCACTCCATGGGCGTGCTCAAGATTAATTGAAAAATTACTTTGAATAATTGTAAAAAATAAATGAATTATTTTAGTGTTATGTGTATGCAAACAAAAGTGACCTCTTTTATCACACACTATATGAGAACTGACTGGCCTACATTAAAAAGGGTTTTAAAAAATTCACATTTTTTTTAATTTTTAAAAATTACAAAAGAGAAAAAGAGTTTTTTAAAACCGTCTAAGGTATGTTAAATAGGTGAATAAAAATATTAATATAAAACTTACAGCTACTTGTTACAAATCCAAATCAGATTCAGAAGATGAACTTTTAGAACCAAGATTTATAATAACTGGCTCTACCATTTTATCAGTAATATTGTCCAGCTTCCACATTTTTTCCTCATCTTTAATAGTGTAATTTACTGCCTTTTCCCAGTTTTCAGGTTTTACATTATTTACGGCCTCCAAAAACAACTGTTTAACATGATGAATTTTAAAAGTGGTATTTTTTCTTGAAACTTCACTCTTTATCTGTGCCCATACCAGTTCAATAGGGTTTAATTCACAATGATATGGTGGGGATCTAAGTACTGTCATTCCACGATTTTTGGCAATTGCATCAATTTCGTATTTTTTAAATTTTTCTTTATGAAGGGCACATAACGAATAAAGTTCCTTTCTTATAGATCCGGGATGGTACGTAATATTTTTTGAACTCAGCCAATTCTGCAAGTCTTTTTTTAACCACTTGGTTGTGGGCAGTTCTTCTATAAATCTGGAGTGATAACTTGCATTATCCATTACTATTACACAGTTCTTAGGAAGAAGATTTATCATTTGTTCGAACCATTCTTGAAAGTCATCAGCGTTCATGTCTTCATGGTAGTCACCGGTACGAGTTGATTCAAAAGTTAATAAACCACCTTCAACAAAACCATCTGAACTGCCAATGTGTACTATTGTCAGCCTGCGTCCCTTTCCTGATGGTGGGTTTAAACCAGTAGATAAGTTATTTACAAAAGCGTGCCTTTGACTTGTAACAGTTTCATCCTGCCAAAATTTATTTGGTGTATGACCCTCGTTGATCCATGTTTCATCAAGATAAAATATTTTTCTTTTTTGGTTTCTCATTTCCTTTATGGTTCTTAGAAAATGTCTTCTCCATATGACAATATCGCTTCTTTCTAATAAAATAGACTTTCTGGGATTCTTTTTCCAGCGGAAGCCTATTTCTTTTAAAAGTTTCCATAACGTACTTCGACTCATTTCTGGGTAATCCTTATCATCTCGAACTGAGACAAGAACTTTATCCAATGTTGGAAATTCTTGTCTAAAGAAGAATTTATGCACTTTCCGTCGAAGTCCTTCTTTAAAAATGATATTCTATTTGAAATTTTGGTTTCCCTGGAGCATTACGTGGCATTTGAAAACTACCACATTTCTCTTCTTTAATAACTCTGTAAATCATAATTTTCCCAACACCAAGTGTACTGCTAACTAACTCAACGGTCTCATCAACACTTTCACATAAACGTTTGTCTGTAAATGATTTAAAACAATTAAATATTAATGTTTTTTCATTAACTGTTAAAGGACCAATTTTTCGGCGTTTACACGGCACTTCCAAATTTTCCATAACATTAGTATACACAATAAACTGCACCTTGCAACTGAAGTACCTACTTTTATTGAACTGTTAAGAATTTTGAATACGCCACTTGGATCTTCCTACAAAATGGAAAAACCCACTATCACATTTTCTGTGGAATAAGTTTAGAAGGTAATTATCCAGTCAATTACTGTCGTAGATTCCTGGAATTAAAGAATTAAATGTTTGATTGTTGAAACCCTTACTTCGTGGAATGCACTCATTTCAAATAAAATAAAACGTTTTATTTTACTAAAGAATTAAACTTTATTTTGCAAATAGGTAGGTACTTATTAAACTTTTATTGGTTATATATAACCAATAAAATAAACATCTTACATTTCTTGCAAATTCATTAGTACCTGTTAACCTCCATCACTCCGACACTGGAAACCTTATTTAGGGATTAGTAACCCTCACAATTATTGTATTCTATTCTGCTCCAACCTTTATACCTGGTGGTCATACTCAATTTAAAATTGTTTTCCTATATACTTCTGTAAACTTGTTGACAAATATCTGTTTTTCATTGAGTCACCCGTATCAACAGTTTAGGGATTTGCATACATAATTTATTGTTTTATTACTCTCTCATACATAAAAATACACTATAGTAGTGCCTGATTTGTGACTCTATTCATCCAGGATGCTCTGAGAATTTGTCTGTAGACCCACATGTCAAAGGACATAACATAACACCTATTCACTCTACGTCTTCAGTTATAGAGATAGATAATGCTGTCGACAGCTTTTCATTTTGACGAAAGCAGCTCATGCCTGTTCAATATGTAAACAAATTTCTTTAAAATGTTGGTTTTTTTTCATTGATTACAACTCCACGATATTTGTACCGAGAAATTAACTCATTCAATTGTCCATTGGAGACTTATTGTCCGAAATTATTGTTAAATTTTTTGAGATAATCATCATTTTAATTTTCTTTATTATCATATGTAAACCATGCGTTATACTAACTATAGATACTTCATCAAAGAGTGTCTGGAGGTCTGAAAAGAACTTCATTTGTCACTATTCCAGCTGACTTATGTTCCAATGCTTCACGAAATATATATTCTGAGTATAAATTGAACAGCATTGGTGATACGTCTATGTAGTACACCCTTGTGAATATTTGTTTTCTCTGACAGATAGCCTTCGACTTTTATTTTTGCCGTTTGAGCTCAGTATAATCTTGATATAATTTGAACATCTTGATGATCAATGTTTAGTTTTTGCAAGATTTCCAATAGTCTCTCGTGCTTAACATTATCAAAGACGATACGCTTAATGGGACTTTATTCTAATTGTTGCTATTTTTACTGTTTATGTTTTATGATATTTATTTTTTTGTTATTTGCATACAAATTTTAAATATATTTTATTACGGTGTGTAAAGGTTCCGCGTCCTTCATTTTTATTGACTATTCACTATTCACTTAGAGACTATTCACTTTTATATTGTTTGGTTTATTTTCAGACACCCAATGTCAACGAGTCAACATTATTGCTATATATGCTACAATGTTGCATATCGAGTTCCTAAAGCAGAGAAATCACATAAAATTGCCGAAAATCTTATTTTGCCAGCAACACTTGATATGGTTCTAGTATAAAAACCATATCACTTTCTGACAATAATATTTCACGCAAAATAAACGGTATGGCCAAGAATATTCAAGAGCAAGTAGTTGAAAAATTAAAGAATCGCCAATATTTGGCTTTGCAGTTTAGCGCTAAAGCTATAATTAAAATCGATAGTGCCAAACATATTCTGGACATATTGTTTTCTTTATCGACATGCTTTTCCCTGTCATTCCTCACTCCATGTTCTAAGTCTACAATCAATCCAGAGACCCTTTCTCTACCCAGCATTAAAGTGACCTAATACTAAACTACTTTAAAGCAAGTAAATAACCAAACTAAACTTACCAAAACGATTTTTAATTCAAGATTAAGACTTATAAATGTTATACTTACTGCATGTCAATTTCATTGGTGTATCCTCTAGGTGGCATACTATCGTCGTATTCTGGCAATGAGTAGGTGGTCCTTCGCATAATGAGCAGTTTTGGCATAAAGTGTAGGAATACTTTTCTAAACACAGGTGACATTTTGTGAGTTGATGGCGACCTAAACAAAAATCAAAATTTATCAAAACTTAGTTCTTAGTTTAACTGATTGGGAATTAGAAATATTTGTAGAGGATCAGATATAACAAACACTCTCACCGATTTGTTTAGTGGATAAAAATGATTTGATATGTAATTTGGTATGTTAAAAATTATAAAAAACAAAAGATCCCCTATATAATTTTGTCCAGACTATAATTAATTAATAATTAAAAAAAGTATATATTTTTAAATCTACTAGTGAGTTTGTAACATTTTTTTTATAATTAAAAAATTAAATAATTTTTAATCCCTTTACCCCTGTTGCTGAGATGCCGATGGCCGTATTTGCAAATATATACGCGGGTGATCTTGTTTACCATTGGCAAATTTTTATTGGAATCTACCGAACTTTCACGGAAGTTTCAACGTATGGATAGGTCATACTGATCAAAAAACGCCGAAGTAGTACACTTTATGGTAGGGCTTGGTTAATCTTTTCGGTTCCAGGCGGTTTCTTTTTGATAAATTTGGTTAATATCGTCGTAAAGCACTTTATGGTATTTTTCTGAAAAAACGTAATTCAGAAGGTTTTATCTCTTCTCACATTTCCAACGACAAAGGTCTCGTTACTGTCGATGTTAGTTAGAACCTCTTTATCTTCCTAGAAATGGATACAGTCTGGCCTGTCGTTTTTAAGTGGGGGATATCCCACTTTTTTTTGGGAAGCTTGGTAAATTTTGAGAGAAAGAATATCACTTATGGCAGGGCAGTCTTTGAGTAAAGCCGTTTGCTTATCTTACCTTTATCTGTGAATTTTTTCTTTAAGTGTGTATACACTTTCCTCGAAGTTTTCTCGAAGTTTCCTCGAAGCAGCGTCCTATTTTAAATAGCTAGAGGTCCTTCTTGTTGTTTTGTTTGTCCATTTGACCAGGAGATTCATGTAAGTACCCTCTTTTTGTTTCATTTTTGTAGTTGCCCCAACCCAACCCTTTTGCCATTCACTTATCCATGACCCTACCTCTCCAAATAAACCCTGAGCGCCATTCGCATAAGTTTCGATTTGTTTTGCTTGCCCTATCTCCACCCCCGTAACTTGTGTCGCCAATTTTCAATACCGTAATTATTATATAATCTGATTGATTTGTTTTTATGTACCCTATAGGCTTTGGACCGTATAGCACTAGGTTTTGGTGGTAGATCTTTTGAATCACGATCTCTTATAATATTAATGGTATCACTAATTTGTTTTTTACGTTTCAACGAAAGTATAGAAGCTTCGCTTCAAAAACGTGTCTGCCTTAAAATTTACTGAGAGGGTATCTCCATTTTTTCGATATTCTGTAACTTTTTGAATTATTTGGTGATTGTAACAGTTTCGCTTTAAGAAGATTAATATCCTTTTTGATTCTTATGCTTGATTGTTATAATACTTGCTTTTATTTGCGGTAGTTGATGGTGTTCTCCATGTTGGCTCTTCATTGCCATAATACGTCTAAGAAAATATTTTTATTTTTTAGTTTTAGTGTGAAGGGATTTTTGATTGATTTGCAGTTCACCAATGCCCTGGGCTAAAGAACGAAAGTATTTTCGATATATTTTATCCGTATTTTTGATTTCAAATGATCATCCTGTACAGCTTGCCTCTCGAAGAAAGCTGTTTAAAGATGTTTTATCAGTATATATGGATTCTCAAACAGTATGTGCCTATTGTTTAATATATTTTCATTCGTGAAAATTACTTTTAGCCTTTTGCTTTTGTTTTATATACTATATTTAGAGGATTTGAATGATATGTTGCGAATTCCTAACATATGATGGTTTTTTGCTAATAATTGCAATTTTCTAGCTAAATATTTCTTTAATCTGTGCAAAATTGATTTAAAAACCTTGTTTATGCACTATTTTGGACACCTTTCGGATTTTTTATGTAAAATACGGACCTTATAGAAAAGTAATTCAATGGAATTTAAAATACTGCAAAAAAATAGAATAAATTTTCACACAAAATTACGCAAATTCTGTTGACGCGATTCCAGTAATTTTACAACAAATAAAACGATAATAATTCTACTCGCCGAACTCAACTTCTTAATAAACATATAAGAACATACTAATACTCGAAGTTTTTCTTTAAAACTTCCTGGCAAATTTCCAACGACCGAAAATTACTGACTTCCTTCCTTCGACTTCCTCCACATTCGCCAAATTACTTTTATCAACAAAAAACGAAAGTTACCAGCGACCTGATGGTTTTTTAATTAGGTATTCACGATGTAATTTGTTTTCTTTAAATCTTTCAGGGCCAATCTGAACAAATCCCCTATTAAGTTCCAATTAAAAATAGCCCTCTTCGAGCTTGGGCTATGTGAATAATTAATACCGAAGTGATTGTGATAGCCTACAATCAACAAAGACCATGGGCGTATCTTCAAAAAAAAAAAAAATAGTTAAAACATAAAAAATTTGAAATGGAAACGTCAAAAATTTCCAATATTATGCGACAAGGTAAAAAAAGTAAAGTTCCATTTGCTGCCATTTGCTTTCCTGAGGTTAGTAACAGCGTTTATCAGGAAACAATTGGATTTATCGCTCTTTATAACGCTTTATTGTGGGCGTTGATGCAGAATATGGAAGACCTGTGTCTAGGGGGAAATGTGATTTTGATCTCTGTCTATTAAGTGGAAACATAATATTAGTATCTCTGTTAAAATTTCTCGATAATTTTGTATTACTACCTATAAATTTTTTCTATATCTGTATATTTGTAACTGGGAATTTCAGAATGCTGCCAGAAGAATATCCAGAAGAATTTTTAACTTTTATTCCTTAAAATTGCGAATGTTCTTATCATGATAAAAAATATTTTTTCTTTAACAAACGAAGCAATTTATTAGTCGACCTTGGTGTATTATCATATTTAACATAACATCGAATTGTTCTTCATAATGTGAGAAAACGGTTGTATCAAATCTCCTTATCTCTATGTAATTATTATAATTATTAGTAAAAAGATCAAAAATGACTTAAAAAATGATTATGCACAATTGCTTAACAGCTTAAAACAATCTAACGTTAAACTAAAAGTCACAGAGAAATTAAATAAGGCAATAAATAGCGGATATCACGGCAAGATCCAAACAACCGGCCAGTATGAATACAAATGGAATTGTATTAAAAACTAGAAGAAACTATTAAAGTGAACCCTCCCCCAAAATATTGAAGTTAGAAGTTGTAAGGGCAATCAAACAGAGCAAATTAAGAAAAGCACCAGGCCCCAGAATTGTCCTCAACATTCACTAATTGGATAGGGCACCATAAGAAGATGTACCGGGTGGTCCAATAAGCCGATCTCTCGGCTATATATCAGAAACTATTCATGTTATAACTTTAGGAAAAAAAATTCGTTAGTAAAAGTGGCCAAGAGAAATCGCTGGAAATAATTTTCAAGATTCTGGATTAACCGCTAGGGGGCGTAACCTGCGAAGAAAATTTTGAAAACCAGTTTTTTGGGAAATATGTCCAATTATATCAAGTGTTAAATAAGTAAACTAGAAAGAGGCATAAATTCTTCACAAAGTTGTTCGAGTACTTTTTTTTTCAAATAAAGGGTGGGGGAGAGTGGGAAAGTATTTGTGGATAAATACCTATAACTTTGGTTTGGATCAACTGATTTTAACATAATTAGTGTCATTAAAAAGAGTACGGATAATTAAATTTACATCTACTATAAAATAATTGCATTTAGTGTTAATTGTCGTAGGTAGAGGGTACTTTCGAATAGAAAAAATTAAAATTTGTTTTTCTTCAAAATTTTTAATGGAAACACCTATTTATTGTAAATTATAATAGAACTAGATTAAATTCGTAACAAAATGGCGCAAACCGCATGTTAATATCTTTTATCGAACTCGAGATATGAATAAAAATCCATAAACATAAGTAAGTATAGTATTGACACACCCTGTATTATAAAATAAATTAAAAAATAAGTCAGTAGGTACTTTCATAATTTTTTATAGCAGAAAACTCTTAATGTTGATATCTATTTTGACCATTGTTATTTCATATGATTAAAAATTGTTTTTTCGAAACTAAGTAGGTTACGACAATGAATTTGACAGGGAGTTCATATTGTTTATTTATTGACAGCAGTCAAAATATTGTTAAGAAGTGTTATATGTAGTATAATTCGAATTGAAAATTGCATTTTTTTCAATAGATATTAATATTGGTAATATTAGTAATTAATTATCAGTACTAATAATTCGTGATGAGTATATCAAATTGTATGATATAATTGGAGTTTATTTCGATTATCACCAAAATGGCGCTATTGCCTCACGTATATATTCTGTAAGATATCCTGGCAGGAGATATTGTGGCAAAGAAGTAGAGATTTCGGACTACTTATATGTGGATTCTGTTGAATTAAAGCAAGAACATTGATTGAATTATCTTCGGTCATAACTCTACTACGTCGTTTAAAATAAGGACGAGAAAAACTACCAGTTTCTCTTAATCTTTTTGCCGTTCTTTCAAATACTTCTTTGCCATAATGTCTCCTGTCACGATATCTTACAAAATGTATACGTGAGGCAATAGCGGCATTTTGGTGACATTCGAAATAAACTCCAATCATATCATACAATTTGATATACTCATCACGAATTATTTCTACTGATAATTAATTACTAATATTACCAATCCAGATTTAGCCATACGGCTCACACTCCCTCTAAGGGGAAAATTCACTCATCCCAGATACCTACGGTATCAAAAGGATTGAGCTCTGGTGGGACTCTTTCCATGTTATCGAGTCCTAGGTGACTTGGTATGTTGGAGTATCTCCCAAAAATTTTTCGTACACATCTGGACGTCGCGAGGAGTACAGCCTTCTGCATGGCCTTATAAAGATGTTCATTTAGACCTAGTTGTTTTATGTTCGCTAGGAGGTTTTTGGGAATAACACCAGTAGTAGATAGAACAATAGGTAGTGTCTGGGTACTTTCCATTCTCCATTGTCTCCTGATTTGTATTTCTAGATCTCTGTACTTGGCGATCTTTTCGTTGTATTTAACAACTAAATTATTGGTGTTGGGTATCGCCACATCAATAAGTGTTGTTTGTCTAGTAAGTTTATTAACTAGTATGAGATCCGGTCTATTATGGGCCACTGGTTGGTCTGTAAGCACAGTGCGGTCCCAGTATAGCTTGTAGTTGTCATTTTCAAGCATTCTATCAGGAGCGTATTGATAATAAGGAAGATGGTCGGTATGGAGAAGTCCCAGTTTGTCAGCTAGTTCTTGGTGGATAATCTTTCCTACTGAGTCATGGCGTTCTTTATAATCAGTACCGACAAATGCCTGGCAGCCACCGGTAAGATGTTGGATGGTTTCTTGGGCTTGGCATCCATATCGGCATTTGTCATTTTGTACTTGAGGATCTTTAACAATATATTTCAGGTAATTTTTAGTTGGAATAACCTGATCCTGAATGGCAAGTAGGAAGCCCTCAGTCTCGGGAAACATCGTTCCTGATGTCAACCAATAGTTCGACGCTGTATTGTCTACATATTCTTGGTTGATCTCATTGAGATGTCGCCCATGCAGAGGTTTACTCATCCAGGTGCGCATTTTTTCTTGCTGGGTCAGGTGGTTTATGCGCATTTCTTGTTCCCTCAGTTTAAGCGGCGTCGTATCATCTACTGCGCAAATTGCTCGATGTAAAGTAGATGTCTCAGCCTGTACCTGAAAATAAGATCTACTAGATACTATACTAGATATTATATACTACTACTAGATATTACCAATATTATTATCTATTGAAAAAAGTGCAATCTTTAATTCGAATTATAATATAGCACTTCTTAACAATGTTTTGACTGCTGTCAATAAATAAACAATATGAACTCCCCGTCAAATTCATTGTCGTAGCCTACTTAGTTTCGAAAAAACTATTTTTTACAAAATAGGTATCAACATTAAGATTCTTCTGCTATAAAAAAATTAGAAAATACCTACTGACTTATTTTTTAATGTAATTTATAATACAGGGTGAGTCAATACTATACCTACTTATGTTTATGAGTTTTTATTCATATCTCGAGTTCAACAAAAGCTATTAACATGCGGTTTGCTCCATTTTGTTACGAATTTATTACAGTTCCATTATAATTTACAATAAATAGGTATTTCTATTAAAAATTTTGAAGAAAAACAAATTTTATTTTTTTTATTTGAAAGTCCCCTCTACCTACGACTATGAAAACTAAATGCAAGTATTTTATAGTAGATGTGACTTAATTCATCCACACTCTTTCTAACGACACTAATTTCAATAAAATCGGTTGGACCAAATCAAAGTTATAGGTATTTATCCACAAATACTTTCCCACTCTCCCCCACCCTTTATTTGAAAAAATAAAAAAAAAACGTACTCGAACAACTTTCTGAAGAATTTATGCCTCTTTCTAGTTTACTTATTTAAACACTTGGTATAATTGGACATATTTCCCAAAAAACTGGTTTTCAAAATTTTTCTTCGCAAGTTACGCCCCTAGCGGTTAATCCAGAATCTTGAAAATTATTTCCAGCGATTTCTCTCGGCCACTTTTACTAACGAATTTTTTTTCCTAAATAACATGAATAGTTTCTGATATATAGCCGAGAGATCGGCTTATTGGACCACCCGGTACAAATGATTGAACAATGTAACAGTCTTTAGTGACTTATTTAAGAATAGAAAAAAATATAAAGAAACAAGTGGCATGCATAACAGAAAACTCTTTTCCTTTTCCCTTTTGTTGCTAAAATCACAGTTATCGTCAAGCAATTGTTGTTTTAGATATACAAAAAGTATTTGCTGTTCCGCCACTGTCCCTATGATTTACCAAGGCTGAAAACATGCAATTCCGCACGTCAAAAAATATCAAAGACCCTTTCATTAAAATATCATTATTAGCTACGGCCACCACAATTTGTTTCGTGAGCCCTTCTAATTCCACATTCCAGGATTAATCAAAAATGAGTTATTTTTAATGCACACGCTATACCAAATTACTTTTCTAGCATTTTAGTCTTCACCCCATGTCGGCTTTAGTATTCGGGATTAATTTTTCACCGGGAAATTATAGAGTCGTTAAAAGAAAACCACGGAAAAGTTGTTCTTGAGTATACACTATTACGGATAGTATTTATCATAGATAAGAGATTTATAGTTTTTCAGAAGCTTACACTCCTGAGGATCGATAAATTTTTGCACGCATCTAAATTATTTTGCAGCAGATTTTTCACACTACATGCACAAATTAAAAAAATGCGTTTTGTATCAATAACAGCTTTTTAACACTTAAAAAATGTTGACCTCACAATTCTTATAATGATTCTGTTAGAGACAAAAATAAGTAATTAGGTATAAAATCAGGATTAAAAAAACAATTCGATATTTTAACACGACGATATAATCACGCAATATATAAATTCTAAAAATAAACTACGAAATTTTTGATAGTCGTTCAGAAAATAAAAATAACCAAAACAGATTACTTGTGGTCATAAGACCACAAGTAATCTGTTTCCTCGCCAGTACTTTGTCTGCCGAACTCACTAATCATCAGTTGCCTAAAATTACTTCATCAAGAGTTTCTTCTTCCCTTGAAAATATAATTATTACTCTTGAAAAAGTTAAACATCATCTTCAAAGCCTAAAAAATAATTCGTCTTTTGGTCTCGACTTAATATCTTCTTTATTTGTAAAGAAATGTTCTGATGCTTTAGATTACCCACTGTATGTGATTATGTCCTTATCATTCTCCACACATATTTTGCCTTCTATATGGAAAACCGCATTTGTAACACCGATTTTTAAGAAAGGGAATAAATTGGATCATAATCACTATCGTCCTATCAGCTTAACACCTATAATATCTAAGATAATGAAATCTATTATTGCCGAGACAATTTCTGATTTTCTGCAAAATGAACTGGTTATACCAGAACAGCAGCACGGTTTTGTCAAAGGACATTTTACAATGACAAATCTTCTCTGGTGTGTGATTGAATGGTCAAAAGCATTAGACAGAAAAGCCCCGGTAGAGATTATTTGCCTCGATTTTGCTAAAGCTTTTGATCGAGTTCCAAAACGAAGACTATTACATAAATAGGAACACAACGCGTATTTAATAGATAGAAAGATTTGTGTTAGAGTTGGGGAATCTTTCTCAGTTGAGAGAACGGTTTTAAGTGGGGTACCGCAAGAATCAGTTTTGGGCCCACTTTTATTCATAGCATACTCAAGTGATCTACAATTTTACATTAAATGTAACAAAGCTTTCTATGCAGATGGCACGAAGCTATTTTCCGATCCCTTCGTAAATTTCCAGTTACTAGAAGATGACCTTGATTGCATATCGGAATGGTGCTCTACTTGGATGCTGCTTCATAATGTGGAAAAATGTGTAGTTCTTCACATGGGTAAAAATAATCCGTGTCATCCTTACTCTATTAATGGACGCGTGTTAAAAACAGTGAAATCACATAATGATCTAGGTGTTATAATTAATAACAATCTAAGTTGGTCGGAACATATTTTGCATATTTCTAAAAAAGCTAACAGTAAATTATATCTACTAAGTAAAACGTACAGTGGTAGTGCACTAGGATGTCTTTTGGTCTCTCCAGACCTACGTATACAGAAATACTGAATATGACCTCACATACTGACTATCTGACTGAATATCTCACTACATTTGAACAACGTCGACTTCGAGGAGATTTTTTGGAAATGAGGGGGATATTTTTATACTAGACAATGACAATCGTCTTCGTGGCCACAAACTTAAGTTTAAAAAGGAAACCTTTTTAACAACAACTAGTAATCATCTCTGTAATCGAGTGTTCTCTATATGGAATAGCCTTCCGGCTGAGATCATAGATGCTCCATCTGTGAATATTTTCAAAAATAAACTGGATGACCATTTGTTCCATAGTTGAACATTTAATTTGTACCAAACACTTGCTATTAACTATGTTTTTGTATATTCATTTAGTTAATTAGTGCTTAATATATAACTATTGTAATGTAACTATTTAATTGCACACTATATACCATTGTATTCACATGGGTATATGGGTTTTGCGACCCCTGCTCAAATTTATTGTAAATAATAATAATAATAGTATAAAAAGCTTTTTTTAAGTATGCACTCGGTATTGTGAATTATTGATAAGAGATTTTTTGTTTTCAGAAGCTTACAAGAAATTTTTGTATGCAATTTTTAGCAAACTATTTTTTAAGAACCTGTTAAATTTGTTAAATGACCTGCCCAATAAAAGCAGAAAAATTCTATGGGTGACATGAATATTAATTACTCTGTTACTTCTGCTACCCAATTATCCTTGATCAATACAAGATTCACTTACGAAAATTACTAAAACAACATCTACCATAATTTATTTTATTGTCTCAGATTTCTCACCCTTTCATATACGTTTTTCAATAATATTAATGCAGGACTCTCTGACCATCCCTCACCCCAAATATCAATATATCACTTAATATACCACATCTATATATTTCATTTATTAAAACACTTACCTGAAATGAACATTTAGTACACACACCGTCACCCAAATAGAAGAAGTAACAAGAATCATCGTGAATAGAAGGTATTTCCCTAGAAGCGGCACAGCTAAAGATGTGGGTGGAATGATTTCTGCCAGCAGCAGGAAAAACACGGTGAGCGAGATGAGAATGGATACGCAAAGCGTTACTTTTTCTCCAGAATCTGATGGAAGGTAAAATACCAGAACGGTTAGGAAGGTGATACCGACGCAAGGGATGATGAGGTTGACGGTGTAGAACAGCGTTTTTCTTCTCATCGTTATTTTGAAGGTTATATCTGAAACAAATATTTACAAAATAGTATCCTGTATGGATTTGTATTACATTAAACTAAAACTAAGGCAGACAGAAATCAGAAAATCCAAAAATAAATCTGGTAGATTATATTTCTGGATCAACTATCAAACTATAGAATACAAACATGCTTATTATTAACAAAAATGCCCCTATAATAAGGGAATGTAAAAAAATCGTCTTTAAAAAATAAAAAGAGTATAATATACAATTGTCTTTAAATTAACTGTTTTTGTTTAAAAATCAGTAAATCGATGACAGATACTAAACAACATAAATGAATATTACGGCTTGAGCAACTTGTTAGGAGTTTGAGTTGGTTGTTTTCAAATAGTTTTAATATCTCAGCTCGTATGTTATCAGGTCCAGGTGCTTTGTTTCTTTTTTTTTGTCTTTATTACATTGTTACTTCACTGAGCGTTATTTATGTTCCTGAACATCCAGAAACTCTGACTTCTGTCTCTTGTTCTTTCTTGAATAATTTTTCCATATATTGCCTCCATCTCTCAAGTATTCTTTCATTTTCCTAGAGATGATTGTGGTGCTCATCCAGTATTAAGTTATGACTTCGTGATCCGATTCCTCTCATTAAGTTTTTGATCTTTTTATGTAGGTTAAAAGTGTCATGCTTCTGGTCTAGGGATTCTATTTCTATGCATTGATCTTGTAGCCATGACTCTTTTGCTTCTTTAATCTTTTTCTTAATGATTTTGTTTCTTTCTACCTTTCCTCATTATTATTTCTGTGTTTTCTTCGTTCTTCCATTAGCTCTAATATTTTTGATCTCATCCACGGCTGTTTTTTTATATTTTTTTCTGGTTTAAGTTTATTATCTACCACTGAATTACAGATAATTTTGATTTTATTCCACATATCATGCACACTTTTTTTCTTGATTAATATCTAAGATTACCATGCTATTTATTTTGTTGTTGATTTCTTCTTTGACTTCGTCTCTTGTAGTTTTATCTTTCAACTTCTGGATGTCCAGACGTTTTTGTGCTTTTCTTTTATGAAATTTTTTCATGTGGAGTTTAAAATGTCCTAGTAAAAGATTATGGTCTGACGAAACATCTGCTTCCGGATATGTTTTTGCGGATTTTACAGAATTCTAAAATCGTTTGTTGATGATGATGTAATCAATCTGGTTTCTAATCACTTTTTTTTTGGACATTCAGCTAGAGATTTCCAGATGTAGTGTCTTCGAGGTGGTAATTGGAAAGGTGTTCATTATTGCACTATCCGTTTCCTGGCAGAACTAAACAAGGCAGTCTCCTCTATCATTTCTCGTTTCTAGTCCAAAGTGTCCCAGTGTTGCCAACACCTCCTTTGTATACTTTGGCCAATTTGGCGTTGATATCTCCCAGCAGAATATTCACTTCTTGTTTTTTGGTATGCTTTAGGGATTCTTTCAATTGTTCATAGAATATTTCTATTTCCTGCTCTCAGCTTTCCGAAGTTGGAGCATATTATTGAATAATGTTCACGTTAATTAATTTTGAGTACTTCAATTCTATCTGATATTCTATGGTCTAAATCCTAAAACTACAAAAATAAAATGAAATAAATTATTTGTTAAACTAAAAAAAGTAAACATAAATCTATAAACATTAGATAGTTTAAGTCAACAAGCATGTTAATGCTTTTGAGACTTTTTTTGGTTTATTATCTGTAAAAAAACTAATATTATAAAAAATTGTAAAAATATAGACCGAAATAAACGTATTATTATTGTAAAGCCTATATGTATGTACGAAGATTAATCTAAAAAGTCGTTTCATGTAAGAGCTCTAAAGGGCACTTCATACAAACCCATCCCTGGCAAACACTCTACCGATACAAGACATTTCACCCCGAATAGCTAAAACACTTGCACCCCGACACACATTTTCGCAAACAAGATCTTTCCTTTCTATTGTTATTTTCAACGCGAATATCTGAATCTGAAAAATAGACAGATTGCAAGCAAAGAACGAACCGTGCGACATGGACAAAAACTCGGAACAAATTTGAATTTAAATCAAATTGGTTAGGACTCACGGGGAAAATGGATTTCTTATGCATTGTCTGTGATCTCTTCGAAGAAAGAATTGGGTCTCTCGTGCTTTGAATACTGATATCGTACTCTTTCAATTGGATTTACTTTACGATTGATCCTGTTAATTATATCAAGTGAGGTCTATGTAAAGTATGTAGATGAGAAAAAGTATTAAGATATTTCAGTCAAGTATAGACTGAGAAATTTAAAACTCAAATAAAGATAAAATAATATTGTAAATTTTATTTTAATAATATTGTAAAAATAATAAAAAAAATAATATTGTAAAGATCATACAAATTTACGCCCCTACATCATCACATACGGATGAAGAAGTGGATATATTCTACGAATCATTGACACAAACAGTAAACAAATACAAAAGCACCTACACAATCATTATAGGCGACTTCAATGCCAAATTAGGGAGAAAACTAGAAGAATCAGAAAATAAAATCGGCAACTTTGGATATGGAACACGAAACGAAAGAGGAGAAACATTAATGTATTATATGGAAACGAACGGTCTATATGCGATGAATACCTTTTTCAATAAAAAACCACAGAGAAAATGGACGTGGGTCGCGCCCAATGGTTTAACAAAAATTGAGATTGATTACATCCTATCCAAAGAAAAGAGCATAGTACAAGACGTTACGGTCATAAACATGATTTCCGTAGGAAGTGATCACAGAATTGTTAGAGCCAAAATCAAAATTAACTCCACAACAGACAGACAAAAATTTAAACCATCTAAAAAAGAGATAGATACAGAACTTCTTAAAGAACGCAAAGAACAATACATAAACCAACTAAAAAGAAGTGACATATCACAGCTAAAGGGTCTGCAACTAGACGAATTAAACGATAAAATAACAACAGAACTACTAGAAGCAGGCCTGAAGATTGCTAATAAACAAAAGCGAAAACAACAAAAAATTAGCGCTAAATCACAAGATGTGCTAAAAAAACGACGACAACTACTGAACGATAACAAAAGAAATACAGTGGAGTATACCGAACTGAATAAAACCATAAGAAAATAGATAAAGGAAGATTTAAAAAAAAACCAAGAAGACCGCATTAAGAAAATTATAGAGAAGAACAAAAGTTTAAAAACAATGAAGACAAATATAGGAAAAAGAAAACTAATCATGCTTAAAGCTGAGAACAATGAAGAAAGAGATCTAGGAGAAATAGTAAAAATCACAGAAAGATATTACACAGACCTATACAGTTCTAAAAATGACCCACCACTATCATCTAAACTGAATCTCACGAGGAAAATACAAAATGTTGGCTCAGAGGTATTACCAGAAATAACTGAAGATGAAATCGAAAAATCCATAAACGACATGAAAAGAAATAAAGCGGCCGGTGAGGACAAAATACTGGCGGAACTGCTAAAAGAAGGAGGAGACACGATAAAAAAAATGCTAAAAATACTGTTCAACAAATGTCTGTTTGAAGGTAAAATACCCAAAAACAATGGAGAAATGCCAACACAATCTTAATACATAAGAAAGAAGACCGAACAGACCTAAACAACTACCGTCCTATTTCCCTTTTGTCACAACTATATAAAACCTTCACAAGAATAATAAACAACCGACTAACCTATAAACTTGATAACTACCAACCAGTGGAACAGGCCGGATTCAGAAAAGGATACAGCACAATCGACCATCTACATACGCTTAAACTCTTAATTGAGGAAACCAATGAATACAACCTTTCGCTGTACTTAGCATTCGTAGATTATGAAAAGGCATTCGACAGCATTGAACACTGGGCGGTTGAAGAAGCTCTGGTCAATAGTAGAATAGATTCAAGATACCGACAATTGATACATGATATTTACCAAAACGCAACCATGACCGTAATTCTGGACGACAAACTAATAACGAATAATATAAAAGTTAAACGAGGAGTCCGACAAGGCGATATAATTTCACCTAAACTGTTTACCTTGACCCTCGAAGACATAATAAAATCAACAGATTGGGAAAACAGAGGAATATGTATTAACGGAAAATACCTAAATCACCTTAGATATGCGGATGACATACTCCTGATCTCCTAGGAACGACAAGAACTGGAATTAATGCTGAATGAACTTCATGAAAAATCACTGCAAAAAGGCCTAAAAATTAACTTGAACAAAACAAAAGTAATGAAAAACACGGAAGACCAAGAGGCAATAAAAATAAAAACAGAAAAAATAGAACAGGTAAATGAGTATATCTATCTAGGACAAGCAATCAGAGCTAATAGAGAAAATCAAACAGCCGAAATATCGAGACGAGTAAGAATTGGATGGGCAGCGTTCGGCAAACTTTCTTACGTTCTAAAAAATCAAACAATCCCTCTATACTTACGAAGCAAGGTATATAACTCCTGTATCATACCGGTGCTCACCTACGGAGCACAGACATGGACATTTACACAGGCCAATTTGGATAGGATAAGGAAGGCACAAAGAGCGATGGAGAGACAAATGTTGGGTGTATCACTTAGAGATAGAAAACGTAACCAGTGGATCAGAACCAGAACAAAGACAGTAGACGCGATAGAACAAACAGCAAAACTAAAGTGGAAATGGGCTGGACACAATGAACGTCTCCAAGACGGACGATGGAACAATGCCATCGGAAAGTGGCGTCCATATAATGCAAAGAGATCAAGAGGCAGACCACAGATGAGGTGGAAAGATGACATCAGGAAACAAGGAGGTCCCACATGGCAGAGAACAGCTCAAGATAGGGAAAGATGGAGAGAACTGGGGGAGACCTATATCCAACAATGGAAGGATAGAGAATAGGTTCAAAAAAAAATATTGTAAAAAGTAGTTTGAAAAATGATCTTGTTAAGCTAAAAATGTAGTTATTAAAAAGTTAATTTTGCACAGCTTTACACTGGTTTCTAAAAACTATAATCTGTCCACATTGATATGTTATATTTAAACACAATTACAAAAATACCAATTTGAATACTGTCAGTTACAAAATAAAAGTAAATCATATATATAACAAAAATTCTCTCGGATGTGCTCGTAACTCAAAAAAATAATACAAGCAAATATTATATGCAAATTTATCTAATCTTGTAAACGAATTGCATTCGTTTATCTCTTAAAGCGTAAAACTTATCTAAAACTAGAAAATATAACCTGGAAAACGTATTTTAGAGATTTTTAAAGGAAAATTATTTCAGTATAAATTTTTATGACAAAAGAACGACATAATTTGCAAAAGTTTACGAAACTTTTAATTCGGTTCTCATTTCAGCGATTATATCTTTGTTTGATGCTACGAGGGGAGTTCTGCCAGTTCTTCGTTAACAAGAGACAATTTCTTTTGGGAAAAGATTATCAAAGCTTTATTTATATGATACGGAGATTGGCAACTTTTGGAGCAGCTGTTCTAAAGAGCTGTGTTAATCTTAGGATTCGTTATAGATTTGTTTTCTTTTTATACTTTGTTTCTTCTTCTTCTTCGCGTGCTATATCTGTAACGTAATTTAGTAACATCAATTCTGATGTTACTAATATACCTACATAATTTTTGTAATGCGGATCTTTTGTGCTGTTACCGGAATAATATAACACACTTTCATCCTTTTTACATGATCCTGACTCTGGCCATCTCATTTCGCTGATTCCCAGTAGATCTATTTTCATTCTTTTTATTTCTTGAATTGCATTCTCAAGTTTCCCAGCCGCAAATAAACTTCTAATATACCATGTGCACATTCTAAAATTAGATTTCTTCATTTTTAGGATTTCTTCACGAGGTTTTCTCATGCCTCGTGGTATAAATATGTTTCTCCTCTCCTGCCGAATCTTTCCATGATTAGTAACGGTTTGAAATTGCAGTGCCAATTCTATTTGTAACAACAATTCTTAGTAGAACTGGGCTTTGGTATGCGCCAATGTAGCAAGAAAAAAATGTAACAAGAATAGAAGGAAATGTAACAAGGGGTAGGAGTGTGCTTACAACACAAAATGTTTGGGACTTAATGTAGTTTGTCTCAAAATTGACACTCAAGAAAGGATTCGGCCAATTTGCATGCCATTCAAATACAGTAAAAAGAAAATAAGTATGGAAAGAAGATAGAAAACAGATAAATTTATGTTAATTAGAATAATGAAATAAGGAAATTGCTCAAAGGAATGTTTGGATGCCAAGAAAGTCTTTCATCAACGTCTACTTTCCAAGGCATACTGTACTGCAGCACAAGTTGTCTTTTTCATTAAAAAACTTGTAAAAATCCTTTCTAAAAGGTACACATATATTCTAAAAATGACCTTTCGGGTTACATCACAGAACGTTTTCGGACTAATAAGTCCATTATCAGTGCAAATATCAAGTACACATGAGGAAAGCCATATTGTAATATGGGCGTTTATGTTGGTCTTTTTACTAATGATCATTATTTTTGTCTTCTTGCAATTTTCCTCTAGGCCGTATTTGTTACATGTTTCTACAACGTTACCCATCATCCTTTAAAGCCCCTGCGC
The DNA here is from genome assembly GCA_918026665.1 of Diabrotica balteata. Lineage (NCBI taxonomy): Eukaryota > Metazoa > Arthropoda > Insecta > Coleoptera > Chrysomelidae > Diabrotica > Diabrotica balteata. Next base: position 186,329,977 of record OU898277.1, on the reverse strand, counting down.
ACTATCTGCCAGAAACACTGTATCGTCTGCATATCTAATATTGTTGGCCATTTAGAGCAATCTCATCTTCTGGTTCTTCCAAAGCCTCTCTAAAGATGTTTTCAGAGTATATATTTATTAATACCGGTGACAATATGCAACCCTGTCTAACTCCTTTTTTCGACTGTGAAGATCTCGGACAGTTCATTTTCTAATCTCACTTTTGTTTCTGTTGGAGATATAAATTTGAGATCAGTCTTATATCCTTACTATCGAGTCCTGATGTTTTTAGGATATCGATTAGTTTTCCATATGAGACTTTATCTAATGCCTTCTCAAAATTAAAATCTCTCTGTATTAGAACTTGCAAACTACAAAGGGCTTCCTTCGTTCCGAGTCCTGCTCTGAGTAAAAATTGAACTTCACTCAGGTGTTCTTCTAATTTGGTGTACATGCGCGAGTGATTGATAGTAAGGACTACTTTAAGTACATAGCTCATCAAACTAATTAATCTATGTTCCCCACATTTTCTAGCTTTGGCTTTTTTAGGAAGTGGAATGAATATTGATAGTAGCCAGTCTTTTAGTAAATAACCAGTCTCGTAGATGTTGTTGAATGACTTCGTAAGAGCTGTGATTTGGTGTGCTTCTAATAGCTTTAAAATTTCACCATGCACATTATTAGGTCCTGGTGATTTTACATATTTAATCCGCTTAATGGCCATAGTAACTTCTTGGTTTGTTATTTCTAAGTCGTAGGGATTGTTTATTTCAGTCGGATTTCATGCTGCATCTTCGAATAATTCTTGAATATATTCTTTCCATCTTCGTAATTTATCTTTAATGATAGTTAAAATCTGGCCTTCAATGTCTACAACTATGCCCGTATTGCGTTGTTTTCTGGTGTTCTGTAACTCTTTAATTTTTTTTGTGCTTATGGAAATCGTCATGTTTGCGTTGTAGTGTTTCAATTTCCGTACATTTCTCCGTCAGCCATGCTTTTTTGCCCCCTTTATCTTTTTTTAGCATAGTCTTATGCAACTTTTTGTATTCGTTGTCATTTTTACATTTTAATTTTCTTCGCTCTTCCATCATCTGCAATATTTTATCTGTCATCCATTCTTGCTTAGTTTCTCTTTTTGATTTTAGATATTCATGCAAAATTGTGGTAACAGATGTCTTCATTTCTTTTCACTGTTCTTCTATGTTCTTTCGTTTCACTGTTCTTTTTGCTGTTACATAGAAGAACAGCAAAAAAAATATTCTCAGTATATTTAAAATATGCAAGATATTTCTCAACGACAAGGTCGGAAATATTCACTAAGAATTTTAATAACGAATATTACCAAAATGAAGGCATATTGTTATGTCAAAAGGGACTTATCGGGCTAGTTATGAAATAAATCCCAATAAAATAACAAACAATAATTCTTCAAACATTAATTCAAAAAAAGGTATTTCTTTAAACTAAACTGATTTACTTAATTATTGAACGGCGTTCTTCAAAAAACCATAATTTTCACAAAACCTTCTAAAACCACCGTCTTTCCACCTTAAACTCTCTCTTCAAAGTAAAGTCTTAAGCAGCCGTAGCTCAAACCTTTCAACTCTAGCCTGACTTCCTTATTATGTGCGGTAAGTAATAGCAATTCAGTAAATAACAGAAATTGCCTACTTTTTAGTAACAGAAATGCTATTTATATAAAGATAAATCATAATTAAAACCGTTTTGGATAAATTACGTAAAGAAATGTTACAAGTTGTAGTTTTCTTTCATTTTCTTTCATTAATAATTTGCAAATAACAGCAAAAATAATGCATACCAGTAAACGGTACTCGATATGGCAGCAAATTATTTTGGTCACAAATTATGTACCATCCGCTATCGAAAACAACGTCTTCTACAACATACAGGAACCTCAAAAGAATAGGCGATAGCGCAAAGGGCCGCTACCCCTTAACCAAGACACTACTGTCTTGTTTGGGAGATGGAACTCGTCTCTACCATTCTCTGTTACTGACTAAAAAACGTCAGCGATTAGTTCAATAAATATTTTTTACAATTGACGCTACGTTTGGACGATAATTACCAAAGCGATCGGTAATTTCAAAGAAACCACTAATTTTTCTGTGCTAATTTGTTACCAACAATGTATAAAAGAACAATCTTTTGTTTGCAACAATGTACCTATTAACAACCGTCTAATTGTTCGATAGCGTCTCTGTTTTTGTAGGCTCAAAACTAGCAAACAGACTCTTAATATTTTAACAATATTTATATACAGTTGCGAGACTGCAACACTTTTATCTTGTTGGTTTTTTTGTGTTGTTATATTTTTTTCATGGAGTATTTTTTCTTTCACTTCTTTCTGAATTTGTTTTCCACGCCATTTGTTTTTAATGTTTTTTATATTCAGTTTTGGAAAAACTATCAACAATTTCAGCAATACTGTCGATTTTGTTTATATTTCAACGATAATGCATCGCATATTTCCAACTATATCCAGAACACCCCTCGTAATTGTAAAGATTCGAAGATAACCATATTTTTGAGGTTAACGGAACTATAAAATATTCTCTGCATTCTTAACATTTCCAGAATGATGACTTGTGCCAATGTAAGTCATTCTCCTGAAGAAAATCATTCCAGACGTCTATATTGCTGGTTTGGATGTAATGAGAGAGCCAACAATTTTTAATAATGAAAGAAACAATCTTTTAAGAGGAAGATTTTTAAGTTGTTAGAAAGTAAACGATTTGAAATAAACGTAAAATAAGTAATATTATTGTATAAAAGATATGGAAACGTGTGCTGAAAACATTTAAAGGATGCAGTTTTTGACTATATTGTTCAAATTACTTTTTTTATTACTTTTAACAAAACACAAAATATTAAAATTGTTCGTGTTTTTTCAAGATATATATTTTTCTTCTATTGTTCTTTATTTTAATTACAGGGTTTAAGCATTTTCTCTCTGTTTCGGCGTCAAATCTCGCTCCATCTTTGTATGGGGAATTCTACACTGAGTCTTCTTTTCAGTTTATAATTTAATACTTGCTAGTTGAATTTAATCTAGTTAGTTGATTTTCTCTCAATTTTAATGGTGAATCGGCCTCTACTTCTTGTTCTCGGAACTTGGTTGAATATATATTCTGTACATCAGATTTTTAAAAAATGGATTCTGCATTAATTTGATAAGAGGATGTTTTCGTGCTGCTTTTGATACAATTGATCGGCGGACCTTTTTTTACAAGTTGAGTTACTTCTTAAGATTACCTACTAAAGTGCTCAATTTGTTAAAAAGTATGTTCGCGAATTCAAAGTCGGCAGTCTGGTCAAAGAAAGGTCTATCTGAATGGTTTGACTGTAATATAGGAGTGAGACAGGGATACTTTTATAGAAGATAATTTCAGAAAGGTTTAGAATAGAGAAGTGTGGCCTAGTAGTGCAGTAGTTTCCCGGTTTTTTATGAAGAGGAAGGTGCTGACAAATAAACGGATCCTCTCAATCAACACAAGTAGTAAGTAATATAAACATTAATACAACAAAGAAACTAATATCAATATACTATCAAAATGTACGTGGTTTAAGAACCAAAACCAATACAATATAATATGCTGAAGCTCTAACTAAAAACTATGACATAATTGTCCTTACTGAGACATGGCTGAATGAAGGTATTTTCGATTCTGAACTTTTCGACAATAGGTACACAGTGTTTAGGAAAGATAGGTCAGACCACAGGCTGCGAGGAGTACTTTTAGCAATCAAAAATGAACTACCTTACGAACTTGTTAATGTTACCTGTGATAGTGATTGTGCAATAAAAACTTTACCTTTTATGTTTCACAACTGCAATATTTTATACCTAAAACTGATGTTGCGATGTATGAAAATTATTTTAATTTGTTTAAGAATATTTTATTATCAAAAAACTCAAATGTGATTACCCCATTTTAATGATAACAGCTTTTTGGATTGTGATAAAAATGTGCTGATGCAGCAGTTTCTTAATAATAATGTAAACTGGTAACAAATAAATAATATTCCTAATTGTGTGAATAGATTTTTAGATTTGGCTCTAAATAATATAGATGTTTGTACTATGGCAAGGTCTGACTGTACATTTGTGGCTGAAGATTCGTATCACCCCGCTCTCATCTTCAGTATCAGAGTAAGTGAAATAGCCGATTTACCAGACAACAAAAAGGTATATACATACAACTATGCTCAAGGTAACTACTGGCATGTGTATCATTTAATTTTTCAGTTAAACTGATCTTCATTATTCTTATATAAGGATATTAAAATGCTCTTAATGTTTTTTATAGTCAAATGTACAACTTTTGAATTGTTCTATTTCTAAAGCCAAAAAAGGGGCCAGAAACTCTACTTCCAGGTTTTCAAACAGTTCTGTCAAGATTTAATCCATAAAATTAAAAAAAAAATAGTCTGCTACGTTTGTGTTCAAATAAAGCCTTAGAGAGACCAAAGAGTGTTGGAATCAGTTTTTAAGAACTGATATTAAAAACCAAACAAAATATGAGTATAACTTATACAAACGTTCACTTGAAAACCATCTACTTGCTGACCCAAATAAATTCTGGACTTTCTTTCTGGACTTTCTGAAGTCAAAATATAAGAATACTGGAATTCCCATAGAAATGACATTAAACAACTCCAAGTACCTTTTGATATTGCGAGTGCCTTTACTAAATATTTTGCATCAGTGTATGCTACATCTAACTGCACACCTTGTCATTCTCATAGTACTGCGTGGGGGAATTAGTTGTTGTAAATAGTATTAAAAAACTTAAACCCAAAAGATCTACAGGCTCTGATGAAATACCACCCTATATCAATAAGGGAATGGCCGAACTCTTGGCTAAACCTCTGACGTTTTTGTTTAATATGTGGATTGAACAGGAATATTTTCCAAATATTTTAAAAGTGGTAGCAATTTCTCCAATACACAAAAAAGATAAAAACAATGCCATTCAAAACTACATGCCTATCAGCCTGTTAAATAGTATTGCTAAGATTTTTGAAAGTATTCTTTAAGATGATATAATATGAGCATATTAAGAGTAAAATCAGCAAATTCCAGCATTGTTTTGTAAGAGAAAAATCAACAGTAACTAATGGTTGTGTTGTCTCTGAACATGCAAAGATGCAGTAAAATTGCAAGATGATCTAAGATGAGTTATTCAATGGTTTAACGATTTAAAAATGACTCTTAATGTTAAAAAGTGTGCAGTAGTTTCATATACGCGAAAATTCCATAGTATTATTGAAGATTATTATATTTATGATGATCGAGTTGGGAGAGTGAGTGTTATGAAGGATCTTGGAGTTAAATTCCAAATCAACATGAAGTTCAATATACACTTTTATTAAATAACTAACAAATCTTTTCATGCTTTGGGTTTTGTTATTAGAAAGAGCAAAAATTTCAAAATAAGCACAATTATAAAACTTCATAATGCCCTGGTGAGACCACATATGGAATATGCTTCTCATCATCTCATCATCTGGTCTCCTACTGCATTTTCAAACTCAGAAATGATTGAAAAAGTACAAAAACATTTTTTAAGATTTCTATATGTAAGGAAAAATAAGAAATATCCATATGTGGTCTCATACAGGGTAATGTTAGACTCATTTCAGTTGCAGTCACTTGCCACTAGAAGAAACAGTCGGGCCATTATGTTCAGTATACTTGATTGTTAACAGTATTAAGTACACAAACTGTGATTTAATTTAGTTTATTTACTTTAGAGTACCCAAGAGTAGGTTAAGGATAACTAACCTAGATCTATTCTTTACAAATTACTATGGAAACATATCATCAATAAACAATGGGTGGAATGCATAAAAATTGTAGATGCTATTGCTTCAGCAAATAGTATCTGGTTTGTAGCATTTACTTTTACATAAAAGGAGGTGCTTTGTTGAAAAGACCGTACTACACAACCGAATAACTTGCTACTGACCTGAAAGTTCTACCAAATCTACTACTAAACGTAACGCCAGCCGTAGTGCCCTCGTGCGCATCACACCAATCGTATCAGAACTACTTTTTCATGTGATTTTTCAACTTTTTATAAAGATTTTGTATTAATACCTAAATATATATACATATGCAGTAAGCTAAAAGAAGTCTTACCCGCTCCCTACTCTCCTACCTTCCCATTTAAAAAAATCAAAGTTATGACTGTCACCTGAAGAAGGATTGCTTAAAGTTCGAAACATTGATGCTATAATATACTATGATTATTTAAAAAATCGACCCCTTCGAATGTTCTGTTTATATACTAAAAATAAATGAGTTAATATGGGGGGTTACACTTATTTCAGCGCACTGTATGAATAAAACTGCACGATTCATGATAATTACCTGAATATTTTACGATAAATATCGTCATTGTATATTCTTCCTGGTTTGTAGATTTTTCAACGACGAACATTCATAAATGCTGCCATTTAACAAACATAACAAAAAACACCTACGCCGAAGTTGTTTATCTACCAACTTCACTTAAACTGAAGCAAATTCTACTAAACTAGCAAATACTTGAAAAGCGTAGTACATCCTTCTATGTATCTGATAAATAGTAGTAAATACTACGGAGAAAAGCAAAATGCTTTGTAAGTGTAGCAAGTACTACAAAAATGTAGAATTACTTGAAGCATTAGCAGATACTACGTTTTATGCATTCCACCCATTATGTTAAAAATTTGTAATGAAGTATTTAATAGACTGACTCATGTGGATATATTTAAAGTAAAAAGCTGTGAACTTAAGACATTGCTTGCTCATCAGCACTACGTTTAAGAGGTTTATTGTATTTTTTTCTAATTGTATTATTAATGTTCGTTTCTTTAATTTATTGTATTTTTTTTGTCTTAACCCTTAACTGGTATGGCAGGGTCAAATTTGACCCTATTGGAAATTCTTTTGTAATTTTCGGAAAAACTAGGCGATATGGCAACATACCATTTGAGGTATTCTTTCAAGGCGTGCAACTGCTTCAGTTCCGCTATCAGTCGCCCGCAAGCAATTAGTGGCTCCACGTGAATATTGTGAATTGGGTCAGATTTGACCCTGCCATACCGTTAAAGGATAATTTCTCGTTTTCGGGTAAGAAGCACAATACTGTTATTTTTCCAGAAAAAAATACAATTTTGTTTGTTCTTTCAATTTAGAGTTGTGATCGAAGTATAATATGTCGAACGTGCGTGACAAAAGGGCGCCTTTGACACAAAAGGAAATTGAACATATTGCTGAAACTTTATGGGATACCGACAACGACCTTTCCGATGCAGAGACGATTGTTAGTGATCACGATACGGATAGTGACTACAATGCTGATAGTGAGAGTGAAGATGAAGCTGTTGATGGCAGTGATAGGCACTCTGTCGAAGAAGTTAGCTTATCTGTTGAAAGTGAAATTGTTGGGGATGAAAGTGGCTATTTCTACGGAAAAAATAGAAAAAAGTGGGCGAAAAACGCCACCTGCGTCTAGCCGTACTCGCGTCACCAACATAGTGTCGCATATTCCTGGCCTTTCGGGACCATGTCGGACCAATAAGCCAACTACACCCTTGCAGGCGCTCAGTTTTTTTCTCGATGGATACATTATAAATGAAGTTATCGCAAGAACGAATGAGAAAATAACTGAACTGCAGGCAACCTATGGCGATCAGGCCTTGTCATGTCAGTTTATTAATCATGTCGATGAAGTAGAAATGCGAGCATTTCTCGGTCTTCTCTATCTAGCTGGAGTGTTCAAGTCGAGTCACGAGGACATAAATTCGCTTTTTGCAACAGATGGAACAGGTCGTGACATTTTTCGTGCAACAATGACTCTAAAGAGATTCAGTTTCCTGCTAACAGCCTTAAGATTTGACAATCCAGCCACTAGACGACAACGTATTGAAGACGGAGATAAACTTGCTGCAATTTCAAATTTGTTTTACAGATTTATTGGAAACTGTAAGATAAACTATTCTTGTGGGGAATACGTAACCGTGGACGAAATGTTGGTTGGATTTCGGGGAAAGTGTAGGTTCCGTATGTTTATAAAAAGCAAGCCTGTGAAATACGGACTAAAAATATTGTGTTTGTGTGACGCTCGTACACATTATTTGATCAATGCTTTTGTATATACGGGCAAAGATGAAAATAGGGCAAATCCAAAGAAGCTATCTATTCCAACCCAAACTGTGCTAACTTTGATTGAACCAATAGCAAATTCGAACCGTAATATTACAGGGGACAATTGGTTCACGTCACTAGAGCTGGTTGAAGAATTGCAACGCCAAAACTTGACATACGTAGGTACTATTAGACGGAATAAAAGGGAGTTACCTAAAGAGTTCCTAGCTAGTAAGCAACGTGAACCACTTTCCTCGCTTTTTGGATTTACTAAGGATATAACAATTGCGTCATACGTTCCAAAAAGAAATCGCTCAGTTTGCATGATGTCTACAATGCACCATAATAACATGGTCGAAGAAGGAGCAAAGAAATTACCAGACATCATCTCCTTTTATAACCTAACGAAAGTTGGCGTTGATGTACTGGACCAAATTTGTGCCAATTACAAAGTAGGAAGACGTACTCGGCGTTGGCCTCTAACTTTGTGGTACCGAATGATGGACATCTCCGCCGCAAATGCAGGCATAATTTATAATGCTGCTAATCCAAATAATGAGATGGTCGTAACCGTTTCCTTATTGATTTAGGGAGAGAAATGATCAACGAACACTTAGTTCGAAGAAGTCAAATGAAAAACATTCCTCGGGAATTGAAGGTAACCATAAGGCGAATCAGCAATATCCCAGATGAGGCCCCACGAAGCATAGATAACCCTCAACGTCGACAACCTAAGCGTGCCAGATGCTTCTTATGCCCTTACAGTGACAACAAACATCCAATTGTATGTGACGAGTGTAGCAGGCATATTTGCAAAGACCATTGCACAACGTCCAACATGTGTACAAATTGCTCCGAACAATAAAATACTGCGCAAAATGTAGTTGTCAGAATTTTTGTTTATTATGTTTTTTCATGTTTTTAAGTATTTTTCCCTAGGTTTAGGTTTGTTTTGATTAAAACAATTCCGTTTAAAATTATTTTTAATTTTTTCTCTATTTTTTTTTACAGATAAGAAAAGCCATGTTAATTTTTATAAGTTTAGCCAGAAGTAGGCCAGATATTATTAAAAAGTATATGTAAACATTATTATTTATAATAAAAAGGATTTATATTCGATCTGAATGAAAATTTTTCTGTTTTCTATTTGCTGCATGCAAAAAAAGGCACAGGGTCAAATCTGACCCCGCCATACTTTAAGTGTAATTTTAAATCACCATACCAGTTAAGGGTTAAACACTTTACATTAGTCTATAGTGTTTGTAAGGTGTCTTCAATAAATAAATAAATAAATAATTATAAATAAATTAATCGATTAGACACATTAAAGAATATTTGCGTATCAAATATACAGAAAATATACAGTGTCATTAAAAGTTTATGAACCAAATAAGAAGTTGGCAATATATACATAAAACACACAGTATCTTTGTTATTGATAAAGTAAGAGTCATTAAGTATGGGATTTTTGAGATTACCATTTTTAATGTACGTTATTTTTCCAAAGAAACACCCTGTATAAGACGTAGCTTATGCAAAACTGTTTAAGAAAACAATTTTTCTTTTTCTTACCTAATATTGTACTTCCAACACAATACAATGAAAAACTTTTGTAACTTTGTATTCTATAAAATTTGTTAATCTGTTTGTCGGCAGTATAAACCCATCTTCGACGTCTAAACCCGCCGTCGGATCATAAAATCATCTGAAAGATGGAGAAAATGCACTCGACTATTCCCGTAAGTGGATAAGTCTGTTCGAAAGTTCACAGGTTGCTATGCTTAGCGATTTTCCGCTGTTAGAAATTTCCAAAGAACGCCCTCACTCCAAGACCGTCTTTTCCCCAATGAAAAGACAGAGTAATGTTCGTCCTAGACTTCCTTATATTGGTAGTCTCGCGAGACTTTAAACGCCTTTTTATTAAATCATATTCTTTTTACAGAAGTCATAAATTGTTTGATGTTAACTGTAAAAAGGCGCATTTGGAATTTTTGTCAGCGATGCGACGACGGAAGGAAAGATTTTAAATTACTCAATGTAATCTAAAGTTCTATTAAATCCAGTAGTTATTTGTTTATTAAATATTTTTCTCTTTTAAAATGTAGTTCTTTTTAGTTAAGTCACTTAATCTGACTTTATGATGTATGTTTATACAGTGAGCTCTAATTTTCCATCACATAATAGTTTTTACAATACATCGTTTGTCAGAAACAAATATCTTTTAAGCATGTGAAATTTATCAGACTATATATAATCGGTCTTTAGTTTTCCAAGTAAGTATTATCGCAATTACCGAATTGCTTCGAAAACGCCTATCAATATATTGTCTATTCTATAGCTAAGAATACCTTTTGTTTCGATTTTGAGTTCTGAGTATTTAGGCACACGCCCTTCCGGTAGGGATCTATGGAGGAGTATCACCGAGCCGCAAGCCCTTATCTCTTGCCGTACTGCTCCACCATAGGCCGATCAGATACCAGCATATTCTAGACTAAGCCGCAGATTCATTTAGAATTTTAAACTGCTGCGTTAGCCTTTTTGTTTTCTGTACACCGAGCTGGGGATCTAACTCACGTTTCTCGCAGTGAAGCAAATAAGAGAGCGACCGCCCAGCTCGCTTGGCTATCTGACAGATTACTATCCGATTAAGAACAGCGGCGAAAAATATCCATTTTGTCAAAAATGCGTCGTCATTTAGACTGTCGTGATACAATTTAGTTTTACACTACTGATGACTCGTCGTTGCGATGGTAATCCTGCTCAGTACGAGAGGAACCGCAGGTTTGGACATTTGGTTGTCATACATACTCGAGCGGGTAATCGTGCGAAGCTACCATCCGTGGGATTATGCCTTAATGCCTCTAAGGCCGTATCCTTTCTAGTCAAAGGTGGCCACGATATCTCTTGGAGTTCCGAAAGTTGAAAGGCTCGAAACAATGTGACTTTACAGTAAAAGCAATAGTAATCAGTAAAGAATCAACCAGATGTAAAATAGAAATTGATCTTATTAGTATTGAACAAGTACAGTAAGAACACGGGTAAACCCATGTCGCCAAAATAGCAAGAGATAAGCACCAATCGGCAAAAGAAATATCGGACGACAGCGCAGAAGATGGAGTGACAGCATTCCATAGAGGTATTAATCCGCCAATGAATAAGCAGAATTGATTATATAGAAAAAGAAGAAGAAGAAGAAAATTTAAAAAATTACATTTGAAAGTGCTTATTGGACCTATGACTGTATGGTTAAACCAAGAGAACAGCTATGCATTCATTGGAAATTAAAATTGAAAATATCTAAGTTGTCATGTGCAGGTTAAATTTATGAAGTTAATTTTTTTTAATTTTTTTATTATCTTTTGCTTGTTTTAATAAATACTAAGACAGAGTAAACAGAACAGATCTCTTGCTTTTATGCGATAGCTTGCGATGAAGGTTGCATACACATAGAAGCAGAGACAGACAGGTCAAAGTAGGACACTATTTTGTTTCCATTTTGTTTTGGTATGAGTTCTCTTCTTCTGGTTTATGTTAAATTAACCTAAAAATATATCTAACAAATATAGAAGAGACATGGGCAGTGTAGGGGTAGATAATATTTTATAAACAATTAAGTTGATAAAGTGATGAAGACGAAAAAAATTTTGTTTATGGAATATTTGCAAATTGGTAAAACAATTATTTTTAAGTATTATAATACCCTCTTAGACCAGATGAAAAAAAAATTTTGTAAAAAAAGATTCGATTTGCAAAATAAAAAAAATCCTTTTTTAATAAGACAATGCATTGTGCCATACGGTGAGCTTTTTGACAATGGCTAAAATCCATGAATTACACTTTGAAGTATTGAATCATTCACCGTATTTTTTAGATTTGGTCACTGGGAATTTCTATCTGTTTCAATATTAAAAAATATGCGTGGAAAGCGCTCTTTATTAAATGATGAGGTAGCAACAGCCGTGAAAGCGTATTTTGCAGTTTTGCCAGATTTTCACTTCAAGGATGAAATTCATAAATTGGAATCTTGTTGGATCAACTGTATGGATATTTAGGGAGACTAATAATGTAATACTAAAAGCCCATTACCACCATTATTGTAATATTTTAAAATTACGTGACAAAAACATTATAAAAATAATATATAATACATACCAGAGTAAGGCTCTGTACAACACGGATAGTATTCTTCATTTCTTGTAGCTGGTACAGCTAATATGTCCCATTCTACAGACAAGTAAAATTCTGACAAATCTATGCCAACTTTTACTATGTTGCTTCCTGGTTGTTGGTCCATGTGCTTCAGATCGACCTGCATGAGAAAATTAAGAAAAATTATTATTAACCCAAAGCAAACGTCATAAAATGAAAGAAATATCATTTATTTCCTGATTGTGTTAGATAGAATATGACTGTTATAAAATAAAGAGATACTAAAACTGTTTCAGTTAAATATTACATTTATATGGGATTAAACCATGCTCCGCTCCTCGCCCATACGTTAGTATCGCCGGCAAAGACATAAGTAGGATGTTCTCAAGAAACAATTCTGTAGGTTCTGCAATGATTCTAGCCACGAATCTGGGCCACAGTCAACCGAATAAGAACGATCTGTGGCAGGTTCGCCGATTCACTTCTCAGGTGGGGAAAATACCCTTCCCAAATTGCAATTGCGGTACTGTAAAACTTAAGCCGGAATCAGGCAGCTCGTGGAATGGCAATCTTCGCTGGTTTACGTTGCCAAAGAAAGAGTTAATTGATATTAACGATCAAAAAGGAGAAAACGGTTGGCACCCCACGTTACTGTGAAATTAGTAAATATATTTACTTGACCTTTCTCTGAAGTCTGTTGTACGTTAAATTACCACGACATTGATCTTCCTAGCCGCGTCCGAAGCATTGGGCATCAGCTTCCGATCTTCTTTTGAACCGGGTCGATTTACCAACACTTTTGGAATTTACCGCGGATTCTCCGTGAGCCACAAATAGACTAGCGGGCCGTCGTTGCGGATTTGGTCACTCTCAATCTAAAGCCTATACATGAATTAAAAAGACCTTACTACTCCGCGGGAAAAAGATATGAAATTCGAAAAAAAAATCAAGTTATTTTTTAACTCTATAGCGATTTCACATTGTAAATAAAAATCAGTTCTAAGTGTTTTCTAAAAGAAGGAGACATAATCTGCAGAAAAATATTTCAGTAAAGTTCTAGTATACTTTTTGCGAAAGTTATGATTGATATTTATTCCAGGGATGCAGCAACATCTCTCATAATTTCACCTCAAAATATTCTGTTTCAGAATTTTTACAAAAACGGTTTCGTGATTAGAAACGTTCAATAGTAATTCTAATTACAATCAATTGAAGTTTAATTCTATATAAAATTAAAGTTAAAACTTCCACAACAAAATAGTTTTAGAACATTTTTCTCAATTCTTGACATATTAGTAGCGCTGTTCAAATAAAGTAGTGTTTGTCATCCATCAGCGAAACTTTCGTTTGATTACATCCCAAGAAAGTGGAAATAAAATTGCCTGTAAAACACATTTGATTGTTCTTAACAGTTTGTGCTGTTATTGACAAAAACGTAAAAAATATGAGTGAGTAGTAAAAGGGCCGTAAAAAGTAGTTCGTCGTAAATAATTTGATATTAGATTTCTGAAAAACCATTTCGCAATTCCACTACATAAAACACAGAAAAATTCCAAGTAGTTTTAGTATTTTACATTCCCATAAGGCACAAATTGATTCCGCGAGTCACACAAGAAGAGGTCAAACTTTTTATGTGCCCATCTTTATTTTTATAATCCTATTAACGATCTCGTTAGGAATAAACAAAAAATCATCATCTCATTAGAAAGAAATCGTTCGTTATTTAAGCAAAGCTTCTATTGGCGACGTGCAAGTACTTGGATGTGATACGAAAAACAATCGTGCGCGAGTAGCGGAGAAATCTTGCATTTTTTACTGCAAATTTCATAGATTTCATAAATTCATATTGTCAATTGTCATATTTCATATTCGTTTGTTTATTTACACCTTCTGTCACTGAAGAAAATGGGATTTAGGAAATGCTGTGTTATAAATTGTAAAAATACAACAAAAAATTGTCAATTTAAGTTTTATTCGTTTCCAACTTCGAAGCACAAATTACTAAAAGGAGAAAAGTGGATTTATATCATAAAAAAGCATAAGTAACATAACCTAAATTATGCATTATTCTTGCGCCCGATTTTAAAGTCAGTTTGAAATAAATAATAAATAAAAGTTCATTTTTAAGTGTAAATTTTAGTTTCATAACACTCACTTAGAGTTCATTTTAATCCAAAAATCAAGTTTAAGGGCGAGCGCCCACCAAAGTGGCGTGGCAAGTAGCACGTAGCAAGTAGCACGCGTCTAGCATGTTTCTTAAAATGTAACCAATGAAAACGAATGATTAGAATGAATGACGTCACTGTCATTTTGGTGTACGCTGAATCATTTGTTTTCATTGGTTATATTTTAAGAAACATGCTAGACTCGTGCTACTTGCCACTTGCTACGTGCCACGCCACTTTGGTGGGCGCTCTCACTAATGTTTAAATTTTATTTTTTTGAAATTTACAAACATGCATCAAGTTCAAGTTTTTTTGAAGATGCATTAAGATATATTCGCTGTCCAAAAGTTTACAGGGAAATAATTAATTGTTCAAACCAATATGATGATATCATGGGCTTAAGCTGCTAATTTATGCATTTATGCATTAGCATTATTTATGGTAATTTATTTTTCTTAATTCTTCCACATAATTTTTCCATTCTTTTTTGACATTTGCCACTACTAAAGCTTTTCCATTTGACTCAGTGCTTGGTTGAAAAGTTATTTATTGATTTACTTTCTCAAATCCAATTTTTATTATTGCATCCATATTAACAGTAATGCTGTAATTTAATAATATATTTATTTGTATTTACACTACATACAACGTTTACCTTTTAATAACATACCGACATAACCTCAATCTTACTTTTTCTTCTTATTCTTTTTTGGGGCTACGTCCTTGACAGTTATCCGGAAACCTATATCTATTTCTGTAATGAATTTCTGAAAATTTTCTGTAATGGTGTGTTTCGATAAATTCTGCAAATGATAACATAAGCAAGAGAATTCTGGGCATTTCTTTTTTTTTATATCGATTTATGCTGATAAAGACAGTGAATAGATTTTTTGATTTACAGGAAATTGTGGACGTAGCAACAGGAGTTGTGAGTTTTAAGTGTGCATCTTTTAGTAAAGTGTTTAAAATTTGTGGAAAAGAATGTTCTCAAAGCTGAGTATTATCTGAGACAGGATGAGAAGTATTAATTAGTTTGGTTACTTGGTTTTTCGGATTAGCAGATATTCTAGAGATGTAAAACAATAATAAACATTGCCGTCTTATAAAAACTGGGGTTTCAAAAGATTGGATACAAAGACTTTTGGAAAAACTAGATTTAAATTTGCCTATGTACAAAATCATACTTCCTATATACAAAGGGGGAGACAAACGACAAACCACCTTAAATGTTACATAAACTCAGTGCTTCTGTATTGGCGACGTGCAAGTACTTGGAGGGGATACGAGAAACGATCGTGCGCGAGTAGCGGAGAAATCTTGCATTTTTTACTGCACATTTCATAGATTTTATAAATTCATATTGTCAATTGTCATATTTCATATTCGTTTGTTTATTTACACCTATTGTCACTGAAGAAAATGGAATTTAGGAAATGCTGTGTTATAAATTGTAAAAATACAACAAAAAATTGTCAATTTAAGTTTTATTTATTTCCAACTTCGAAGCACAAAGCTACTACAAAGAGAAAAGTGGATTTATATCATAAAAAAGCATAAGTAACATAATCTAAATTATGCATTATTCTTGCGCCCGATTTTAAAGTCAGTTTGAAATAAATAATAAATATAACACTTTTAAGTGTAAATTTTAGTTTCATAACACTCACTTAGAGTTCATTTTAACCCAAAAATCAAGTTTAATGTTTAAATTTTATTTTTTTGAAGTTTACAAAACTGCATTAAGTTTTTCTGAAGATGCATTAAGATATATTCGCTGTCCAAAAGTTTACAGGGAAAGAATTAATTGTTCAAACCAATATGATGATCATGGGCTTAACCTGCTAATTTATGCATTTATGCATTAGCATTATTTATGGTAATTTATTTTTCTTAATTCTTCCACATAATTCTTCCATTCTTTTTTGACATTTGCCACTACTAAAGCTTTTCCCTTTGACTCAGTGCTTTGTTGAAAAGTTATTTGGTGATTTACTTTCTCAAATCCAGTTTTTATTATTGCATCCATATTAACAGTAATGCTGTAATTCAATAATATATTTATTTGTATTTTCGCTACATCAACGTTTACCTTTTAATAACATACCGACATAACCTCAATCTTACTTTTTCTTCTTATTCTTTTTTGGGGCCACGTCCTTGACAGTTATCCGGTAACCTCGATCTAACAGGAAAGCGCAGTAAATTTTGCTGATTTACGACACCAGGTGTCGCTGTTCCGAACTTGCACGGTCCCAATTGAGTAGAAACGTGGACATTGAAGGCAGAAACTCTATCAAAACTTCAGGTTTATGAATTATGGTTATACAGAAGAATCCTGAAGATACCATGGACAGACAAAGTCACCAATGAAGATGTACTGCGGAGGATGAACACAACCGCGGAATTGAAGGGTAAAATTGAAGGAAAAAGAGCCCCAGGACGAAGAAGAATATCCTGGCTTGCTAACCTGAGAGCATGGTATAGAAAGACCTCAACACAGCTATTCCGTATAGCAAACAACAAAGTCATCATAGCCAGAATGATCGCCAACGTTCGGAACGGACAGGCACCCTAAGAAGAAGAATTGTACCTAATGTAATCCACTAATTTTTCCCTAATGGCCATTTGGTAGATGTAATTTTCTAAATAAAAAAAAATGGGTCAACTTTATTATTTTTTTAAAAGATTCTCTTTTATTTTTGTTTTTATAACAGTATTGCTTATCTATTCTAATTTTTTATGTGCATGACTTTTTTTGTACGAATAAAACGTTTTACTACAAAACTCTATAAATTAGACGTAGTAAACTCTCAACTATAACAACTTTCACGCACTTTCGTTGTTTTGTCGGTGGAATGTTTTCGTGCAGCATATCTTAAGCCGTTTTTACCCCATTCCATCTAGAGTCGTAACGGAACTATATGATGCCGTAATAATGAAGGAAGTTTTATTTTGTTTTTGTAACTGCCTTTTGGGGACAATATTGAGTTGTAAGGGCGGCTGTAAAAGCAGATTTTACCGGTCTTGCCTTTGGTTTTGCAAGCCTGTTTATTACGCTGACTAGTTGTTAGCTGATAGCTAGAAAGCATTAATCCGAAGCCGTATATTGCTTCATTAAATGTAAACGTTAGACGCAGATATAACGTTAAAGGTTTATATATCCATATAATAAAAAAGAGGTTTTTCAAAAACGAGTGTAATTTTCTTAGTAGTCTTTCCCAAAGATCTCTGGTCTCTCATCTTTGATAAATGACCATGGTCTGTCTATTTATGGGTTTTATATTTATTTAATTACTTTATTCAAGAACCTTTAGAAATAGTTAACAAAAACCAAATAATATTACCTTATTGGTTTACAATATCTCAACAACAAAAATCGTTTCATATTTGTCAAACTATTAATAATTATATGAGTGACTAATTATAAAATATAAAAACACCAGAACATATAGATCGGAGGAGATAATTTCACCTCTTACACATTTAATAAATTATTTATTGTCCTGTCAAAGATAGTCTAAAGTGGCTAACTTTTTTGAGAATCGGCATTGCCTAGAACCAACAAATCCACGCATTCTTTAATAATTTACTTGTTTTACAAGTAAAAAATGTCGAAGGGCTACGGCGATAACTTCGAGCAACGTTATGACTATGGATATGATGATTATGGATCTCATACAGGAGATCCAAACTTGGACGACCATAACAGACACTTTAAAATGCCCGATAGTGTGAAAAATTTCTTAGTCTACTTTCGTAAAAATGCAAATGAGGGATTAATTTTTGAGTTGCAAGCGTTGTAACTAACTGAGTTAGCCCTAGGCTCCAGCACAGATCAGAGGTAATGTAAGTCAATAAAACCTCACCAACTACAGGGGGTCATGTAAGATGCCCCCATTTTTAGTTTTTTAGTAATCTACAAATTAACAGTCTATTGCATTTACCTTCATAAACACCTTGAGGATAGTTTTTTAATACGGAGTTCCTTCCTATGTTTTCATGTGGCCATACAATGTTTTTGACAACTTTTTATAAAACTGATGATGGAATGAGTCAATTCCAAAAAGATCTTCTTTAAAATAAAAATTTTAAACCACCACGTGCTTTGTATTCAACAGGTATACTAGCCTGGATAACTCCTGGATATCTCCACTTCATGGTTTCTTCCAGTTTCACTTTTAATTATAAACTTTACATTAACAGTATAATTTACATATAGTTTTTGTAATAAATAGATTATAAATTCTAATGTACCCATTTCTCTAAGTATATCCACATTTTATCCCATTTTCCGACATAAAAGGACTTGGAATAACTAACAAAACATAAATATGTTTCTAAGTTAAACTTTCAAGGTTTTTCGATAATTTGCTGCACATTAAGAACATGTTTTCTTGTTTTTCTACCTGGGACGGATCTGCATTGTTCTTGGGGAATTTGTGGTAAGAGAATTGACTTTAGTGTTTCATTGATAATGGTTAAAAGTACTTTGCTCGCATGTGATATCAATGCTACTGTAAGCTAAGCCAAGCGTTAATTCCGTCTCTAATTCCCCCTAATTTTTATTCATAACAGGTTTATAAGAATGAACTGACACATTATAGACTTACAACAATTATTGTATTAGTTTTCTTCAAGATTTTTGAACATGCATTTTTAAACATACTAGAAATAACAACTCAATTCTCCTAAACAACCAGCATTTAATTTCGATTTGAAAAAAAAACTACAGAAAAGTTGTGGGGACACCTAACCTAACCTACCTGCAGTCCATTGTAGGTCCAAGAACCGAACTTCATGAGGCAACTTTGTTCGTCAAATGGAAAATATTGTACGTTGATTTCGCAAGAAGATTTGTATATAGAAGGAGGTTTCCAAATCACTTCACCAGTGTACGACAATGTGGCTTTGGTCATTAATGTTACTTCGTAGTTCCCATCTGCACTGGAAAATAAAAGTCACGATTGGTGTCTAATATATAAAATACATAATGGATTACTAAATGCAAAAATCAGTATTTGAAGTTTATTCATATTTAAAATATTATTATTCACAAAAGAGGTAATATAATAAAAAATATTATACATAATAATATTAATAAAATAAAATATAGTCAAGGGAAAGGTTCAGCCCGGGAATTTCGATATGCAAAATGGCCAAAACGTCGAGGCTATGAGCGAAAATGACATGTATAAATGTCTAAAGCAAGCGGGAAAATTGACCATAAACAAATGAAAATCGAATTAACATCAGAGTTCATACAAAGGGTAAAACAGCTACTCTGCTCACATCTTAATTGTAAAAATTTGTTTAACGTATTAAACACCTAAGCATTTTCCGCGCTTAGCTACTCATTTGGGATTATTAAGTGGACTAAAACGGATATAGAAACTCTTCAGAGAAAAGTACGAACACACCTCACAAAGGCACAAAAATACCATCCTCGAAGTGCAGTAGAAAGAACGACATTATCGCGGTCTTTACGAGTACAAGGACTTATTGATATAAGCAAGCAATTATAAAAACAGATTACTAATTTAAGAACTTATTTTCAGGTGCAGGCGAAGACATTTACTCTTCATCGCACGATTTCTACAGTAGATGATACAACACCGATCAAACTGGGGGAACAAGAAATGCGCATAAACCATTTTACTAAGAACGAAAAAAATGCGTAACTGGATGGGTAAACCTCTGCATGGGCTACATCCGAATGAAGTCAGTCAAGAGTATGTCGACAATATAGCGTCGAACTATTGGCTGATATCAGCTGAAATATATCGTCAAAGACCCTCAGGTCCAAAACGACAAATGCCGATTTGGATGTCAAGCCCAAGAAACTATCCAATATCTTACCGGGGGCTGCTAGGCATATCAATACGTTCCCTAAAGTATGCTTGAGAATGACAACTACAAGCTGTACTTGAATCGCACTGTGCCCACAGACCAAACTGTAGCACATAATAGACCAGATTTCGTGCTAGTTAATAAACTAATAGGACAAACAACTCTAATCGATGTGACGATACCTAACAACAATAATCTGCCTGTTAAGTACAACGAAAAGATCGCCAAGTACAGAGATCTGAAAATACAAATAAGGAGACAATGGAGAATGGAAAGTACCCAGACGATACCTATTATTCTTTCTACCACTGGAGTCATTCCGAAGAACCTCCTAGAAAACATAAAAAAGCTGGGTCTAAATGAACATCTATATAAGATCTTGTAGAAAGCTGTGCTACTTTCGACTTCCAGATGAGTGCGAACATTTTTGGGAGACACACCGACGTACCAAGTTGCCTAGGACTCGATAACATGGAAAGAGTCCCACCAGCGCTTAATTCTTTTGATACCGTAGGTATCTGGGATGAGTTAATTTTCCTCTTAGGGGAGTCTAAGTCTGGATAAATAATTAATAACAAGAGTGGCTGTACAACAAAATTATATACATATACAAAAAGAATAAAATGTGTATTAGTTTCAATATGAAGCTCAACTTAACTGAATTAAAGCTTATTTAACTTCAAAAATGAAAAAAAATTAAATTAACATAAAATTAAAATAACAGTGTAAGAAATATAAAATGTAGGAGACGTTTTATGGAGTTTGTATAACGACGTCATTGATTGGCAACAGGGAAATGGAAACCACCCAAGGGTAAAATACATAAAAAGGCAACAATAACAAAAAGGCAGAGCAAGGAGAAGTAAGTTTAATCTGGAATATTGATCTATCAAGGCCCGATCTGTAAGTAGTGATCAGAGATCACCGTCCTTTCCCGTTCCTGTGATCGAGTATTAATCAATCGCTTCCAGGTCATCGCGTATTGACTAAAGGTCTTTCTTTATTCCTACTCATCCAAACTTTACTAACATTTATTTCCATTCACCGACATCAGCGTCAAAACACGTCGGTTTTATTTAAGATGATTTGATTATTATAGGCAAGATGATTTAATTATTACAGCATGATTCCTTACTTAACGTTCTAACCCACCTCAGAGAAGTCTCAAATTTCTATTTGGTGTGAGCAGTTTTTTGTGTTTTGTGAGTTCTTCTTATTCCTATGCCGTTCCCAATAACGGAGATTGGCGACCACATTTCTAAAAGTTTCTCAGTCTTTTATCAGTATTCCTCCATTATTATCTCTTGTTATGAGTGTTTTTATTTGTCTGTGTTCCCTGTAAGTTCTTTCATTTTTTATGTCAGTTTGAGATGTCATGTTTGTTGCTAAGTTCTTCCAGTTCCTGGCATTCCTTGTTCATCCATTCATCCTTAGCCTTTCTGATTTCATATTTAATTTTATTCTTGATGGTTTTTTATTTATTTCCATCCTTATTTTTGTATTTTCTTTTTCAGTTATTAGCTCAACTATTTCCGGTATCATCCAGTCTTTTTTAGTGGTTTTCTCTTTTTCGTTTAGGACCCCTTTTTCCTTTGTGTGAGTTAATTCGCACAATATACTGGTGTTGTATTACTTTTTTCTCTAGAGTTAAGTGCTGAGGCGAGGTTTATGGAACTAGCCACGGGTAACATGAAATAGCGGTTCTTGAAATCGATTCACTCCTCTCAATCAATTTCTTTCTCGTCATCATGTATTTATTCTTAGAATGTTTAAATTAAAAACATGCTTAGTGTTCTATGACTATATTAAATTAAATACACGTGAAAAATGGCTAGTAAACTGAAAGAATAATGTTCACACTTGATGATAATTGCTATACATCTTATTACAGCGTGTTCCTTAAAATTGTCACTACATCTATTTTCAGATCTATCTCTTTAGTTCTTGTATGCCAATGATCGCCAATTTGGTATTTTTTTCAAATGTTCTATAAATTTTACCATTTTTTTCTTATCACCCATTTTCATGGCTTCTCTAATTTACTTTTCGACTTTAAAGTATTATATGACTAAAAAATAATAAAGATAGAAATTCTTCAGACTATTTGAAAGCAATATACTTTTTTGAAACAAATAAAAAACCTACAACTAAGAATATAACCCTAGCGAATCCTCTACACATATATTCTTCTCCCAGAGTGTCGTATCCCTACAAAAAATGTTGTCTCAAGACAAGAAAAATACCCGAAACAAATACGTTTTGATTAATATTTACCCAAGAAAAAAATTTCTTTTATTCTGGTAAAATACGAGATATCAGTTCAGTCTGGCAGTTTTCTATTTTATTAAACACAGTAGGTACGACGACTGTGTTATTTCTATCGAGAAAAAGAAATATAAGGGGCGATATGATTTTTTTTGGACGTAGCGTCACAGGTAACAAATCGTGCTCAAAGAGATAGAAATCAATAAGGTATTTTTTAATAAAAGAAATCAACCGAAAAATGTGCTAGTAATATATCTTTTGAGACGGATATTTATCAAACAAAAGATTAATAACAAATATCCAATTACTGGGAATAACTGGCACAAGTTACGAAGTTTAATAAAAAAATAACAGAAAAACTGTAAGAAAACAGCAGTTACAAAGCATATGACAACTTCAATTTGCATAAAAAGATCCAATAACTGGGTGGAATAAGAAATCTTAATAGCTCAATGATACCAATAAACAGAGAGGGGAAATTTATTATGAAAAAAGAACCAAAATTACCGATGGAAGGAAACATAGAGGAATTATTTCAAAGAGAGAGAGAGAGAGAGAGAGAGAGAGAGAGAGAGAGAGAATGAAATTTCTCCACAAACAGTCTAAGAAGAGATATCGGACTTACAATTACTACAGACTAGGCAATTCGTACAACAACATTGATGAAATTATTCCTGTTCCGAGGCATAATCCTGTTACAATGAGCTGTATTGTTTTAAAGTCTATCAGTAGGTTGCTAACTGGCTAGGATAAGTTTAGGAGCTGAAAAACAGAGTTTTCGTAGTGGAAGATTGTGTACAGATGCAATATTAGTTATAAAACAAATTACTGAGAAATCACTAGAGTATAATAGATTAGCTTTTCTGACTCTGAATGACCTAAAGAAATAGTTTGACAGAGATGTAATCCATCTTCCCCATCTTCTAAGTCCCCCTAAATATCATAAAAACTATCAAAAACATTTACCAAAACAACAAAATGGAAGTCAGAATAGATGGACAACTTACAGAACCTATAGAAATAGGCAGCGGAATACGAACGGGATTCATTGAGCCCCATGCTCTTCAATTTAATCATGGATAAAACATCAAAAGCATTATTAGAGGAAGAGGATCCAGAATATATATCTATTTTCTTTTAGTACTTGATCTCTCACTTTTTTGTCGACGTCTCCATAGCTAGACAGTATAATTCCAAGGTATTTTATTTCCATTACTTGTCCAATACTGATGCCATCTATTTCTATTTTATATCTGGTTGATTATTTACTGACTACTAACTATTGTTTTAGTTTTATGAGATACAATTGTCATATAAAATTCTTTTGCTCTTATGTTAATTCTGTAGACTATCTTTATCTTTGGCTACCAATATTGGATATAATAAACAAACACAAAACAGAAAAAATAATGGAATAACCTCATAAGCAGAAAGGAGGAGATCCGCGTCATCAAAATAGCAAGAGATAAGTCACCAATCGGCAAAAGAAGTATCGGAAGACCGCACAAAAGATGGAGTGATAATCTTCCTTAGAGGTATTAAGAGAATTGCTTATAAAGAGGAAAAAGAAGAAAAAGAAAATTGATGAAAATCAATAAATTTCGTGCTTCAGTCAAAAATAGCTCTTTAATGAAATGTAAAGATTACCGTATAAAATTAGTCTTATATTACATATGCTAGAAATACTCTTACACACTACAATACACTTCAATTTATAATGTGACATTACCGGTAAGAAATTGGATTTCGTGTACTAATAATTAGTCCAGGCTGTGAGGCCGCTCCCGTTGGGAAAATGTTTCTGATTCGGTTTCTTCGCGGATTCCGGTTCAAAAATGTCCCCTTTAAACAAATCTGAAGGGTGCCGGGCGAAATTTTTGGGCAGAAATTGTTTAAACAATTTTTTTTTTAAAATTCCAAAAATAATTTTTTTTAATCTAAAAATGTTTTTCTTAGGTTTTTTTGGTCATTTTAAACAAAAAAGGTCTCTTGTCATTTTTCTCTAAAGTTGATAGTTTTTGAGTTATAAGCGATTTAAAGTCTGAAAAACGCGAAAATACCCATTTTTGAGGCATGAAAACACATATGTAAATTATTATTTTTGAGGATACCAAGTGTCTAAATTAAAGTTTAAACATTCAACTTCAAGATTGTAAAGAGTAATCGGGGCTTATTTTCAATTAGACCGTTGTTTTTGAATTGTTAAGTATGCGCGTACACTCGATTTTCAGCCGCCGCGGCGCGGCGCGCTATCGTTCGCCTCTATCGTACTTATGCATAGTTTACATATACTTACACATACTTACAAATAATTATTATTTATTGAGTGTATATTTATTTATATCAATTGAGTTAGAATATAAATAAAAAATTCACACTCTCTTTTCAGAGAAGCATTTTGTATTGTTATGTAAGAATCTACTTTAGGTTTTTGCACTGACTTAATATTGTTGATGTTATTACAAAAATACAAACTAAATTTTCTTCGGTAAATTTTCTTTTAAGAAGAGCTACGGAAAAAGACAAAAGATAAAAAGCCTCAGCCTGGACTAAATAAAATTAATAATAATCCTGATATTTTTGTAGTAGCTATGGTTTCTAGCACGTAACTTGCAGTAAAATTCTTCTATGACATCTTTAATGAAATAATTTTGATAATGATTTTATAGCACGCATCTGTCAAAAAAAAAAAATATATATGTTCTGCAAATTTTCTTCAACCTGATTTGAATTTGTTATCAATAAAATTACTCTATGAACCACAGCGTAAAAGGTAACACATAATGAATAGAATAATTCAACTACATATATTGAAAACCAAGAAAATATTATTACCAATAGTATCATTAACAAACCTAAACTTACCTGAAATAAAGATCAATCTTACCAACTTACTTGTTAAATAGTACAATATCGGGCAACCAAATATGTTCAGATGGCACGTACAACATTTCAACTCCACCATATTCCTCAGGATCCCACCTCAATTTGTAGTCGTACCATTTCTGAAATAAAAAAAGTGATGAATTCGACCGTTACTTGATGGAAAATCATTTTATCTAACAATAAAACACTAAAAACTTTTATTTTTAACATTTCCACAAAATTTATTGACACCATAGCTGCTTCGACACCGTGTCTTTCTCAAGTGATCTATTATTGGCATTCGTTTACACTTTATAGTGTTTAAGTGAATAAGTTAAGGAGGGGAAAACTGTTTGTCTCAAGATGGTCATTCAGGATTATGTCTGTATTTTTAATTTGTTAATTTCCATAGATTCTAATAAAGACAGTGATCTAAAAGGTAAAGTGCGTACGTAGAATCTGTTTTTCTATTATTACAAGCCCTTATAATATGTTCTGCTATACGCCTGTTAAAAGTTGTACCAGTTTGACAATGTAAGATTTTGGGCATTCGCCACTATGTAAGTGGGCACTACTTTGTAAGTGCTTTTTCCTTTGGTTCTTATTGTTCTTAATATACGCTGGTGTTATTCCCTTCTTTTTTGTGTATTTGGCTATTTTTGTTGATATCTTGCATGTATATGTAATCAAGGTACTGGGTTCTTTCTCTGGATTTCTATTGTGAATTCAATATGACTATAAAGTGAATTAATATACAATAAGAATTGGTCAAGTTGTCTGTTTGTTATTCCCGTAAAACATACCAGTACATCGTCTACGTACCTTCAACATTATAAAAACTATTTGAATCTGCTATCAGTGGGCTTAGAGGACTGGATGATAAATAAAGACTGGATAAAGGCTGGATGAGAAGATTACCCAATATAAATCCTACACTGTTATTTGTATATATTTGATTATTAAA
Organism: Diabrotica balteata; assembly: GCA_918026665.1. Lineage (NCBI taxonomy): Eukaryota > Metazoa > Arthropoda > Insecta > Coleoptera > Chrysomelidae > Diabrotica > Diabrotica balteata. The sequence goes on along the minus strand of OU898277.1, from coordinate 186,303,585 downwards.
TTCAAAATAGACCAGGTTTATGCACAATTCAAGAAGATCTAAAATTTCAGATGTTACCGTTTATGGCCTAAAAAGTTTTTTACTAGAACAAAAGTTTCTGTATATTTTGAACAAAAGAAATACTAGAAAAAAATTTTTTCACGAGAAATGAAATTAACTTGGAGTTGTTAGGTAATTAAAAATGTATTTTATTAATTAGTTCTATTGTATTTTTAAGGTAAATTGAGGTGAAAATTTAGTGTATTCTAAAATAATTTCTAACATTATTTTTGAAAGTTTATATAAACGAGCTGTGTAAAAAGAAACTACAGGTCTTATTGGGTGATCAGGTTTCTGTACTATAATAAATGAATATAATTTAGGAGGCTGTGGGTTCATGCTATTGAGGTATATCTGTTCAATTAAATTTAATATTGATTTTGAATTTTCTACGTCAGTTTATTTATTTTTAATACTTTTTTGTTGAATCTTTATTTATTGTTTCACTATTTTGATTATTTAAAAATTCTATTGTTTTGTTATTATATTTTATTTTGTCTATAGCAATAGTTGTGTTACCTTTATCTGCTTTAGTAAACACTATATTGGTTTCTATTGATCTATTTTTAATTCAAATGGCTGTTTGGTTCACTTTATTATATTACTCTTTAGTTTCAGCAACAGCTGTAGCGAGAAGTTTTTTATTGTTAGATAAAAAAAAGCTCAGAAAAGAATTATTCCAAAATTTTTAAGATTTACTTATTTAAAAGACCAGCTTGGAAGTCTAAAATTTGCACTTCATCATCAGGTCAGAGTACGATCTACTTAACAATCATCATATATTCAATGGAGAAATACCAAAAAAATATGTAAAAGTTTGTATCTAAACAGTCAATGTTATGTTTTAGTCCACTACTGGACATATGCCTCTGTTAATCTGCTCCACTGGCCTCGATCCTGAGCTGTTCTAATCCAGTATCCTAGTCTTTTTATATCGTTCCTCCCACGTGTTGGCTGTTTACTTCTGCTTATTTTGTCTGTGCCGGGTCTCCAATTTATTATTCTTAAAACCAATTATACTGTTTGAATCTAGCAAAAAATTCCGCTTTACTTACATTTTAGTAACGTAATTCATTGTATTATGCCTTGTACTTTTATTCTTTGCCTAATGGCGGTTTTACAAAGTAGGTAATTTTTTAACTGTTCTAGTACTACATACTACTACTATAATTTAGAGTGAGCAATAATTTAACAATGGAAAACTAGATATCAAAAATGTAAGATATAATAAACACAGACGAGTGTGCTTACCTGAACGACCCACAAATTAGTGGTCATTATTTGGTTCTTCAGATTCATTTCTATGAGTTGTGATAATTTGAGACTGAGCCAAACTGTGAGCGTTTCGGTGTGATTGATAACTGGTCGAATAAGCCTATTGTAGTTGCTGAGCAAATCATCGTAGAGCCTTTTAGCATCCGGGTTAGCTTCAATATGTTTGATAGCTGTAATAAACAATAAAATATGCAATAAAATGTTAACATAAAAATAGTAAGATAATAAGTAAAATGTTCAGATTTGTATAAAAATCCGTTTAATTGTGTATCTATAATTAATTAAATAATATAATCTAGTACATTAGGAAATTGAATAACATACAGGTCTGGTGTACAATAAGATATATGAATGGTTTAAAGAAAATATTAAAAAAGTAGATGACATTTTAAAAATATGGGAACATCTTCCCATATTTTATTTGATAAATTTTATGAAACAGACACGAAAATTGACTAAAAATTGTAAAGCAGAATACTGGGAAAAAGATGCCCATGGAACATTTTTAATGGGTCATTTAACCCAGCATGAATCACATATAAATCAATAATAAAATATGTAATAACAACTTTAAAATATACTATACCCCCAATTCTTATCGGTACACACAGTGCGGGGGTCCAAATTAAGGGTTGTACCTTAGATTTCTCACCCCTGTTCTAGCCAATATGTATAACGTTGCAAAAAATTAATCTATATGCTGATTCGAAATGCAAATAAGCGAAAATGAGGAAACATTTTTCCGAAAATAAAATGTTTTCCCTGCTCTTGGTATCAATATTTTGTACGGCATTAACTAGCAAGTTCATAATTTTTGTATTATCTACCTAAGTTATAAATAACGTAATAAAATGTTTGGCCAATATGAGTTAATGTACCGATAAGAATTGACAGCATAGTTTCTAAAATTATTATTACATATTCTAGTATTGTTTTATATATTGTGATTCATGCTGGATCAAATGACTTTAAAAATCTACCATGGACTTGTAGATCATAACTATTGTAAGGCATGGCAAAATAGACAAATTCTACTGAAATGTGAAAACAACCTGGTTAACCCTGTCTATAAAAAGGGAGTCCAAAGTCAATGTGATAATTATAGATAAGTCATATGTTTATCTTTGGTGAAATTTAAAATCTATTGAAACAAAGACTCAGGCAGATATTAGAAAATAAAATAGACGAAGAACAAGCTGTTTTTGGAAAGAAAACATTAACAAATAACAATGTACATATAATTAAAGACAATAAAGATGTATTAATTACTATTAAACTGGGAATAAGCCACAATTAAAGATAAAAATACGTTTATTGACGTTTCAATTTCACTTCGGAAACCGTTCTCAAAATACAAACAGTAAATTTAATTTTATATTTTTATATAATTTAAATTTACTGTTTGTATTTTGAGAACGATTTCCGAAGTGGAAATTGAAAAGTCAATAAACGTATTTTTATCTTTAATTGTGGCTTATTCCAAGTTTAATAGTAATTAATTTACAATGCCACAAGAAAATAGCTTCAGAACAATAAAGATGTATATTTATATAATAGGTGTGTCTGTTAAAGCTGGTGCAGTTCCTGGCATCCTTATTTCCAGCGTTTTCTGTAATAGCAAACTTTAGTTTTTAAATTTCATAGTGAGCCAAGTCCATTTTCTGCTTCTGCAATCTTTTTTCAGGCATTTTCTGCTGGTTTCCATACTAGTTTAGTCTTTTGTCTTAAACTGTATCTATTATGTCTAGATCAATTTCCATTTCTATCCTAATATCTTCGCTCCTCACCTTTTTAAGTCTAGTATCGCCTCTAATAGTTCGTTTCCATGGCATTTATTTTATTTGTTTCTTATATTTATTTCCCAGAGTTCAGCGCCGTACCACACTTTCTATTATTGTTTTATAAAGGCTTCTTTTATTGTTTTGTTATTTTATTATTCCACAATACTCCGTGTATTTGAAGGTTTTAGTTGATTCTTTAGTTGTCATTTTAATTTTTTGGCTTTTGGTTTTTCTTCTGTACTTAAGTACTTGGTTGTATGTATATTAAATGTGAGGCCTTACTTGGTTAACTCCTCTTCCAGTTTTCTAAGCGTATAGTCTATGTCACTCTCGATTTCAGGTAGAATGACTTGGTCATCGGCGAAATGTATCGTGTTCAATCTCTCGTCTTTAATATGGATACCAATATTTCAGCAGTTTCTTTTCCATACTCAGAGCGCCCAATTCAGATATATTTTAAAGAATATACCTGCTATGTAGCAGCCTTGTTTAAAAAAAAAAGTAATATAGAAAGTTTGAATGGAAAAAGATCTAAAAGTTTTGAAATATAAATTATTATGTTTAATAATAACTAATTCTTTTCCTTTTACTCCTTCTTTTTCTTCTTCTTTTTATATAGACATGACTGTGTCTGTTTTTCAATGTGTCCCCAGTAAGTTGTTGTTCCATCATTTTCATGGTCTTCCTACTGATCGTCTTCCTATTAGAGAACCGTCTCTTGCCGTCTTTACTACTCTATTTGTGGTCATTTGACTTAAATAATCGTTCCATTCTACTCTTCTAGTTCTTACCCAGTTCTTGATGTTCTTTATCATACATCTACTTCGTTTATCTATACTTCTAGCTCTGTTCAAGAGTGTCACCATCAATTTTTTCAAGTATTTTCATCTTTCCTGCTTCTATCATCCTTTTTTGTCAGAAAAAGAAGAAAAAAAAAGAAGTGAAGAACAAGAATTGATAGACATCGAAAAACATATTGACGACCAACAAGAAATCTACATACAACCATAGGATATATTAGAATTAATCTAATAATCGATGCTTTAATGTAAGCAGAAGACCTAGTTCTTATAGTAGCTGATTATAAAATACCAAAGAAAATAAAAATTGTAAAGATAAAAGTAAATAAAGAGATAATATAACTATAATAAATAATAAAAACAACATACATAATAAAACAATCAAACTAATGACAATAATAGAAAAATAGACTTAGATATAGCAAAAAGACGACGAAAGGCAATACTATACAATAAATTAAATAATATTCACAAAGAAAAGAATAAATGCAAAGTTTTAGTACAATAGTTGTCCCAACTATTACAAATGCAACTAAAGCATGGGGTTTACAAAAACATACAAAATAAAAATATCAGTTACGGAAATTAAATTTGTTAAAAGGATTAGTGTAATAGGGCATGGAATGAGAGCCAAATACCAAAAGATTGGGAAGTGGGAGTTATTCTACCCATTATCAAAAAGGGAGACAGATGCGAATATAGTAACTACAGAGGAATAACACTACTGAGCATCCCATCCAAAGTATATGAGAGAATACTAGAAAAACGTCTTTTACAAAAAGTCGATTCTAAAATGGAACAATCATAGAGTGAATTTAGAAAAGGCAGAAGTATCCAAGATCACATTTTTACTATCAAGAAACTAATACAAAACGCACAGAACTCAAGAACTGAGAGATGCCAAGCCTTAGAAAAGGCATTTGATAGTACTCCAAGGAAGGTGATTGACATATGTTTAAAAAAGAAAGGTATGAAATTAAACTCAGGCACGCCATTATGAGTATATATAGACATACAAGGAACATAATCAGAACCGATAATATGGAATCCGAAGAGTTCACAGTAAATGAGGGTCTACGTCAAGAAGGAGTCCTAGGTCCCATACTGTTTAACATTGTCTTGGATGACATAATTAAAGAAACTAGAGCACAAACATTGAAATTATATGCCGGACATAGAAATCTAGATGTAGTGTGGATCTGAGAGTGTGCATACGCAGACGATCTAGTAATATTTGGGATAAATAAAGAAGCACTCAATCGAAATTTACAAGTATGGAACGCTGCAATAATTAAACGAAATTTGAGGATCAGTAATGAGAAGACGAAAGTAATGGTATGTGGGAAAAATAGAAAACAAACTAAGATAACACTTAACGGAAATACACTTGAACAAGTCGATACTTACAAATACTTGGGAGTACAAATAGAGAACAGAGGAACTGAGGAAACTGAAATAAGTTCCAGAATAGAAAGTGCTGCTTGGATGTACCACGCAATTAAGATTACGTTTTTGTCAAAAAAGAAGTATCCCAAAAAGCCAAAGTGACCATATACAAGACGGTGTTTGTGCCGATTTTAACTTTTGGTAGTGAAAGTTGGACGCTTATAGATAAATTAAAATCGAAAATACAGAGCATATAAATAAAATTTCTTAGAAGAATAATGTGTATAACCAGGTTAGACAGGATTAGAAATGAGGCAGTTAGAGAAAATCTTAAAAACCAATTATTAAGAAAATTGAAGAGGCCCAACTAAGATGGTACGGACACATGGTTAGAATGAATCAAGAAAGACCAGTTAAACAAGTATGGGAATATTTTTATAAAATAGACCTAGATATAGCAAAAAAATTTAAAAAAAAATTTTTTTTCCCTCATAATTTACTATGGAGTCACTAACAGGAGGATTTTACTGTCATCATGTCATGTGTTTGTCTTTTTAAAGACGAATTACATGGTATGATTTTTTCTGACGGATATTCTCAAGTTAAAGTTGATTTCATGTAATCGAATGAACTATCTTATAAGTAAAGTCGTCCCAGGAGCGCAACTCAACAATATTGGCAATATCATTTTAAAGTCGTCTACTTTAAAATGCATAATGTATGTCTGAATTGTTCAATATAAATGAGTCAGATAAAATTAAATTATTAGAAGAATTTTTTCACTATGTAACAAAAAAAACAAAATTTGTTTAATTTACTGTTTGTATTTTGAGAACGATTTCCGAATTGGAAATTGAAACGTCAATAAACGTATTTTTATCTTTAATTGTGGCTTATTCCCAGTTAAAATAGTAATTAAGTATGGGAAGCCAGAAGACAAACCAAGATACCAAGGGGCAGGCCAATGAAGACGTGGGATGATAATGTAACCTTAATCCTAGAGACACGAGGAATCAGCAAGAACAAGCCAGAAACCAAGCAAAGAATAAGAAGCAATGGAGAAATTGTACATGCAACTAACTGAAGATATTACACCCGACACCTTAGGGTTAATGGGTTTAAGATTATACATATATAAAAGGATTAGTGGAAAGAACAAAATGCATAGATACATCAACGAAGAGATTAGACAAAACATAAATCAAGAACCTCTACCAAAAATAGTTAAAAACAGTTGGAATGGAATAGACACTTATTACTAATGAGGAAAATCAAACGAGAATAATAGAAGCAAAGAGAAAAAAGAAAATAAAAAATAAGTAATAGAAGTATAAGTTGTTGCAGCTTATTATGAATTATGAAGGGTAAAATCGAAAGAAAAAAGGGTCCTGGTAGACGACAAATATCCTGGTTGAAAAACATTCGCGACTAGACTCGTTTAAACACACAGACACTCTTGAGAAAAGCAGAAGATAGAGATGAGTGTGCAATGGTTATAGCTAACCTTCATTAGTGGAGACGGCACTAGAAGAAGAAGCAATAGATACTGAAATAAACATTTTACGCGAAGAAGTAAAACATATTAAGAAATAAAGATCATAAAATATTGTTCTGAAGCTATTTTCTTGTGGCATTGTAAATTAATTACTATTTATAACTGGGAATAAGCCACAATTAAAGATAAAAATACGTTTATTGACGTTTCAATTTCCAATTCGGAAATCGTTCTCAAAATACAAACAGTAAATTAAACAAATTTTGTTTTTTGCTACATAGTGAAAAAATTCTTCTAATAATTTAATTTTATCTGACTCATTTATATTGACAATTCAGACATACATTATGCATTTTAAAGTAGACGACTTTAAAATGATATTGCCAATATTGTTGAGTTGCGCTCCTGGGATGACTTTACTTATAAGATAGTTCATTCGATTACATGAAATCAATTTTAACTTGAGAATATCCGTCAGAAAAAATCATAGCATGTAATTCGTCTTTAAAAATACAAACACATGACATGATGACAGTAAAATTCTCCTGTTAGTGATTCCATAGTAAATTATGAGGGAAAAACCAGGAAAAAAACCTCATAATACTATCCCGACATTGTAAGTATTTGTTCGTGAATTTAGTTTACCTTCAACAAACATCAAAAATTCTGATTTTATATGTTACGTTATTTAAAAAACATAAATGATGTATCCTCTATATGTTACTGACTTACTAATACTGGTATTTTCTTATTAATAACTTCCTCTTTCAATATTGGTAACCAGATCCTACTACATTCTGCCGAGGAATTTGCGACACAATTGGCCTCATTTAGCATAATTAGAGCCGCTTCTTTGATTTTTCTTTTTTTACCATCCGTTTCTTTTAGGACTATATTTGAATTATTCCATTGAACCCTATGTTCATTATCCCATGCGTGTTTGCATATTTGAGATCTATCAAATTCTCTTTTTTTAATATAAGATTGATATTCACTTATTCTAACATTTAATGGCCTTGATGATTCACCTAAATAAAACTGATCGCATTCACAAGGTATTTTATAAATGCAATTCTTTGTCCTTTCTTGTTCATTGTTAGGTTTGGTTTTGGACAAAATAGATCTCAACGTGTTTGTTGTTTTGAATGTTGTTGAAATGTTGAATTTATTTCCTATCCTTTTAAGTTTTTCTGATAATCCTTTTATGTACGGTATTGTTATTTTCCTCATATTATTCCTTGTGTATGCTGTAGGATCTCGTTCTAAGTTGTTCTGTTCTATTCGATCGATTGTTGAAAATTCCTTATTTATAAACGATAAAGGATAATCATTTTTTAATAAAACAGATGTTAACAAATGTTTCTCCTCTAAGAACGAATTTTCGTTAGAACAAGTAATTTTGGCTCTATCGTATAAGGATTTAACTATTCCCTTTTTTACATTAATATTGTGATTTGATTTGAAATTTAAATATCTATTGGTGTGTGTTGATTTTCTATACACCGGAGTCTCATATCCAGTATCGTTCTTAGAAATTAAAACATTCAGGAAAGGTAGCGTGTTATTATATTCCTTTTCCATAGTAAATGTTATTGTCTCTTCTTTATCGTTTATATCGTTTAGGAATGTGTCCAACAACTCTGATCCATGAGGCCATATTGAGAATACATCATCTACATACCTCCACCATACTGTGGGTTTGAAATTTTAAAAAAGTTAAAATTAAAAAAAGGATTATCAGAAAAACTTAAAAGGATAGGAAATAAATTCAACATTTCAACAACATTCAAAACAAACACGTTGAGATCTATTTTGTCCAAAACCAATCCTAACAATGAACAAGAAAGGACAAAGAATTGCATTTATAAAATACCTTGTAAATGCGATCAGTTTTATTTAGGTGAATCATCAAGGCCATTAAATGTTAGAATAAGTGAACATCAATCTTATATTAAAAATAGAGAATTTGATAGATCTCAAATATGCAAACACGCATGGGATAATGAACATAGGGTTCAATGAAATAATTCAAATATAGTCCTAAAAGAAACGGATGGTAAAAAAAGAAAAATCAAAGAAGCGGCTCTAATTATGCTAAATGAGGCCAATTGTGTCGCAAATTCCTCGGCAGAATGTAGTAGGATCTGGTTACCAATATTGAAAGAGGAAGTTATTAATAAGAAAATACCAGTATTAGTAAGTCAGTAACATATAGAGGATACATCATTTATGTTTTTTAAATAACGTAACATATAAAATCAGAATTTTTGATGTTTGTTGAAGGTAAACTAAATTCACGAACAAATACTTACAATGTCGGGATAGTATTATGAGGATTTTTTCCTGGTTTTTCCCTCATAATTTACTATGGAATCACTAACAGGAGAATTTTACTGTCATCATATCATGTGTTTGTCTTACATGCTATGATTTTTTCTGACAGATATTCTCAAGTTAAAGTTGATTTCATGTAATCGAATGAACTATCTTATAAGTAAAGTCGTCCCAGGTGCGCAACTCAACAATATTGGCAATATCATTTTAAAGTCGTCTACTTTCAAATGCATAATGTATGTCTGTCTTGAATATAAATGAGTCAGATAAAATTAAATTATTAGAAGAATTTTTCACTATGTAACAAAAAACAAAATTTGTTTAATTTACTGTTTGTATTTTGAGAACGATTTCCGAAGTGGAAATTGAAACGTCAATAAACGTATTTTTATCTTTAATTGTGGCTTATTCCCAGTTATAAATAGTAATTAAAGATCATAAAGCCGTAGAAAATATAAACAAAATAAAAAGCTGGCTTTTATGGTCAGTTGACAATACATTTTTTATATTAAAAATAACTTTAAAAACCAACTGTGTATGACCCATATTAACCTGAAAAAACACCTATAATTTTGACAGATAATACTACCAGTAATGCTTTCTTTTCATTTGTAAATAGCAGCTCAATTTATCTGGGAATTATAGAAAAATTAATCTACTAGAAATTTTAGGAACAAACAATTAAGTAATTTCACGTTTTGCACAATAACATTTCTATTTGGATGTAAAGATGATTATTATTAGTAATTATAGTTTATCTATTTTTCTCAAGTAACGTTTAACTAAAGATTTCAAATATATTTTCCCTACAAAATTTTCCAAATATCCAAAAGCTTTCTGTAAACATAACCTACTTTTACATCACAATGGTTTAATAAAAAGCTGTCTTACCTGAAGTATCTTTGAGCATGAAAATAACAACGAAACAAAGAACTAGTTTACATTTTAAAAACCGCATTGTTTTTTAAACAATTAATTTGAGCAAGTTGTTACGCCCACATATCTGGTGACAGATGACGGTCTCAGTTCTGATCCTGTGCGAGCGCGCAAACTGGACCAGTTTTGAACTCGGGAAAATCGATACAAAAACGCAAGCTCTGCACAGAGTTACGAGGGAAATTTGGAAAATTTAAGTATGTTTTATGTTTATTTATTCTTTTTTTTAACTAATTTATCTTTTTAAAACTAAGTTAAGTAGAATCTAAAAGTTTTGTCAAATTTCCATTTTTTTTTCCATTTCAGTGTCAAACTTATTTGTACCTCTGTTTAATATTTTTCTTCTTGTCGGTTTTTTATTTTAAAATTTTTGTCGTTGGTTCTGATTCCAATAGGAAATTCGTGGATAAACAATCGCATTTCCTTTAATAACAATAGCTGACATTTACGACTTCTTAAAATACAATAAAAAAGGGAAACTATCTCCATATATTAGAAAACTTTAAAAACAAATTTATACGCGGAGATTATAATAACAAAAATACCGTACCTGATTCAAGGTCAACCACTGTAAAAGAAAAATAACTATATCTAGCTGCTACAGAACTTGAATGAACATTTGTATCGACTGGAAAGCAGACCTATTGGCTATACCAAGCAAATAATATAATAATCTAATTAAACTATGTAGTCAAAGTTGTCAAAGTCGAAGTCGAAAAAAGAAAAATAGAGCACATATCGTTCGAAGAAACAGAAAAAGATTCTTCTTTTTCGCGTGCCATATCAGAACTATCCGACATTGGCGATCACCATTGCGAAGGCTTCTCGATCTTCTGCAATATGGAATAATTGTCCTTCATTTGGTATCTGAGTCCATTCACGAATGTTTTTAACCAAGAAACTTGTTTTCTTCCTACACCTCACAGTTGTAAATTTTATTTTATTTTATATCGACTTCCCCTTACTATATGTCCCAGATAAGACAGTTTTCGATATTTAACAGTCTTTAGCAGTTCTTTGTCTTTGTTGACGCTCTTTAGTACTTCTTCATTAGTTTTTCTTGCTGTCCAAGGTATTTTCAGCATTCGTCTATGAACCCACATTTCCAATGCTTCAATTTTGTTCATGATCGATACTTTTAGCGTCCACACTTCTGCACTATACAAAAGTACAGATCAAACATAATACTTAACCATTCTAACACAGAAAAAGATTACAAAATATAAATTACAAACAAAGAATTACTACATGAGTTAAAGACCACTCAAAACGGAAAAACCCTGGGTCAGTCATTTTCTTAAGATAATTGAAACGAAAACACATGGACCTTTTGGTCTTTTTCAATGTGATATATAATTCTGGATACATCTCTTAAGTAATGGTTGCCTTAATTTACCTCATTAAGAAAACAAACGCTATGCAATGATCACTGTACCCTTAGTCTGATGTATACAGACCCATACCCTAAAAAGTTTTTAAAAAATCATGGAAAAAAGTATATATCTGAAATTCGACATAAATTCTTCTTCCTCTTCAGCCTTAAGCAATCCAACTTTGGACATAGGCCTTCCCCAAATCAATCCAGTGTTTTCTATTTTGCGCCACGTGCTTACAGTTGTGTCCTACGGTCTTCTTAATATCATCCGTCCATTTAATTTGTGGTCTTCCTCCGCTTCTCCTTCCTAACCATGGTCTCCACTGTTGTATTTCGTAGTTCCATCTCCTATCCGTCAGTCGGGAATTGTGTCCTACGAAGCTTAATTTTATTTTGGCAACAAGTTGTGTGTAAAACCAGAGTCTATACTTAAATATAATCAGTATATATCTAAAGTTAATCAAGATCAACAAATTCGGGAAAACGAATCAGCTTCTTTGACTTTTGTATATCAGTCATTAGAGATATGCTGACTTCAGAACTGACAGGAGAGCCGTTAGTTGTGAAGTAACATATTGTGACAAAACGTCAAGAAAGGTGTGAAAATGGTGTGCTAAAACTTGTTTTATTATAGTCCGCACATTTGCTAATGGAATTTTTTTATAATTTAATTTTATAATTTATTTTAATAAATGATGACCTAGCACTTTAAAGACCATACAAGAGTGTACCCCATTCATTCCACTGATCTTAAAATCATTTAAAAGTTGAACCATTTTATTACGTTTTGAATCTGGATCAGATTCTCTAACTGATTTCAAAATTTTTATTTCATTAAGAGCAGTTTCTGTGAAGTTATCTGCTGACTTGACAATATTTAGGGCAACAAATCTCTTCTCCTTAAAATCCCCACACAACCACACAGTCGAGAAATGATCCCAACCTAATTTTCTAGTTACATGATACCTGGAAAGAAAAAGGTCGCTAATTTTGACAGGAAGGTAACCTCTTTTGCGGTAATCGGAACTATCTTCTTGTTCTTTCTCTTCACTAGTGTAAGGATCCTCACCTCCGACAGTTTCATTACTCGAGCTATGATAGTTTCAGTTGGTTATGTGACGAAGTTCGTTCTTTTTGTTAAAAACAATGTTTTGAATTCTCCGTGGACGAATTTTCTGGGTATGTTTCCTAATAATTCTATTATATAAGTTAGATGATCTTCAAATAGATAATCGCCCGTGGCGAGTTCAAATGCCATACAATCAGTACTCCAAATATCAGCTGAGGAGTTGTATCCAGATCCTTATAAAACCTCAAGAAATCTGTACTGACTAGTTTGAATATCTTCTGTAAAGTATTTATCAACCAAACAGGCATTGCCAAGATCAGCAATTTTCACATCAAACTCACATTCCACAAAGGCTGGATCAATTGCATCAACTTTGGCCATATTCGAGTTTAGTTGATTCGAGTTATCCTCTGACATGTGTTCCATTACTGAATCCATATTTGGGGCTTCACTACCTCCAAGCTCCTCAACACAGCCATTTTCTAGTTTAACTGAAGTTTAACTTCAGTTTCTGGCGTTGTCTCAGGACTGTGACTTGGTGAAGTTTCATGAAAATCAGTCACACTAACATTGCCATTTTCCTTAACTTTTTTCAATTCTCGATTTCAAATATTTGCTCCATCTGTTTTTCCAATCAATAGCTCAGCTTTTTTTATTTTTCTCATTTTTCTCTATGACTGGAGTTGTACTGATTAAGGAAGTTGGTAATTGTATGCCTAGTTGGAATAGTTCCGCTGCTTTAGAAGCCAGTGTTCTAATTGCATTCTCAGATATACAGAGTAGGATTTGTTATTAGATTGATATTAGAGTAGGTTTGATATCCGTGTGGGATAATTCTGCATTTGCTGTGGAGATAATCCAGGCCTTCTAAAGGGATCCCATGTAGAAACAGTGTATGAATGTCAACTATTTCCTAATGCTCCCAGCTTTTGTTTGTACTATGGCATACTACCTCATAAGTAACAATTTGAGTTTATGCTTGTGCATAAAAATATTAGTATTGTGTTTTTGCAAATATTTTTATTTTAGGTATTTTTACGTTTCTTTGTGAAGGTCATTGTAAGTTGAGTTTTCTAAGATTTTTGACTCCTTTCAGCGTCAGGTATAGGTAGGTATAGGAATCATCACAGTAGTCAGGTGCCAGTGACGCTTTTAGACGTTAAATTTTTTCTCTTACCCCAAGCCTAAATTTTATTTTTGAACTATCCTTGAAGATAATTGAGGTACAAGTAATATACGGTCTTCAAATTTCGTATTGGCTCCCTACTGAACACCCAATGTTATGAATATATATGTGGCACCAATAGTGAGTAACTTATAAATAAGTATCATTGGATTTCATTAGGAACATTCACATATAATAATATTAAAAGGTTTTTATGTTAAAATTAACCGATTTTACAAATTTGCGGCAATCGAATATTTTCCGCTGATCTCTCAAATGAGTGAATATGTAAATGAAATTATATTCGAGTTAAAACATTTCTGTAATTTCTCTTAGTTATTATATTACGTTTTCCAATACATTGAATTGAATATTACCACCAAAGCACCCGAAAAGTTAATTAGTTTTGTCAAAAGATGATTCGCTTCATAAGCAGCTACTTAGGAAACATTCCCTCCAAACTGTAAACTTTATAATTTTGTTATCTAGATATAGATATAATATAATACAACAAGAAGAGCCGATTTCTGAACAAATATCAATTTCATTAGTCAAGTTTTAATAAGGCATAGACAGAATGAAAACTTACTTAACGAACATTTTCGTAATTGGCCAAGTTATAAAGGGAAATTGTTGGAAAATTTGCCTCTACCAAGAATATTTAATGATATGCTCACGAATTTTCTAAGCATTTTCTTTGAAAACTCTGGGTTGAAAAAAACTTAAAAATGATCAGAAATGAAAATAAATTAAAACAAAATTTAATTCTATGATGAATGATGCCTTTGATGTGACAAATTATAAACCTATAAATAAGTACAAAAGCATTCAGTTTACTCAGGATAGGCAGCATTACCACAATCATAATGTAGTCAGCAATAATTGTGTACTTGGTGTACGTAACAATGGTTATATTTTCTGTAACAATAAAACACTGAAAACTTTGTTTTCAAACTTCCACAAAAATTTATTTTAACTCATATCACTACAGCTGTTTCGGCTGTTTGTCTTTCTCAAGTGATCTATTTTTGGCATGCGTTTACACTTTATAGTCTCTAATGAAATAGGTTGAGGAGGGGAGAACTGTTTGTCTCAAGTTGGTTATTCAGAATTATATCTATGTTTTTTAATTTGTTGATTTACATAGATTCTAACAAGGGTAGCTTAAGGCCTTTATTTTGAATGTGAAGAATTTTAAATTCGTCGTTCAAAGAATGATTGTGATCTAGAAGGCGAAGTGCGTATGTAGAATCTGTTTTTCTATTATTGAAAGCCCTTTTATATTCTGCTATTCGTTTGTTAAAGTTTCTACCAGTTTGACCGATGTAAGTTTTTGGGGCAGTCGCCACATTTAAGTTTGTACACACCACTGTGTAAGTGTTTTTTATTTTGGCTCTTGTTGTTTTTGATATATTTGCCTAGATTGTTATTTGTTCGGAAAGCTGGTGTTATTCCTTTCTTTTTTATGTGGTGGCTATTTTTGTTGTAATTTTGCCTTTATATGTAATCGAACAGAAGGTACTGGGTTTTTTCTCTGGTGGAGGAAATTCTAATTTCAGGGCTTTCTTGTGTAGTTTTTGATTAATCATTTTATTAATTCTTTGTTCATTGTATCCGTTGTTAACTGCTATTTGCTTAATTATATTTAATTCTGTCTCAAAGTTCTATTTTGACATCGGAATTTCTGTAAATCTATGTAACATACTATGATGCCAGTTTATGTTGTATTGGATGGGATGATGAATTGTGTATAGTCGTGTCAGTATGGGTAGGTTTGTGAAATATGAAGAAGTCATGTTTGTTTTTAAATCTGATATTTTTAAATCTAAAAAATTTATAGATTGATTTTGTTCTGTTTCTATTGTAAATTCAATATGACTATGAAGTGAATTATTATACGATAAAAATTGGTCGAGTTGCCTGTTAGTTCCTGTGAAATATACGTACTAGTATTCTTTACTTTACTTCATCATCATCAATGGTGCTACAGCCCTATGAAAGAGCCTTGACCTTCCCAAGTCTATTACGCCAGGCAGTCCTATCCATTGCCAACCGTGGCCAGTTTGCTGCGCCTATCTTTCTACCATCCTCATCTACACCATCCTTCCATCTGAGTTTTATTTACTTTACTTGAAGAATTTAAAATTCATCACATTCAAAATAAAAGCCTTAAGCTATCCTTGTGAGAATCTATCGAAATCAACAAATTAAAAAACACAGATATAATTCTGAATGAGCAACTTGAGACAAACGGTTCTCCCCTTCTTAACTTATTTACTTGAACACTATAAAGCTGGTGAAGCAGCTATGGTGACAATAAATTTTGTGGAAATATTAAAAATAAAAGTTTTTAGTGTTTTATTATTAGATAAAATGATTTTCCATCAAATAACGGTCAAATTCATCACTGTTTTTTATTTCAGAAATGGTACGACTACAAATTGAGGGATTCTGAGGAATATGGTGGAGTGTAAATGTTGTAGAGTAGTCTCATTAGAGACTATAAAGTGTAAACGCATGCCAAAAATAGATCACTTGAGAAAGGCAATCAGCCGAAACAACTGTAGTAATAAGAGTTAAAATAAATTTTTGTTGAAGTTTGAAAACAAAGTTGTCAGTGTTTTATTGTTACATAAAATGAATTTCCATGAAGTAACGGTCGAATCCATCAATTGGTTATATTTTCATTTATGTGATTTTTACATTTTTTTTTCTCAAAATTTTAATCAATCAATATTTCAAGCATAAAAGAGTATTTCTTGATCTTTCTTGTATTAATATGTTATATGATATTTTTATTGGGAAATAATGACAATTTTTCTTTTTTTTATTAAGTAAACCTCGTCAACCATGAAAGGTTATTGGCGGGGAAGAGTTGTACATAAAATCAGATGTTTGCTTATAACATCTGTCTTCGATAGCTTCTTCGATAGTCTCCGAAATATTGATAGCAATTAAAGTAACTTCATCTTTCCTCACTAGAGGTCTCTAGTAGTATAGGTACTCTGGTAATTATTTTCCTATAATTGCCTTAGTAGCCAGTGCGTTTTGATTTGGTTTGAGTCTTCTTACAAATTCTCTCTGATGACGGGTTGACCCAGAAACACGTGTTAGAGAATGGTAAGAGATTCAAAATAAATCGAAACGCAATCGTCATTTATTTTGTTATTGTACATTTTCCTTACTCGACGCAATGTTACAAAAATGATGGGTAAATTGTTGATGCATAGTGGAATATATGAGTGGAATGTTGAGGTCCTCAGAAAGATGAAAAAGGAAATAGAAATCATGAATACGATTAAGATAAGAAAGTTACAGTATCTCGGCCACGTTATGAGAGGAATTGCAGTTCCGTCGATTTGTTCAGAGCTGCAATCTCAAAAGTGAAAATAGCTGTGATGATTACCAACCTCCTTAGAAGAGATTACCTAAAGAGAAAAAAGTGGAATATAAATATTCCCAGCATCGCTCTAAATGGCTTGATTAAGCTTGGGTATATAGTTCACTTGAATTTTTATTGATATTTAACTTTATATTTTTATACTTATACACTTGGTCAGATTGTTGTTCTCTCAAATTGCTTACAATTGATATTAAACAACCACTTTAAACATATCCATACTTTAAAAAATTGAATACGAAAAATCTACTTTAAGAATAAATTAAATAATACAATTATATCTTAAGGTTATTGGAGATTTTTTAATATCTAAAATAAAGTAAAAAGCACCACAACTCCCTTTTTTCTTTATCTTTTTTTAATTGGCATAAAGAATTTTGCAGCAATTTCCATTTCTCGAGGCATAATAAATATATTTTTATCAATTTCCCTCCTACAGCTCCTTCACAGTGAATCTCAATTTTAATAAAACCTTTTCGAGCAAAAATATCCGAATTAAAATTTCATTTATTTCGAAGACAGTGTAAAATTGCCAAATAAAAGTATAATTAATGCAACGATTATTAATTTGACCCTATATTTTTTATTTTGCAGGAGCTTCAGCGTGAAAGAATTGATCTGAGACAAGAACGTCCTCGTTGAATATACATAAAGGGATTGAGATCAGTTTTGTTTAAATATTTGTATTATATTTTTAAAGATAGAAGAATGCAATAAATCAAAAATTTGTAAGAGATTTTTCTCTATGATCTCAATCAGTTTTTTGCGCATTTCTAGAAACAAATCAAAAGTCAAATGCATTGACGAAGAAACACTGAATATACTTTTAGATCTGTTCAACAAAGTATATACAGTGCTTTTTAGACAAAACTATCCACCTTAAATAACTTTTGAACCTCTAATTTTTTGGAAAAACGCAAAAAATACTTTAATTAATATCTGAAGGGGGAGGCATAATATCGTATTTAAGGTTGCTGGAAAATGCACCCTCTCACCCCCTGTATCAACCTTTATTTTTTTTGAATTTGAGCTAACGAAGAAAATAGCTACTTTAAAAATGTTGCTCTATTGTTGCTCGCACTCCACTGTTTTCATAGACCTTTTACCGGTTGAGGTATCAGAAATATTTCCCGGTCATAAATTGTGATTAAGACAATGATTTTCCAACGGAACATTCCGGAGAAGAACCGGGAAATGAAAGATTCAAATAATAAATTTTGACAAAGTGAGAAAAAAACGTCGGGGGGATGTCATTAGAAATTTAGTATCCATTTTTCTAAAGAATTAAATTTAATAAGCAATAAAGCTTTCTGGATACCAGGTGTGTTAGGGACGAAATTTTTAATTTACTTACAGCGTTTTAGTACTTAAGACAATGAAATAAGAATGAAATTTTATATTTCATAACAAATAAGAACATTGTATAGGTAACAAATTTTGCTCACTTTCAACATAAAAAAGGATCCAAGCTCGAACATACGTTTCGTTTTCTAAAGAATATAGCGATTACAAAACGAATGCCATTTTTTTAAGGTAAAACACTTGCACCCACGATTTATACACAGTGACATCACTTGTATTTAAATTTTTCCAGAACATCAACCTTAGATTTAAAATTTTCCTAACACAGCTAATAATACGAAACCCATACGGAACTGCTCGATCTTTCGTAGGCTTCAACATGGTGTAATAATATAAAAAATGTAATCGTTATATTGGAAATTTTAGAATTATATTAGTAATAGATAACCAACATTTGTTATTATTAATAATATAAATTTTATGAAATAACTCTTTAAGTCTAATATTCCACCAAATAATAAATGTTAATTAAATATATTAGAAATTGTACGCAACTGATACGGAAATACTTCAAATCTTATTGACAGTTCAGCACATGACAAAAGTGTATTAAGTGTTGCGCTTTTTTAGAGTAGGAATTTTGTTTATGTTTTGATTTCTTACACAATTTTAAAATTTCCTCACTTACTAACTATTCTTCTGATGTTTTAGCAACGTGCAAGCTTTTTATATAAAAAAATGCTATATGTATGCACATTTTTGTAAAAAAAGCAGTATCAAATCAAAAACCTACAGACCTACAACCTTCAAAAAGATGGTAATTGGTGTTTTAATAAATAATTTTGACATTATTTCTTACTACCTATATAACTAAAACGTTATCGAATCAGTCGAAAAGTAATTCTTTTAATTTCCTTAAAGGTACATACCAAATAAATAGAAAATAACCAAATTACAACACAGGCTTAACCGCAAAAGACAAAAAGCGTAATATAATGCTTGATGGTGGTAGAATGAAACAAAATCAAAAAAGTGCTAAAGTGCGAAAGTAACTTCTGTTTTACCTAACAGCAATATATATTCCTCCTGTGCATAATACTTCACTTGACCATGACATCACGTCTGGTGTGTATATAGACTTTTACCCTAATATGAACCACGGGCATACACTGAATACAGAGATATTCAAACCAGCTGACAAGACGAGGCAAGGGCGTTATATAACTACCTTCCGCAGTGGCGTGGAAGATGCGACATGGTTTTATCCATTTTTTGTTAAAATAAGCTCTATATGAAACAAAAATATTTACCCTATTCACCACCTTGAGGCAATAAATTGCACCAGACAGTCATAAAATTCTATTGGGTAAACAAAAGCATAGTTTTACGTTGAAACTAAACGTAGTGGTACTTTATAATCTTGCGACCATATGCCTAAGTTATAGGCAACCCATAATTCCTTTAACCTACAGTTTTTAACCAAATTTACTGCTATAAGTGAGTCGATGATGATTTATTTATAAGTAAACCTCTGCACAATCACTGAAATAAATCATATGATAAAAAAATTGGGTTGTAGAAAAAAATAACAATTTTAGTGTTTGGGATATATAATCCCAATGGTTGTTTTCGATGAAACTAATCATCTCCAATCAAACCATCGTGCGAGATGGTCACCTGCATCTGTGGTACCCACTTCGAAACGCAAGCCCGTATGAATATTCACATACAGAGGCTACGCTGCCGAGGACCCAGACGAGATGCCGACAACGTCTACGGCATTTGTGGACGCGCAATTAAGTCCTGGACTGGAATGCTCCAACACATGAGCAGTGCTCATCCTGATGAGTACAACGTAGAACTCGAGTGGAAGTACGAGAATCCCGGTCGGCTGGTGAGATTCACCGACAGGGATCTCATCCGGATGGGGCAAGAGGAATTCCGGTATGAGGGCCGGTTCATCCTAAAGTATTTAATGGAAATCTTTCCTGATAATACCAAGGAACAAAACCCGGCGTGCTAGAGGCAAACCAGAATACAAAGAATTCCTCTAAAGTCTAGAGGTTTTTTTTCGCGAACAAAATTTATTCTGATTCAGAATTAGATGAGGATGAAAATCCATTCGCCAATAGATATAATTCAGAAGATCCAAACTATACAGATATTGAAGACTCTTTAAATCGGTATATTCCTGATGACGATTCTGCAGAATTAGATTTCGAAGTCAATGAATATAAAGATGAGATAAATAACCCATGGACATATAATACCAGATATACTGATCGTTGCAATTCCAGCCCATTCCCGCAGTGCAGCACAGAAAACTGTAGCAAAGCAGTTTCTGCATCTCTTTCTAATTTGCAAGATTTATCGACCACGTGACCAACGACCAATGAGAATGTCACGTGGTCGATAAAGTTCGATTTATACATATCCGTGCCGTGTCCGTTCCGTCTTATAACAGTGTCCGGCAGAAAATATACTCAGAGTATATTACAGAGAGTATACAGAGAGTATACTCTTATAAGTATATTTATACACTGACGTTTCCCAGACGGGGCACGTCCGTACCCAGCGTGTAATTAATCCTAAACGATATTTTTGTTTTCGGCACTGGCGATGCACGGAAATGACACGAATCGCACAAACTTGTAAAAACACGATTATATTGTTTTGTAAACACGCGTGCTGTGGTAAACAGATAAGCAGGAAATGCTATGAATAGTATGTTATGGACTTTTATATTATGTATTAAAGAAAAAACGAGTACTGCGATACTTTAAATAATCGTGAAATTTTGTTTCGAATTCGAAATTCGAAAATTCGAATAGTTCTCTGCATATTTTGAATTCTCCTGCGATTTTTCTTTTACATAAGATGCATACCCCATCTTCTCACCCTTCTCTGTTCTTGCTCTTCCTTTTTATCAAATGCTAATGTCAATACGGTGACATCTTTTATGCAAGATACCATATTTTCAACTGAATTTTACGCAAAAATATGTAATAACGTTTTCCTCTCTCATTCGGCCTGGTACGAACACTGCCCCAAGTGTAGTGTTCGTTAGGATATAAATTTATCGTTAAAAATACCCGGACTTGGTACTGACACGGAACGGACACAGGACGGATATGTATAAATCGACCTTAAACCTAGCCCATTAGACAGAGCTGTAGGGACTATCGCTCTGGGGGAACGCAGTGTTGTGCAGCAGTCTGTCTATCCTGTATTATATGTCTATGTTAAATATACATCCTTCATTCTGGATTCTGCTTTTTTTCATGACTGCTTCTAGTATCATGTTAAGGAGTGTTATGAGATGTGTATGTATCGCCTTGTCTTAATTCTCTAATTACTTAAAATATTTCTAATCTGTTCTGTTTTCAAATTCTCCCGTTTTAAGTTTCAGAAATGGAACATGATTTTACGGTCTGCAAAAGGAAATATCACGCTTCATAAAAGGTCAAAGAAAGAAGGTAAAGAAAGTAATAGAACCAAAACACATAGAAAAGAATACATGTATTGACTATCTAAAAAAGCTCTATGAAAAGGAAGAACAAACAAAACTTGAAGCACAGAAATACCGCAGGTAAAGACGGGATAACAAACGGGTTACTGAAATATTGTGGAGCATCAATGACAGAACAATTAACAATAATTAATAAAATTATAAAACATAATAAAATACTGGAAGAATGGAGAACGAGCGAACTAATTCTACTATACAAAAAAGGAGATAAAAACAGTCAGAAAACTAGAGAGGTAAATACAAACTATTAGGTAAAAATATTTAACAATGGAGGCCCGTGTCGTTCAAATAGCGAGAAATAAGTCACCAATCGGCAGCATAATCTCTTGGCATAAATTCCAAAGAACTCAAAAATTTTCTACGGAACAATTAAATTTAAATGATATTCGCTACTATTGATACAGTATTTTTAAACGATATTAATGAAATACTAAACCAAATATTGATTATTAAAATAAGATGCAAATTGTTGTCCATACACAGCGTGTGTGTACACGAATTTGTACAAAAATATAATGAGACAAAACATACGATTACAAAATTTTCACCAAAATGTCTATTAGGAGAAAATGTAAGCATTCTGGCTAATGTCGTTCTTTTTGCAGGTAATTGTCAACTTTGCCGCTACTCTCTTTGCTCATTTTTTTGTCTCGTCTCGTTTTTTGTCCATCCATTCGTCTTATTTGATGGCTTTATCTCTCATTATGTGCCATATATTTTCTTCCCAGGCAACTGAAGGATTTCCCTTCTACTTCTGTGTTGTCGTATGAAATTTAAAGCTTTCTTTGGCTATCTATCTTCATTCATTCGCTTCACGTGACCATACCACACTAGTTGTCTCGTTTCAATTCTGTCTACAGTGGAATATACAGTATTTGTCCTCCTTCCAATATCTTCATTCCTGATATGATCTTTTTTGGATACACCACACGATCTCCTTATAAAATCCAGTTCTAATACTTCTATTCTTTTTCTGTGATCTGTCAAACTTCTGCCTCATAAGTCATAATAGGTAGGCTCTACCAAGGTTTGATAGATTGTCAATTTCGTTTCGTGTCTAATGTCTTTAGACTATAGTAGAAAGTTTAGAATGTTAACCGCTTTTTTCCCTGCTGCGTTCTGTTTTCGATGTCTCTTTTGGTAGTGCCTTCTTTAGATATTATAGATCCGAGATATTTATATTCACTGCATGTTTTTGTATTTATAACTCTTCTTCATCATCTGTTTTAAGATACTCTGTCTTTGACATATTCATATTAACGCTTCATTTTTCATATTCTTTTTTTAGTTTTCTAAACATGTACTCCATGTCTTCATCATCTGCTACTACTGATCCGTGTGTGTCCATGTCTTCCTCATCATCTGCTGGACCTGATCATCTGCGAAAAATAAAGTTGTTAGACATTTACCACTACATTTGTCTATTCTCATTCCAGATATTTGTTTTCTCCACTGCTCTAGCGATGATTGAATATATATTTTAAATAAGGTCCTAGATAGACAACATCATTATTTAAGCCCCTTTGTTATTGGAAATGATTCCGATATAAAGTTTCCCTCCTTAACGACACTTCTGGCATTTTTGTATATATTTGCAATAGCATTCACATACTCTCTACTAAGACCTATATTCGTCAATGTTTGAAACAGTTTTTTCAAAGGTACCGTATCGTATGACTTCTCTAAATCTACAAACAATAGGTGGGTAGATAGATTCGTTGTCTTCCGTTTTTAGATTATCTGCTGCAGAACGAATATACCATCAGTGCACGATCTGCCTATACGAAATCCATTTTGTTTTTGTTTGTCTTCGTATTCTGATTCCATTCTTTCTTTTATTATTCGACCGTACAACCCTCCGCTGAGCTGATAACAGTTATTCCTTTATAATTAGAGAATTAGCGGTTATCCCCTTTTTTGAATATTGAACTGATGTATCCAAGATTCCAATCATCAGGCATATTTTGTCCTTTTTAGCATTTATTAAATAGTTGAATCCACATCTCATGTAATATTTTTGGCCCATACTTTACCAATTCAATTGGAATGTCTCCAAATCCTACTGCTTAACCATTTTTCGATCTTTTGAGAGCACCGATTAACTCTTCGGTTGTTATCACAATTATTATTTGTGTATGTTCCTATATTTCTTCCATTTGATCTCTTGGAATTTACATCTATCCTCTGTCAGTAAGACCTCATAATGGTGTTTCCACTGTTTCAGATTTATTGACTGTAAGTTAGATTATTCCTTTCCTTCCCTTCAAAGAGACTTTATCATCTTTCATTCTTTTAAGACCTCATAATGGTGTTTCCACTGTTTCAAATCTATTGACTGTAAGTTAGATTTTTCCTTTCCTTCCCTCCAAAGAGACTTTATCATCTTTCATTCTTTTCCAACTCTTGTTTCATCCATATACCTATCCATGTCTGCACATCTTCGATCCCACATGTCTTTTTACTTTTCACTACTTCGTTTTTTACATTTCGTTTTAATTTTTTATATATCTTGTAATCTTCCTCCTTTCTCGTTGACATCCATTTCTGATGGATGCAGTTCTGCATTTTTCTTCTTGATTACTAACGTTTGCGTATTCTTCGACCACCATTCTAAATTTTTTGTTTCATGTTTGTCTTTATAAACCAAACCTTCACTTGCAGCCTGATGAATGTATTTTTTAAGTTGCTGGTATAATTCTTCCGCTGATATATTTTCTCGACGCATATTTTGTAATTTTGTGGCTAGTCGTAATTTGTAAAGACATTTCGTTGAATCTTCTTTTAAGCTTTCTAAGGTTCTAAGAAAAGTTTCTTTCTAAGAAGTTTTATCTTCTTTTAAGATTCCAAGTAGATTGTATCCATGTAAATTTGTGTATGTCTTTATGTTGAAAAAATTCATTCATAATTTTGGCAGACATTGGTTATTTGTTCTCCATAATCTTCCTACGACTTTGTTATTTTCTTCTCTCCTTACTCTGCCGTTTAAATTTCCAAAAAGAAAGATTTCACAGTTTTCTTTAATATAGTACAAATAATATTAAAGTTGTTCTTTTTGTAGAGAAACGCAACTGATTTTTTCTATTGAAACTTTACTGATTGAAGAAACAAATAATATTACAGACATATATAGTTATTCTTATACGGTTCATTATATGATTTTAATTATAAACTTTAATTTCACCTCTTCCTTGCCGCATCTAACAAATCCATATTCATTACCTTTACAAAGCTTCTTAGTTCTGTCCCTGCCGCCAACTTGTTTTCCAACAACTCCCGAAACAATACGACCATGTAAATTCAAAACAGGTATGAGAGATTACTAAATGGATGATGGTGGAGCTGACCTTAGCCAGAAGATCGCCATTGCTGGCAATGCTGGCATATAACCCGGATAAATGTTCATTTTATTCTCCGGGGGCACGAGTGGACTTCCTTGCCCTAGGGCGGACCGACAACTAAATTCCCTCCTACAAGAGAAAATGTTGAATATTAAAAGCAGTCGCCCTTTTGACCAAACACTATGTGGATAAAAAGATGACCATTTGGTATATTATTTTTGTAACATTATTAACTAATTGCATTAAACCAAAACCTGCAAATTGAGAAACGAATTAATCAAATATGAGGAATTTTATAAGGATTAAATTTTAAAGACATTCTTTGTATTCATGTAATATTGAACACTATATTAAAATCCATTTGTTTTTATAAATTCTTGTATAAACTGCGACAAGAATATATTAATAATTATAATTTTTCACCTTTAAACAGGCGTCTTCTCTCTTTTGTTCCTTTCTGATTTCCAATAATTGCTTTGTTCCATATCCTGAAAAGATTTGTGTAAATTTTCTTGATCCTTGTATCTGATATTCTTCTTTGATACATCTCAATCATCTTGGTTAATTGGTTCTTAACACTTATACATAGCACAAGTGCGCTTTGATAGATTAATTTCACTACGATGTGTAGTGAGACGACCTTTTAATGATCTTCCAGTCTGACCAATATAACAGAAATCACACTCAGCAGAAGGTATGTGATAAATGGTGTTAACTTGTTCCAAAGTGGACAAGGGTGTTTTGGTTTTTGAAAACAAATTTCTAACAGTCTTAGCGTTCTTGACCGCAATTTTGACAGGTATGTTATTCTGTTTATACAGTTTAATAAGTTTCTCAGTAACTTGAGGAAAATAAGGTAAAGATGAGTAATGGGTGGTAGGATTCTCAAGATCAGTATCAGGCAGAACAATGCTATTAATTGAGTTATTTGATATGGTTCTAAGTTGGTCACCATTGGGTATGTCATCAAACGAGGATCCATAACTTTGTGAGTAAAAGTATTTATTAATGATAGAAGAAGGATATGAATTCTCAATTAGAATATTTCTTAATAATTTAAGGGATTCCCTTCGATTAATCGGATGTGTCAATTTATTTAATCGGCATCTTAGAGCTTTAATAAGGTTTAATTTGTATTTCATGGGATGACAGGAATGGTAGTTAAGGAACCTATTAGAGGCCATCGGTTTTCTATACCAACTTGTGGTTAGGGTGTTATCTCCCATTCTAATGACTAGAATAACAAAAAGGGAATACTATTGGTGACGGGGTCCTCAAGTTCAACAGTCAACTGTAAATGAGGATCAAACTCATTGAAAAAGGATAAGGTGCCCTGAACCTTGTCAGGTGGTAAGGCTAATAATAAATCATCCAAATACCGCTTAATAAAAGGAATTTGAAAATCCAAAAGACCTAAACTGTCAGATACCACATCATCCAGTAAATAGTTAACTAGGATGGAAGATATTGAGGAACCCATAGGTGTGCCAAATATTTGGAGATAATATTTGTCATCGTAAACCAGGAAATTAGTGTCGAAAACTAGTTGCAAAAGTTCTGCAAATACATCCAAGAAACAGGGCAGTTAGGTTTGATAGAATTCCAATGATTTTTTAAGGAGGTGATAACACTGGACAAAGGTAAGTTAGTGAAGAGAGACACCACATCAAAACTCACTAAAATGTATCCTTGTGGTAGTTTAAAGTTATTAATAAATTGACTAAAGTGAAAAGTATCAACAATATAAAAGTTGTTATTATAATTATATGATTTGGATAAGATATCCGTTAGAAAATTTGAAATTTATAGATGATACAATAGGTCTCATACTCAGTGTAGGTTTATGTATTTTCGGTAGACAATAAAATCTGGGAGCATATCCATCATAATTATGTAAGTATTTCGAAAGTGGTTGATATATGATCTATATGTTTTTTTAAAAGAGTTATAAATTTATTTATTTTATTAGTGAATTTAGAACAAGGGTTAATAGAAAGAGGTTAATAGTATCTATCATCATCTAGCAATAATTTACTCAAACTGAGATATTAATCTCTATCCATAAGGACAGTAGCATTACCTTTGTCACTCGTGAGAACGAGAAGATTAGGGTGGGTTTTTAAAAACGATACCATCTCCCTGTAAATCTTATCTAACTCAGATAAGGGTTGCCTAGGGCGTTGAGTGAAATTCAACAAGATGTTGTTGGAAGAGATAAAAGGTCAGAATTGTCAGCATGTGACAAAATTCTCAACGTCTGCTAAGATTCTACTAACAGAGTAGTCTCTGAAAGTTGGTGGAAGGCAAAATTTAGGACCCAAAGATAACAACTTGAGTATGTCAGGTGGAACCTCAATATTGGATAAGTTTTTAATCTATTTGGGATTAAATGGAATTTTTTTGAATTCAGGAGTTCCTAAATTATTTAGTTTCTTACGAAGGAGTGCCATGGATTCATGATATATAAAATTAAATTTCTTATGTAAAGAAGTCTCAAAAGTGTCCATCAAATTGTCAGGTAGGTGATTGTCCAAGAAAGAAGTGACATTATTAATTTAAGAAGTTATAAATTTAATATCAGTGTGAACCTTAGATATATGGAAATTAAGTAATCGTACCCTCACCTGTCTATTTAGAGCTTGGCTTCTACGGTAGTGTCTGTTGTCAGTGGAGTGTGATGTCGATGAAAGTATGTTGGAAGTGGTGTCGATAATAAATCTTGGGATTTTCTTAGTTCTCCTACACTCAAGAAGGAAGGATCTTCTGGCTTCGGCTGTTCATAGTTTTTCAGTGAGGTTGGTCCATTTCTTTAACTTCTTCACTACTTGTTCTCCATGGATGCGCCTGGTGGTGGTGGCATAGAACCCCTCTGTAACAGAAAGCATCGGAAAAGGAGTACGACCGTCAATCCAATATAAATTAACGATCACTCAGACGAGTGGTGTGTTCTTTTATCGGTCAAAAGGTAAAGAAAAAAGACAAAGTTGATGGCTACTTTATCTATTTATTGAAGACGTTTCGCTTTCATATTCAGAAAGCATCATCAGTTGATCTAAAAAGAACAATATGAAAAAAAACCACACAAGCATGGAAAAGTTGTTATATATATATATATATATATATATATATATATATATATATATATATATATATAAATATATATATATATATATATATATATATATATATATATATAGATAAAATTATAAACCAACGAACATTTTGCCATCATCAAATATCATTCTCATTTGATGTGAAAGTTCGCCGCAACAAGACTCTGGATATTCGAACCGTTTGGGGCAAATTACTTAATGAGAACGTTTGACGGATATATATGGGGGTTGATTATCCATCCTGGACCTTATTTTCCTGCAACCTGACCACAAACTCTCTATCTTTATTCACTCATTTTGGTTTTAGGAATGGAATGTAAATACCACTGCCGTAGACTCACCCTGCAGTTTTATGACTAGAATGTCATAGCTGGTAATATGATTCGTTGTTAAATGTATATAATTGATGTTTTGTATATACAATTGTATAGAATTGAAAATTTTATATTAGCGACATAAAAGAGTATCTTTTAAAAAATCAAAAATTTGTAATTTTAAAATTATTTATATTATGACGGGAGAGATTTGTTTTAACTCCAGAGCTTCTGCATAATATTTCACTATGAGGAGACTTAAGAAGGTCGATATATGTATAAGCGGATGACAAAGGCCCTGAATTGATATTAGATCTCAACTGTCTTTCTGCTTCATATTAAGTATTTTTGTTAGTTTATATAAACTTTCCTTAAAAACTGTTTATAATACCCATGTAAGCATAGTAAAACTTTTGTGTTTAAAGTTCTTCTTGCTTAGCTTTTCTTTTTTTTATTGGATTGCTGTTCCTTACTATTTCACCTAAAGCTTTTCCTGTACCTTTGCTTTCATTAACTTGTAACAGCTCTTTCCTTCATCCCAAATCTTACCGTTTTCATCTTTACCTCTGACATAACCAAACCATTGCAGTCTTTGTTGTTGAATTTTTTTTGAAACCGTAGCTACTGCGGCGCTTTCCCTAATCAAAGTCGTTTCTGATCCTTTCCCTTCCATTTTCCTCCATTTTTTTTTCGAATCTTCTTTAACGGTCTCACTTGACCGCTATATACCAACGTAGATCTCACCACAATCTTGTATATCTTTTCTTTTAGCCCTTGCCCGATTTTTCTCACTAAGATACCCGCTTATTCGCTACTGAACTAGCCTGTATCTTCTGGGCAATCTCTCAATCTAGTAACCCGTTTTGCGTTATGTAGGAACCAAGGTATATAAATTCTTTTTATTTTTCTAGTTTTGCCCCAAGCAATTTTATGTCGTCAACTCTTCCCTCATTTTCATTTCATTTTTCATTTTATGTAACAATAAAACACTGAAAACTTTGTTTTCAAACTCCCACAAAATTCATTTTAAATTCTTATCACTACAGCTGTTTCGGCTGATTGCCTTTCTTAAGTGATCTATTTTTGGCATGCGTTTACATTTATAGTCTCTAATCAAATAGGTTGAGGAGGGGAGAACTGTTTATCTCAAGTTGGTCATTCAGAATTATATCTGTGTTTTTTAATATGTTGATTTCAATAGATTTTAACAAGGATAGCTTAAGGTCTTTATTTTGAATGTGAAAAATTTTTAAATTCATCATTAAAAGAATGATTGTGATCTAGAAGGTGAAGTGCGTATGTAGAATCTGTTTGTTTAATATTAGAAGCCCTTTTATGTTCTGCTATTCGTTATTAAAGTTTCTACCTTCTTGACCGATGTAAGTTTTTGGGCAGTCGTCACATTTAAGTTTGTACACACCACTGTGTAAGTGTTTTTTATTTTGGCTCTTTTGATATATTTGCCTAGGTTGTTATTTGTTCGGAACGCTGGTGTTATTCCTTTCTTTTTTATGTGTTTGGCTATTTTTGATGATATTTTGCCTGTATATGTAATCGAGCAGAAGGTACTGGGTTTTTCCTCTAGTAGTGGAAATATTAATTTCAGGGCTTTCTTGTGTAGTTTTTGATTTAACATCTTATTAATTGTTTGTTCGTTGTATCAGTTGTTTACTGCTATTTGCTTAATGATATTTAATTCTGTCTCAAAGTTGTATTTTGACATCGGAATTTCTGTTAATCTATGTAACATACTATGATAGGCTGCCAGTTTATGTTGTGTTGGATGGGATAATGAATTGTGTATAGTTGTGTCAGTATGGGTAGGTGAAATATGGAGAAGTCATGTTTGTTTTTAAGTCTGATAAATCTAAAAAATGTATGTATTGATTTTGTTCTATTCAATATGACTCTGAAGTGAATTAATATACGATAAAAATCGTATTTGTTTTCGACCTGCTAACCTTAAGTTGTTCCTCTTCAATAGCTCTTTTCTAACACTCCAACTTCTCATCCAAAATTTCTTTGCTCTCCTCTACTAACACGATATCATCAGCAAAGAGCATTGACCAACGAGCCCCCTCCCTTACTTTCTCTGTCAGTACATCCCTAACAAGATTAAACGAGTAAGAACTCACTGAAGAGTCTTGATGCAAACCAACCGACACCGAAAAATTTTTGGTCAATCCCACAGCAGTCCTTATTTTGGTGTACGCTCTCTCATACATATCCTTCACGAGTTTTACGCGCCTCTCAGAAACCCATTTTTCTTTCATACACATCCATAGCTCTTGTCTAGTAACTATGCCGTACGTCTTCTCAATATCTATAAATATCAAATGTAGTTTTTTTTTATTCTCGCCGTATTTCTCTATTAACTGCCTCAAAGCAAACAAGGCATCCGTTGTCCACCTCCTGGCATAAACCAAAACCGTTCTTCTCCTATTGATGTCTCTCTACTAAACCTTTGCTTTATAGTTATCTCCCAAATTTTCATGGTGTGCGATTTCACCTTTATCCCTCTATAGCCCTTACAGTCCTCCATAACACTCTCTCTCGGTGCATTGCGCATCCTTTCTTATTCATATATCCGTCTCATCATTTGTCACAAAAGATTAAAATATCAATATATCATCTGTGTTTAAAATTATTCGAATTAAATTTAAAGAGTTTTTTTGCTAGTTCAAACCACTTATGTAACTAAATAATAAAAGAGTCATTCTAATGCATTTAATTTAGGATTTAAAGATAACTAGTAACACTAAAACATCAATAATTTCGTAGATAAAAAGTCAAAATCTTTGTTGCCAATGAAATAAAAGATGTAGTGAAAATAACGCAACAATGCAAGATAAAATAATAAAAAAAAAGAAAACAGACATGTGAAAGGACATTTCTAAGACGAACGGGTCTTGAAAAAGAAACTGCTAACGAATAAATACTTCTCTAGGAAGAACCATAAGCACAGAAAGCTGCAAACTGATAAACACTTTGAGAAAAGAAAAAGAATGGGAAGAGTATTTTAAAGAACGTTTAATAGAGAATAGAGTAGAATTTCCAGAACATGGAAATCAAAACATAAATAGAATTGCAATAGTTGGCCCACCAATAAGATTATCAATAAAAGAAATTAAAAAGTATGTAAACAACTAAAGAAGAATAAAGCACTTGGACCAGGTAATATACCCGGAGAATTGTCGAACAAATTAATTGAACATCGTCGGCAACTATTTCAAGAATGGATAACCATAAGCAAAATCCCTAAATGATGAAAAACAATATATCTCGGTACTGCACATAAAAAGCGTGCCTCATATTTGTATCTAAAATACCAGACATTTGATTCCTGTCCTCTCTGAAGTCCACTAAATTTTTTTTTTGTAGACAACACTGGACTCTCCTGTCCTCATCAAA
Source organism: Diabrotica balteata (assembly GCA_918026665.1). Classification (NCBI taxonomy): domain Eukaryota; kingdom Metazoa; phylum Arthropoda; class Insecta; order Coleoptera; family Chrysomelidae; genus Diabrotica; species Diabrotica balteata. Next base: position 186,271,523 of record OU898277.1, on the reverse strand, counting down.
CTTAATTTAACATATCAAAACATTATTAAATCGCCGTAAAGCTCATACCTCTCACCATACCGAGTCACTTTATCAGATTAAAAATTTTATATTAAAACAAGAAAGGACATTTTTCAGTTTATTTAAGTCAGAAACTTATTATTTTGTTTCAGTATTAAAATCACCGCATACCTACTACGGTGTTACAATTGAACTCAAAATTTAAAACAAAATCAAGATTTCATCACCATAATCTTTTATGGTTGATGTGTTAATAATTAGAAATTAAAATTAAAATTACGTATTATGTATCTGTCTTATTTTTAATTTTATTACTGACATCTATGCAAAATCATATTATATTAACGAAATACACATCTAAAAATAATCAATAAGATTCTATTTTCAACTGACAATAACGCCAAAAATTAAACACTTTATTTTATAATATATATTTCATATTACTTTATCTAAAACCTGCCACCAATGACTATCTGCCAATATTAAACAATTCATGTCCCGCCTCTGTTCATAAATCATATAAAAATCAATTTAAAATCGAACAATCAACTGCTGCTCCAGTTACGTCAAGCTAGATCATGCGCGCGCACTCGCCATTTCCAAAAAACTGGCGCTATGAGGACCTGCACTTATATGTTATGCATAGGGCATAGGTTTTTTGTAAGTTTTTCGCCATTAGTACACGAATAAACGCTTAGGTTTTATAATGCTGTAAGAAAGTGGGAGAGGTGTCTAGGTTTAAAAGTAAATTTTTGTTTAAATCAGGTAAATTATTTACTTCAACTAGTATTAATATCATTTTTATTATCAAAGTACGTAAATATGTTTGAAATTGTAGCTAATAGTATTAATACAGATTTTAATTGATTATAGAATGTCCATTAGAGTCCATTTTGGATTCAGTTTGGTAATTATGTATTTTAAGTATTTAGTCGCTTGTTATAGTTATATTTACAGATATTTTTGCAGGTTTTATTGACCATTTTATTGATATCCCATATTTGTAGTGATTACTATTAAAATGGGCCACAATTAGATATTTATACATATTGCATAAATATTTTGTCTGTCTTAAAAATTGCTATTTTATTATAAGATATTATATAAATATTTATAAGCTATTATTCAAATTAGATCACCTGTAATATTTTCAATATTGTCAGGAGTAAAACACACGTTTTACTATCTTCAATATTATAAATTATAAGGTCAACAGGTGGTGTTTTCAGTATTATGATTCTCATATTCTTATGCAGTTTTTCGTTTCTTAAAGCTTTAAAATAAAAGTCCTGCAGTCTTTTTGCATTCCTTTTAATTTAGAAAATAAATGTATTGAATTTTGAGTCAATTGGTTCTCTTCCTAATCTTATTCTTCTGATTTTCCCATTTTATTTTTTCCCTTTGAAAGTTAACGTTTAAAGAAATATTCTGGAATATTTAGATTTGATTCAAAAATTTATGTTAACGAAGAGAAGAACTCAATTAAATTTAGGGTCAATAACTCTTCTTCTTCGTCTTTTCATTCTCATATTATCATGCAGTTTCTTTTTCATAAAGGTTGTTATAACAAAAAAAATTCCGGTGTTGAAATTTAGTACATGACTTCCTTTTATTCTAGGAAATAGTTATGTTACATTTAAAGTCCTTCTATAGGTCCTTTTCATCGTATTCTTCTTCTAATATCCCCATGTCATTTATTTTCCTTGTTTTTCTAAAGACTAAGTTATTTATTATTTCTACAGCTCAACAAGTCTTGAAGATGTAGGCTAAAACATTGATATATTCTATTATAGTTTTACTATCAACATTATGTTTTAATGAGACAAAATTTATTTAATATTAATTTTCCTTGAAAAATAAGTGTTATAGAATGCCATAAAATCTTAAAATTTGGTACAAAATATCCTTTTAATGTAGAAAGGGGCTCAATTGCATAAGGGACACATCGGTATTTTCTTTTTCTTGCTCTCCTTGTTATATTATCTTACAATTTAATTTTATTTACAGGAAGGGTTCTAAGGTAAAGTAATAAAGCCTTGAAAATCTAATTTAATATGTAGATTTTTGTTAATGCAAAAAACAATTTTTATTGAATTTGGTGTCAATAAATCGGTTTCTCCTTATTGTAAATATTTTATTCTCACGTCCTTTGTTTTTCTTGAAAGATAAGTCCTGAAGAAAATATCCAAGGGTTCTCAAATTTAGTACGAAACATCCTCTTAATGCAGAATAGAAGTCTATTTGATTTCTTTGGTATGAACAAGATATTTTCTTCTGGTACTTCTTCCATTTTCAATCCCCTTAATTTTTTTGAAAGATATGTCCTAAAGTAAAAGTCGTAGATTATGGAAATTTGGTACATAGCTTTCTTTTAATGCAGGAAATAAATTCGTCATCTGCTTTTTCCGATATTGATTTTCCTAAAGACTAAAATAGTTATTTTTTTCTACAGCTCAACAAGTCTTGAAGGTTCAGGCTAAAAAAATTGACATATTTTATTACAGTTTTACTATTAACATTTTGTTTTAATTAGACACAACTCATTTAATATTTTTTATAGTCTTTTCATACATTTCTTAACCACTTCCTTCTATTGATATCTATTCAATATTTTTTGTTCTCAATTCTCAATATTACATTTTTGTAAGTCTTCATATACGCTGCCTTTCATTTATTTCTTGGTCTACCTTTATTACTTATTTGTATTGGTTTTTGTAAAAGTACCATTTTTAGCATTTTTTTTCTTGTCCTAAATATAGTATTTTCTGTGCTTTGATTGCAGCTGTTATATTTGGTTCGTTATATAACTCTCTAAGTCCTTTCTTATTCCTTTTTCGCCATTGATCATCCATTTGCAGTGGCAGGCAAACAGTGGATTAGATTGGCGCAAGATAGTGAAAGATGGAAGCAATTGTGAGAGACCTACATTTAGGAGTGGATTAAAAATCGTTGAAAAAGAGATCATCTATTTTAAAACCTCCAAATATTGTTCTTTGCATTTTCCTTCTCCACTCTTCTAAAAGCTGTATTTATGATGTATTAAGCACCCATATTTCGCATGCATATATGGCTGTAAGCGTGATAAGTGTTTTGTAAATTATAATTTTTTATTTATTTAGACATATTTGGATTTTATTAACGATTCTTCTTCTTAAGGTGCCGTGCATTTCTGCGTAGGCGTCCACCGTACATCGTCTTGTCAGGTGAGATGTTAAATATTCTGGTTTAAATAATTCTGTTTTTAGCAGCATTGCGAAGCATTTCATAGCTGTGGATTCCTGTCCATTGTCGAATATTGAGCAGCCATGACATTTTTTTACGTCCGAGACCTCTGCTACCCTCTATTTTCCCTTCGAGTTTCAGTTGCTGAAAAGTGTATCGTTCTCCTCGTATAATGTGCCCCAAGTATACAGTCTTCTTACTTTTTACATAATTAAAAAGTTCCCTATCCTGTCAGCCCGCTCTTCTGAGTACTTCCTCATTTCTGACCCTGTCCGTCCATGATATTCTGAGCATTCGACGCAGGCACCACATTTCAAACACTTCAAGTTTGTTAATGGAACTGGCCTTTAACGTCCATGCTTCCATTCCGTACAGGAGAACAGGCCACACGTAACACTTAAGCATCTTTTATCGGAGGTTGAAGTCCAATTTGCGATCAGTCAGAAACTTACGAAGCCTCAAAAAAGCATTTCTGGCTTGTTCAACTCTGCTCTTTATTTCATTCTCGGGGTCCCAACCCTCATTCAGCAAACATCCCAAGTATTTGAATTGCCTGACTTGTTCGATTTCTTCTCCAGAGACATATATCTTAGCGTTGGGGTAATCATTTCTACTTATAATCATTGATTTTGTCTTCTTGATATTTATTTTCAAACCCCGAGCTTCACTTGCAAGAGTTAGATCATTAAAAGGCATTGAAGATCTTCGATGTTATCTGCCACTATGGCTGTATCATTGGCATACCTGATGTTATTAATAAATATGCCGTTAACTTTAATACCCTTATTAGAGTCTTCCACTGCTTCTGCGAAGGCTTTTTCTACGTATAAATTGAACAGGATTGGGGACAGTATACAACCTTGCCTTACTCCTTTTTTAATGGAGAAATCTACTGTTTCGTTGGAATTTTGAAGACGTACTGTTGCTGTCTGATTCCAATACAGATTGGCGATAATTCTTATATCCTTTGCATCCAATCCCAACTCTTGTAGGTATTTTATCATCAATTCATGTTTTACATTATCGAATGCTTTCTCGTAATCGATGAAACAGATAAAAACATCCTTTCTTTGATCTAAACAATTCTGTATCAATGTTTGCATACTAAAGATCGCTTCTCTCGTGCCAAGTCCATTTTTGAAACCAAACTGACTCCATCCACTGACCTCTTCACATTTCTTAAACAATCTAGTGTGAAGTATTCTCAGGAAAAGTTTTAAAAAGTGACTCATTAGGCTTATTAGTCGGTGGTCCTTGCAGAAGTTCGCACGTGGTGTTTTTGGTAAGGCAATAAATGTAGATCGAAGCCAATCTTTTGGAATCTGGCCCGTATCGTAGATGTCGTTAAAGAGCTTGACAATTATTAACGATAAGCAATGCCAAATTCATTCTATTTGTTTCCTATTACCATTGTAGCCTTTAATTCCCGTTCCTTATTTTCCTTTTTATTCCTTATTTTACACCCAGGTACTTAAGTCAATTTTGACACGATTTTGAACATAAACATTATTGTATTTTTTTCCTTATATTACAATTTTTTTTCCTCTCTTATTGCATTTATAAATTTTTTAGTTTTTTCTTACTTATCGTAATGTTATTGAAATGGTGAATTTATTTCCTATCGTTTAAAGCTTTTCTGACCTAATCCTTTTATGTATCGTATTATTCCTTGTGTATATTGTAGGATCACGTTCCAAGTTGTTCCATTTTTTTTGGTCGATTCTTTAAAATTTCTTAGTTTATTCGTCAAGAAGAAATTTTTGTTAAAACAAGTCATTTCGGTTCTACCGTATAAGGATGTAATGATTTCCTTTTTTATATTGATATTATGATTTGATTTGTAATTTAGATCATCTGTTGGTGTTGATGTCTGTTCGTTTTCTATACACCTGAGCCTTATATTCAGTATCTTTATTTGAGATTTAAACATCTAGGAAAGGTAATGTGCTCCTTGGCGCAGCTTGTTATTTGTTTTAAAATGTTCAGACAGTTGCCTTTGAATTCGTACTCTACGTTCAACTTTTCAAGAGATAATTGTGTTAAATTTAATAACTGATTTGGTATTCCTAGCTCTTTTATTGCTTTGATTTTTTCAACCTTTCTCCTCTATTCACAGAGTCGTAGGCTGCTTTGTAGTCTATAAATATATGATGAGTATCAATGCCATATTCTAGTATGTTTTCCAAAATTTGTTTTAGATTTGTAATCTGATGAATTGTGGAGTTACCATCTCTGAAACCAGCCTTTAAAACCATCATCCATCCATCCAACCACCACCATTTAGAAGCGTAATTCCGCTGTGGTTAGAGCATTCAAAAATATCTCTTTTTTTGCGAATGGTAAAAGTATTTCAATATTCCAATCGTTGGGAAGGGATTTCGGTGTCTATATTTCATTTATAAGCTGCTGTAATGCCATAATGGTATCATGACCACCTTCTTTATATAGTTCAGCTGGGAGATTATCATGTATTTCGGATGAATTGTTTATGCTAGTTTTTTAACTGGTTCTTTAACTTCAAGAATCGTTGGTAGCTCCTCTTCCCTCTTGTCTGTTTCTTTCCTCATCTCTTTCATCTTCCATGTTTTCTTTTTTTTCCTCCATATTAAGTGCCTGGCTAAAGTATTACACCCATCTATTGAATATATCTTTTCTTGTTGTTAATAGGTCGCCATTCTGACTTCTGCATTGTCTTGTGGTTCCCTTGAATTCTTTTCTGTTACTGTCAACTTTCCTATAGAATGCTCTGAACTCTGTCTCTCTGTTGAGATTTTCTATATACTTAAGATCCTATTTTACGTGGTTTAATTTTTCTCTACAGTTTGTTACTACAGTCGTATTACTATACAGTGGTATTACTCTACAGTTATTCTACTTCATTGGGTAAGCACTTTCCACAGGCTTAATTTTTTCTACTGTTGCATTCTTGCATTCATCGTCAAACCAGTGATTGTTACGGGCACAAATTTCTGCTACTACCTCATCATTCACTGTTCAATCTAAGTAGAGGAGTTAAATGGTATAGGAAGTTGGCAAACTTGTTATTGGCTGCTATTGTGAATTCCTATCATCATTCCTATGTGAATCGTATGTGAATAACAAAATGGCCATCACAGAATTTCTATTAACTTTTCCCCCTCCCCTCAACAACCACCTCAATTCAAAAGCTACAGGATAGAAGACATCTTTCTATCGCCTCCTGCTTAAAAGTCTTCCCAGCCCAAAAGGTGGCCTCAATCCGAACTACAAAACTCCTTGATATCACCCACATTACAGCAAACCTCCGAAAAATCATCCAAAACGACCAAATCCGAATCGTCCCCGTCTACCTAAGTCCCAAAATCCATCACCCAATCCTAATAATTCATCAATCTTCCACCTCGTCATAGCCGGCGTGGCAAAAACTTTTTCCCAAAAATTAATCGAGGATAACTTATCCGAGAACAACTTCCCTTTCACCAAAGTAGTTCGAATATTCGCCCGCTCCACCAACCAACCCACCTCCTACATCAGAGTATTCACTAACTCTGAAACCAAGTTCGCTGAAGCGCTCTCGATCAAGGGTGAACGGCTGGCCTGTGAAATTCCACGATCAGGCAACTCCGTCCCCGTTCGGTCCAAGTATTGCTCGAGATGCTGCAAAAGCGGACATTTCAACACAGAATGCTACGAAAAGTCAATAATTTGCCCGTTCTGCGGGCTCAGCCACCGGTCTACTGCCTGCTTCACGATATCAGCTCCCAAATGTCCTAACTGTAGCGGCCCTCACCCTGTCTTCTCACCACGATGCCCTCACCGAAGCGCTCATCCCGCAAATTACAACCAAACCCAACCAGTACACATAGAGAAACAAATTTCTTCCTATGACCTATCCTCTGACATGAAATCCCTTATACATTTCACATCCATGCTCCTATTCAACGTCTTCACTGAAAAGAGAAGCGCAATAACCCTATTCCTTAACCAAATTTCAATCGCAATGTGTGGATGTGCCATAGCCACTTCATGCACAAATAACCTAGTCAATCAAACCTTCACCCACCTACACATCTGAAAAACACACCACACACATCAACACACATTCACTCAAACAACACCCATCACAACACAACACTTTACCTCCACTTCGCTCACAATCCAAATTAATAAACACCTAATCCTATATCACAATCAATAAACACATAATCCTAATTAGTAAACATACAAAAACACCACAAACACATAACACATCACCACACTGTGAGCACCGCCTACACTCCTTAAGAGTCGATTAAATAATCACAAGGACAAGGGGAGATTGGTTTTCTGTGGTTTCCCAATCTCATTGCACAATGATACCTGATCCTAGGTGAGGATATAGCCACAGCTATCCTCCACGCGTTTTTCCAACAAACAAATAGGCCAATAATCTGAAAGGAATCGTTTTTTCCCATGGAACTTGTACTTCGTGACAGGCTTGGTATATTTGGCTAACTCTTCCGGAAGGTACGATTTCCGCCTCTTGCCTTCTTCTTGTTCTCGGTACCCTTCCCGTCCTTCTCCACCCCCCTTTTACCTTTTTTAGCGGCGGAGCCCTTAGTCTACGGAGTCCAACCGAAGTAATACGAGCGAAAACTAACATTCAAACCAAACAAGCATAAGCACCCAAATAAACAAACCCACCCTTGAAGAAGCATAGAGCTTAAAGCAAGGTTAAAACGCATTGATTGACAGAATTTCGTAAGGAAGTCATAAAGGGTAAAATGTTTATTTAAAAAAAATAATATTATAATTATATAATAATATGTAGGTTTTGAGGACTTACAAAAGTTACCTGTCCGACTGTCGACGACTCGAGGAAAACAGATCCGCACGAGGTTTATAGAAACTAAAAAAAGGCGATCCTGTTCCGTGTGCTACGCAGAACTCTCAATAAAATCGGGAAGAACAGTTGCCAACAACAAAACCCCGAAAACAAAACTGTATTGCAATAAGTGTTCGAAATCTTATTGTTTAACTTGTTATTTAAAAAAAATGCATGTACCTCAAAATAAAGATTTCTGAAATGCTAAAATATTTAATTTTTTTAATTGTAGAAAATCCTTTTTCAAACCTATCGTAAAATTCTCTGACACCCAAACCAATTAATGGTTCATATTGTCCAATACATGCTCTCACCGCTCACATATATCTTATAGCTCCTCCACACATCTCCGTATGCATCTGGAAATGTGTAGATGGGCTAATTTGATCATCTGTTGTTTATATATTACGTCCGAGGATGCTTCTGCAAGATACACGATTGTTGTTGGTTTTTTTAGCACAGATCAAAGGGTTTCGGTGCGGACGTCCGATGCCTTTCCACACATCTGATCTCTGACTTCCTCTTTTCTATTTTTATGACGATTCTATTTCGATGTACACTCAAGTAGTAGTTGAACGTTCTAAATAGGCATATAGCGGCATAATAGGCATCTATACTATAGCTGCATGCAGCAGCTATGGTCTCAAAAACCATTTTTTTAATGCTCGCGTAGATATTGCGTCTCCCGGGAATTAACACAGACTGAACGATTTACAGATGTGTCCATATGTGTGGTCAACTTGTGATGATACATCTGCAGACGCGTCTGCCAATGTGTAGTGGAGGCATTAAACGAATCTGTCTAACAATCTCAGTGAGACGCGGCTAGAAGTGTGAATTGACCTATCAGACAGCATGTGCCCCCACTGCCATGGAAAACGATATATGCAAATGGGGGTCAACGTTTGTGCCCCATAGCACTTTACGTGTTAAGTACAATTTAATATTTTTTATTGGGAATAAGCCACAATTTTACTTTAAAACAGTATTTACATTATTTTAAACTAACATTGTGTCTTATTCCCAATAAAAATAGTAAATACTTTATTATTTAGTAAATATTAAGAAACTACAAGAAAAAAGCTTCAGAACAATACATATTTGAGTAATTTAAGTAACTAATTTGTTAATTTATGGTGTACATATTGATCTTGCTAATTTATCAAATAATTTTGTCTTCTGAAGTAATGCATAAAGAATATAAAACAATTACATTTTCTGGTTTGCTCCTCTCGGTAAAGTGAAAAGCAAATTTTCCAATGTCATCCACAGCCGCATATCTTTCCGTAACAAGGACGGAAAAAATAAATAAAAATTAATATGTTTTCTTAGCCTTATTTCGCGTCCGTTCTATTGTTAAACGTATTTGCTGAAAATGGCATCCCATTATGTTCTCGCTGTTTTTTTTTGTCCACGTACAACAAGCAAAATTAATTTTTCCTTTTATTTTGTTTTTACAATTTTTGTCGAGACCATTTGGTGAAAATAGACCTTTCAAATCAACGTATACCGCAAATTGATTTACATATCTGCTCAGATGCTCGGCTATGGGCGTAACAATAGTGAGGGTAACGGGGTAGTATTATTGATCCATGGAACAGTTTTACAGAGATTCCTAGGTGTTTCGTTTAATTTATACAAGTCTTGTTTCGTTTGACTAAATTCTATTGGAAACATTCTTTTCTGTAAATTATTTTCTTCTTCGTTTTCTTTTATAAAAACAATTTTGTTTGTTCATTGGCGGGTTGTACCCTCTATGAAAGATTGTCATTACATATCTTGCGCGGTCGTAAGATACTTCTTCTAGCACTCTGCTGATTGTTCCATTTTTTTCTATAAAGTTACCCATAATTAACATATAATCATTTTGAGGAATTTTGTTTACTGTGTTATGGAGGTGCCCTCAGAAGCTTTCGCAAATTATTCTTTCTACGATATAATTAGTCATCTACAAGTTTCTGGTTTACCAATAGAGCGACTCCTTCTTTGGCTCTGGCTTCATTTGCAAAACTACTGTAGAACTTGGCTTTTTCCCTTAAAGTGCATAAATATGAATATTCTTCTCTTTAAGTTCTTTGGTTATTTCCAGTTTTCTGAAGTTAAAATTAAAGTTAGTGATTTTACGTTACACGTACTGATTCCAAGCATATTTTTAAAGCGAAGCTTCTATACTGGCGGTGTATTTTACTTTTTTTTCTATAGTGAAATGCTAAGGCCAGCGTCACGAAACTAGCGCCACAAGATGGCGTCGTCACCAGTAGCGTCATGGAATAGTGAAGCTTCATATCGATTCGCTACTCTCGATCAATTGGTTTATTTTTCTTCTTCTTCTTTTTCTTCTTTCTTCTTGTATATAGGCTTTAAAGCCTGTTTTTTCTTCAATATTAGCCTCCTAAATTGTTTAAATTATTGCACCATATTTTTCTTGGTCTGCCCATACTTCTTCGTCCATTTGGTGACTTATTTTGTACTATTCGTACTATCCTATCCTCTGCCATTCTACTAATGTGTTCGTTGCACTCCTGTTTCTGTTTTGTTACCAATCTATATATGTCTTCTACATTGTGTCATTAAGAGATCACGCTGCTGTACTTGCTTTTAAGCTTTGTTGTCGTAATTCCTCTTAAACATCTACCACCATGCTTCATGCCATCAATATTTTCCAATCAATTTCGATTTTACATCGCATTGGTATTTAGATGTTATCATACATTTGGTTTTTGTCTGCTATTATCATATTGTATTTCTTATCTATTGTATTGAAGATGTGTGTTAATCATTGGAACTCGTCTTCTTTCGGCGATTAATGCGGCCTCGTGTGCATAACATATTATTTGGATTTCTTTATTATATTAAAGAGAAGTGGGCTTAACGAGTTACCCTGTCTGACTCCGTTTTGTACTGGTATACACTGTTTTAGTTATCTTTGCCTGTATTCGATTATGTAAATACATGTTTTCGATGGTTTATATAATATTGATTGGTATGTTTCTTTCTTACAACAGGTGTAAGACGTCTTCGACTTGGTTGTAATCAAAAGCGTTTGTCAGGTCTATAAAACATAGATATGCTGGTTTATTGTACTCGATGGCCTTTTCTGTGATTTGTCTTGTACAAATGCGGTGTCCACGCAGGATCTTCCGAATCCTTGTTATTCATCTAATAAAGTTTATTAATTTTGATGTTTAGGACTTTTGTGGTGAGCTTAGTGTTTAGTATATTTATACCTCTATAATTGTTGGAGCCTTATTTATCGTCTTTATTAAAGATTGGTATCATTATACTGTTTCTGCATAAGTCTGGTATCTGGCAGTGCAATATTAGTTGTTGTATCAGTTTTGTCATCTCTGGGGTTATACTTTCTTCTCCGTGGTTTAGAAGTTCGTTGCTTATTCTGCCATTTTTTATTGGTTTTTTATGAATCTTTATATTTGTTTTGCTTTGTTTCATTTCGTATTCTTCTCTAGGTGTCTAGGGATTCTGGAGTATTTGATGTTTTGTACTTCGTGTAGACCTCTGTTTCTCTTTACATTTCTCTTTTTTTTCTGAACCATGGTGTATTGTTGTTTCTTTTCAGTATAACTTTGTGTTTTCCTAGAGCTGCTGTTGCTGCTCTTCAATGTTGTTTTTAATTTTCTCCCAGCTCGCTTTTATATTTTCGATGTCGTCTATTTGTTTCAGCTGTATCTTCTGTGCTAGCCTTGTTTGGTACATTTCTCTTGTAGAGTCGTTCCAAAGTGGTTCCACATTGAATTTTCCTCGGTGATTTCCTGTAGAAAATGTTTTGGTGTTCGTTTCTAGTCATAATATATTTACTCTAAATCTGCATGAAAAATAACAAAATGCGGACATTAAATGAAAAGTGAAAAACTAAATGTGTATATATCAATAAAAGATGAACGAAGAAAAAATAAATTGTTTAGAATAATATATCTCATATTTATTTGAAAGGTTTCTTTTGACAAAAGAACATAGTACAGTTATGTCTTTATTTGAATATATCGAACCTTTAATAAAACTTCGTGACAAAGGAGTAAGTAATATTATTAATTTATAATAAAATTTGTCATCATATTTATATTGGGGGATAAAAAATCATTAAAAAGTAAAACCACCCAACATTAATTTAGATTTTTTAGATTTAGTTCTTATGTATATAGAGAAACATACTAATCAGCACATGTTTTTAGGGAAAAAGCTGTTACACCGGTCCAATACTCAGTTTTAACATTCATATTTTTTGCTTTTGGAAAAATGCAAATATCAGTAGCTGACTATATGGATATATCGAGGGCAACAGCTTCAATAATTATTGAAAATATATCAAATAAGTGATGAAATGGTCCACCTTGAAAAAGAGTTTTATGCCATTCTATGATTTCCAAGATGCATAGCTACGGTTATTGGTACTTTAATACGAATTGATTCGTATGGAGGTGCAAATGCCGAAATATAGTAATGCCGAAAGTATTTTGGCATTAAATGTCCAAAAAATCAGTGACTATTTTAAAAACTAGAAATGTTGTTGCAAAATGGCTGGGTTTTGTACATCATCAAACAACATTTAATAATAGTGACATACAAAACTTGAAGCTTAAGATTTTGTTGGGTTTGTACTAATTTTTATAGTTGATCAATGTGGTTACAGTTTAAAATTATATTTGATGAAACGGCTAGACAATATGGTAGAATAGAAGCACAGAATCTTTATAATGAATCCTCCGTACCACCTAGGAATGTTGTGAAAAGGCAATACAGGATATGCAAATGATGATTACCAACTTTTAAAAATCGAATACGATTTAATTTGAAAGTGACTATCAATGTAATAGTGGCCACAGAAATATTACATAAAATCACCATAGAAAATGGATTCTTGTTTTCTGTAGATCATAATCTAGATTAAGAAGAATACCATTTAATTAAGGCCATAAAAAGGAAAAATAGAAGACAATTTCCCTCAATTTAAAGTCGGTGTGACTTCGCTATTTCCACTACTTTTCTCCATTCTTCTATCTTTTTGATTGACCTATCTATAGTTCTAATTTCCATACTTAAGTTTTCTTCTGCTTATTGTCACCATCTCAGTTTAGGTCTGCCTCTGCTTCTTTTACCTGCTGGTATCCATTTCGTTATAACTCTTAACGGATTGCTCTTCTTTCTCTTCATTATGTGTCTATAGCATCTTATTCTTTGTGCTTTTTTTGCTCCAATTATATTCTCTTGACCCATTTATTCTTGTATTTCGTAAATCATTTTTTGTTTGGCATCCTCTTCGTTTTCCATCTTTGGTCCCAGTACTTGCTCTTGCTGTTTGTGTCTGTATGAGCACAGTATCTATAGTTTATCAGTAAAGTGCTGGATTCCATTACAGATATGAGGTATTAGAGGCGATAAAGTGAACAAAAAACAACAAGGCAACAGGTCCTGACGAAATTGTAGACATAATACGGTTAATATAAGAGCAGCAAATTGGAATATTGGTCAACTTATTCAATACAATATACAGTACAGCAATCATTCTCAGAGATTGGCTGATGTCAACATTCAATACACTACCAAAAAAACCAAATGCAAAAGATTGCCAAGACCACCTGCTAAAAAGTCTACTGAGTCATACGCTCAAAATATTTTTAAAAAATATACACCGGAGAATACACAACAAACTTGAGCAGGATATAAAAGACACACAATTTGGATTTAGATATGCAGTAGTGAACGAAGGAAGTCCTGTTCGCTGTGAATGTACTTGTGCAAAGGTGTATAGATGTTAATCAGCCAGTATATATGTGTTTCTTGGATTACAACAAAGCCTTTGATAAGGTCAGACAGAACCGTCTTATCGAATTACAAGAAAAACTTAGATATGAGAGACATTAGGATCATTAGCGCTATCTATTATACTCAGATCGCTGTGGTAAAAGAAAACAACGTCTTTTCAAATGTAACACAGATTGAAAGGGGCGTCAAGCAGGGCTGTGCCTTGCCTCCTACTTAGTTCAATTTGAATTCAGCAGAAATAATCCAGAAAGCACTAGAAGAACTATGGGAATAAAAGTAAATGGCCGACCAATCAACAATATACGGTTTGCCGACGACATTATGGAATATCTTAAGGATTTACAACAAATGATTGACAGAGTGGTAGGAGTCAGTGAAGTAAACGGACTGCCTCTAAACAGAAAAAAGACAATTTATGGTAATTACAACAGCCCAACAGCGCCAAAAAAACATATAACAATACATGGAGAACAAATTAAAAAAGTTGAAAATAATGAGTACACAGAAGAGATTAAGGCAAGAATAGGACAGGCAAGAAATTCTTTCAAGAAACTAAAAAAAGTACTCTGCAGCAGGGACATTTCAATTTCTTTAAAGATAAGACTTCTGAGATGCTACGTGTTCTCCGTATTATTTTATGGGTTGGAGACTTGGACATTACAGAAAGATGTTGCGGATAGATTAGAAAACTTCGAGTTATGGGCCTTCAGAAAGATATCAAGAATAAGTTGGGTGGATAGAGTCACGAATGTCGAGGTGTTGAGAAGAATGGGAAAAAATACAGAGGTTTTAAATACAATTAAAGTCAGAAAACTGCTAAAGGAGTCGCGGAAGAAGACTCATCTCCTGGTTAAACAATTTGAAAGCTTGGTTTAACTGCACTTCTAATGACCTCTTTAGAGCAGCGGAAAAATGCGAATTGCCATGATGGTTGCCAACCTTCTTAGAGAAGATGGCACATGAAAAAGAAGAAGAGTGCTAATATAACTAAAGACTTGGGACCAGCAACAGCATTGCTAATATCCATGTATGCTCCGGAATGTTAAGTACAAAAAAGAGTTAGTTTTGACAGCTTTGTGATACATTTTCCGATTATTTTTGTATAGTCTGTAATTAGGTAATTAATCAACTTTTTTGTAACTTCTTAATTACATTTGTTTTTCTGCTATTTTTTTATGGAATAATACTTTGTATGAATTCAGTAACAAACCAATTTGGACATCTATTTCGTTGTATAACGTGTTGCATAAAAACGCGGATTGGCGAGAGCATTCATTAATAGCATAATTGAAATATATAATCATTTTTCCGTTGCGTAACCATTTGAACGAATTGCCCCGATGTAATTTGATCAAAAACATCTTTTTTAATGCAGCTTTCAGGATCGTATCGCTCCGTTATGAGTTTATTGATCAGACTCCTGCCGTTAACGCCATCTGGTATCGCCGTCGCGAACCAACTAGTCTTCTCCGCTCTGATATCGCACTCGCGTTTCTAGTCAGATCAGTCATTCAGTTCGCTGCTGGTATTGAGAGAGTGAAGTTACCCGCGCGGACCATTGACAGTTCTTAGTGGCAATGTTTTCGTAAATTTTCCGGAAACTTTTTAAATGTTACTCTGAAACTACGCCAGGGCATGATGTTTTTCTGCTAGTGTCGCACAATATGATCATAGTTTTGTTGTGTTTTTTTGATTGTGTAAGTGTATAAGAGCTGGAAAGTGGTAATTTGTAGAAAGTGGATTTGGCTGAAATTGAGTTTCGCAAGTTCTCCACAAAATCGGTAAGTGAGTTCAAAAATGTTTTCCTGCTGACTTTTTTTGCCTTTTTAGTTTCCACTCGGAAGTATTTGTCCCAAATGGGCAAATGTTAAGTTAGGTTATGTGTTTAACAGTTTGACATACTTTCGTTTCTTGTAAAAATACAGTGGTTGATTGATTTCACGCTATTTCATAGGTGTAACGGACATATTTTATGGGCAGGATTAATTTTGTATGAATGTATCACAATGACAATAACGGTATATGGTTAAAAATTGACCGAATACTTTTAAGTATCAGTGTTTAAGACAGAACATTAATAATATTCAGTTTCATTTACATACGTACATGTGCGGTTTTCCCAAAGAATTATATTAAAAAAGTTAGAAACCACAACCAAACAATTTTGGAATCGAATCAACAAAGTCAAATATAGATTGCCTAATTGATATGCCATCAACGTTGACGTGACGTCAGTAGAATTGGATACAAAATTAAGTGCCTTTGTATATGTACATGCCATTAAGTAAAATAAAAAATCGAGTAATTGCTGCAAGATTAATCGACATACTACTTAGGGATTGTATTAGCTCTTTATAATGGACTAACTTTTTATCTGTTCTTATTAGTGGTGGATCAGATAGCAACCAAACTGTAAGGTAAAAGACATTTCTGGGTACTTACTATAATGCTTATTAGGTAGTATTGGTGGAAATACTAAGAGAAGGAATGATAGCAACTACTTGAACGTGGATACAGGCTATTGTTCCTCACATAAAATTGGTAAATTTGCTAAAAATGACGTTAAAATGTCAGATTTGTCAAGTTTATAAAAGCAGATTGTTACAATGTCAGTTAATTTGAAGTTTTATAAAATACAAATAGAAGATGATTGGTCTTTTTAATTTAGAGCATTAAAAAGAAGATATTACGATCGAACTGTGGATGGAAAAAGAGGGATTGGGTGGCCAGCTAAAACTTCAGTACAATTGTATGAAACATTAACCGATTGTTTAAAAAAGTGTCAATTGAATGCAAATTATAGTATTAAAACAACAACAAAGACATATTGAGTTTAGATACTTGTAATGATAAATGTAAAAGAAATTGATATAAGTATTGGCCACTGGAAATATGACAATGAGAAACTTGTTAATAAACGACCATCATTCTTACAACTGATTACCGATTTTATAGTTCTTAATGCTAAGCTTAATGCGATATTTGCCACAAGTATTACAAATATGGTGTAGTTTTGAAATCGAACAGTCCTAACATTAATTTTAAACCATATTTACCTAAATAAATGTATTATGAAGAAAAAGGCTACAATACTTTTGTGTCAAATCGAAATAAGAAGATAGAATTTGCATCGTGGGGATGATATCTTACCGGTGAAAACAATAGTGGTAGAATGCTTCGGATTTGGATTGTAAAAGTAAAATCCTGACGGTCCAACGTGATCAACGCATTAAGTAAAATTGCAAAAGATTCTTAACGAATCGCAATTTTGAAAAATAAAAAAATCTTTCCCCTCGAAAAAGCTTTTGATGCAGCCAATAAAGAGCACAAATTGTATGGTAAAAATTAATAGATGTATGTGCTATTATCTTTAGACTTCTAATAAAACTACACAGAGGTCATCCAACTCATCAAATAAATCACAACCTTCTAAATTGCATATTGTGTGGTTTCCAGGTAATCCAAAATTCCTAAATAATGGTAAATTTTGCGATGAGGCCAGCATAACTGAAGATACTGGTCATGTAATAATCCTTATTTGATGCGAAAATACTACACGCAGTATCGAGAAACTCTCAATGTATGGGCTGGAATAATGGGCTACTGAATTTGATCTTTTTTTATTGAAGGAAACTTAAATGGTCCGTCGTATTTAAATTTGAGCTCGAATAAATAAACTTTGACCAAATAAAAAGGCAGATATCGAGCACAGTATATTAATCAAATCTTATACTTTGCATGTACTTTCGCTTCCTAGAGCATCTTCAGGGGCATTTTGGCCTATCCAACAATCATAGAATGTCATAAACAGAAAATTGTACATTACACTACAGTGCACAAGGACAAACACTTTAAAATTTTTAAAAAGGAGAAGCTACATTATGGTTGGCATCAGGAGAAAGAATGAGAATTATTCCGAGATGGTCGGATTACAAAAATTTTTAGGCTGCAACATGATGTGAGTTCCACCTCACTATGAGTGTAAGATTAATCAATCTCTAAAGAATGTGTTTTCCAGATGATACGCAATATTTATTAATTAAAAGATAGGACTACCGTAGGTATAAGAACTTGCAAAATGTATTGCAAATTTTTAAAGACCAATAGGCAAAGTTTAGCGATTAGCTTTAAAAAATAGAAAGTATACAAATCTTTTAACTTCACTATCAAAGAATATAATGAATCTTCATAATGTATAGTACCTTTAAAATTGTTTTGAACCTATTTTCCTGTGGTATTTTAAAGTAATTACTATTTAAATGAGAATAAGCTACAATTAATTATTAAATAAGTTTATTGACGATTCAATTTCCACTTCGGAAATAGTTCTCAAAATACACAAATTATGTAAGGGAACCATTAGTTGACAGTGATCCAGTAGTTGACAATATAAGTTTCATTTTCACAAAATAAGCTAAGTTTTATTATTAGAAACCAGAAATCTACAGCTTAGCTTAGAATAGTAGGACCATCTATCTGTTCATCCCATAAGTTAAAACTTCATACCTTTAGCAAATTCAATATGGCAGCAAATGGCAGTTGGTCAGTTTTGTGGTGTGGATAAAATTAGTATTAAAAAAAAGTGTTTAGAAGGTTAGTATTTTGCACAACATATGGCACGTTTATTTGTTTGTATTAAATTATTGTAAAACCCCAATATCACAAATGTCTAGGTCTTGAGAAGAATGAATAAAGAAAAGGAAGTCATATTTACGATCAAAAAAGAAAACTGCAATACTTGGGACACATTACAAGAGGCGAAAGATATGGACTGCTTCGAATAATTATTCAAGGGAAAATAGCAGGAAAAAGGTCCATAGGAAGAAGACGAAAACTCCTGGCTAAAGAATCTACGGGAATGGTATAGCTGTAGCAACAACAAATTGTTTCGGTCAGCAGTTTCGAAAATACGTATAGCCCTGATGATCGCCAACCTTCGGAACGAAGATGGCACTTGAAGAAGAAAACCCCAATGTATATTGCAAGCTATAAGCAAACTCAAAATATGCTTAAAAAATTGTTTCTCAACCATCTCATTGTTTACAATATTGTAAATGGATGTCATCTACTGGTTCTTATATTCGTAGAATGTACCAGTAGTTGACGTGGATGTCAACTACTAGTGAAATGTTTATTAAAGTTATTTGTCCCTAAAAACGCTTTACAAGCCTTTTCAAAGCCTCTTGTTTTTTCTAAATATTCTCAAGGGAATATTTCGATCTGTACCAGTAGATGACAGCATGTCACTTACTAGATCATATGACTGTCAACTATTGGTGTTTCTTTATTTCAGATATTTTATGATGCCTCCAGCCAAAGGAAATATGTTTCGGTATTCAGAAGAGCAAATGGAATCTGCATTAGTTGCGATTTCAAATGGTCAATCAGTTGCTTCTTCAACTAAAAACAATGAAGTACCCAGAAGTACATTAATTAATATAATTAATAAAAGAGTGTCAAAATTTAGACAAATAAGCCAGATTCCATTTTGACGAAGGAAGAAGAAAAAACATATCGTCCTTTGAATTTTCACAATGGCAAAAGCTGGGTTTCCGATTGGTAAAGAAGCTTTACTTACCAGCGTTCAACACGTAACACAAGAACTGAAAAGAAAGAACCCTGTTAAATCAAATAGACCTGGGCGAAAATGGAACTATAGTTTTTTTAAACGAAATCCAGACTAGGTACACTACTCTACAAGGACTGCACAAAATTTAAAAATAAGTAGAGCTTCAGTAACTAAGAAAAGTATAATAAATTAGAGGAGTAGAACTAGAGGAGCCAAATATTGATAATGAGTTATTTAAAGCACCCTCATTTCCTGTTAACTCGCCAACTAAAACAACAAAACATTTTACACCAGAAAGAAGTCAAACAGATGCCCTGCAATTGAGACAACCGTCGATATCATTATAGGCGGTTCCATCTCGGGCGGAGGGAAGAAAACGAAAAAAAAAAAGAAGAACGAGAAAAAATAAAAAACTTGTAAAGAATGACAAGAGTCTGGTGATAGCCATGATGATATCAGTTTTGTATGGAATGGTACAGACAATATTAAACAAAAAGATTGTGACACAGAAAAAATATACTTAACAATGAACAAAACTCCACACAAGTGTATAAAGAAGGTGACTCCATTCTTGTGTCATTTCCAGGTAAAAAGGAGGAATATAAATTTGTGTGTTTTATACAAGAAGTGTTCAACAATGATGAAGTTAAAGTTGTAGGTATGACAATTTGTAATGAAACAAAAACCGTATTTAAGTTAAATAAGAAGGACATAAGGTATATTAATTTTTTCCAAATCCTTGAGAAGTTAGAAGTTCCCAATATAACTTGTGCTGGAGATCGATTAAAATTTAAATTTCAGAAAAAACTTGAAGTTGATTGATAGTTAAAATATCGTCAATTACTGGATCCTGTAGGTGTCAACTAATGGAATTTTAAAAATATTAAATGCCATGTACTGGTTAATTTGCAATCTGTAAGAAAATCTAACATTTTTTGTTTAATATTACATTTTGTAAATATTTTCAGTAAGTTTATTATTTTACAAACATTAACAACTATCCTGAGATATAGTTAATAAAAATATTTAAATATGTAACTGTTTTATTGCCAGATTTGTATATATTTTTTCTTAAGCTGTCAACTACTGGTTCCGTTACCTTACTTTAAACATTTCTGAGAAACTTCGGAAAAAAGTAGAGCAAAAGGATTTTTTGAAAACGCGGAAAATCTTTCAAAAATTTGAAAGAAATCCTGTATTCAGTTCTAATAAAGTGAAGTATAATAATTGTCAGATCCTTGTGTAAATTGATCCCGCTTTGTTCAGAAGGTTTACAAATCGAAAGTTAGTATTGTCATAAAACAATAAACGGCATCGTATATTACGTTCAAGGTGAGACCGGACGGCGCGGCGTGTGAACATAACAGGATTACGTTACAATAGGCTCTGATGCAAAAATCTGTTAAATATTAATTAAAAGAAATATTATAGGAAGTGAAAAGTAGCTGCTCACATTAAACCGGTTTTCGAACAGTTAAATAGCCATTTAGCAACTCTGAGATTGTATTTTATATCAAACAGAGTAATCAAGAAATAAATTATACGGCGAGTAGTAAAAACGTACGTATAAGTCAATATCAATTACTAGAAGAACAGTTAACCGAATCTATCAATTCTATTAAAAACCCTTATACTGCGGAAGATGATATTTCTAAAATTTTTCTTTAAAATTTGCCTAAAAATGGAACTGTTTACTTCTAAAGATATATACCAAAACATGGCTTGAAGAAGTGTCTCCATAGACTTGAAATATTGGTTACACGGTACCTACTCTTAAAACTGGTACACCAACGTACAGACTCTAAACTTCTACGGTCTATCAATAAGATATCTAATAACCAAATAACTCGAACAATTAATCAACCAACGTCTTCTGTGGATATTCGACTAAAAACCTATCTAACAATGTGTCTTTCGTAAAACTAGATCAACTCTGGACAGCTTAGTTGCCCCCTAGTCCTAAATACATGAAGCTCAAATAAAACAGGCCATATGGTACAATTATTAAAGCAGTATGTGTTATCACAATCATGGTTTTACAGTTGGTTACTTAAATAATGATACAGTGTAGTAATGTAGGTTTCACTAATTAAATGGAATTGGTTTATACTTCTTTTCTCGTTTGCATTTGAAGCTTCGTGTGTGCAGCTTTTTCTGCAATGAGTCGCTTATAAAGGTTTTCGGTGAAGTGGCCAACAGTAGTCCTAGATCATATTGGTATTCCAGCGGCCCTGGTAGCGTTTTTCTATCAATGTATGGTAAAAACACTAACCCTGCCTGACTGTTCGAAAACACTTTCGCTCATCAAACATCCTAATTTTTAAATCTTATTTAACATGTTAGCTAAATAGTAACATATTCTGGGTGTTTTGCATTGCCTAATACTTTTGTAACAACTTGTTTTAATAATATCCATGATTCTTTATCATTTATAGTCATTGTGGTTTCAAAGCCATTTTTTGAACGTCGGGGCCTACAAAGACGCCTTCCTTTTGGCAGAGATACTTGAAACAATGTCCATCTTTAGGCAATATCTTGATAAGGCCTAACCTTATATATGTAAAGATGACAGGAGAATGTTTTTAGGATCTACAAGGTTTTTGCTGAGAATGTTAATCTAGCCGGGTTTTAGAGACTCCCTCACAGGTCAGTTCTTTCTGCGTTAATCTCGATACCTAGCGCTACCGTCCCATTTCGACAAGAAATATGAAAATTTGGTAAACCACCTTGCTGACCAAGAATCATGCATGCTACTTTTAAATCCCCACACAGCCATGAACAAAATAGCCAATTCTATTCAACACTATCTCTAAGTGTTCATAGCTCTCTTTCATATGTACAGGATGGCCAACATAGATGCGTAAATCAACCATTGTGCAATGAAACAGTTTTTAAATCAGCTTTGGATGAATCCATAAACAGTCTACAGTCTTCTTTTTTGTATTCAAAATTTACATTTGTATTCAATTCGTTCATTACCCCAGGAATGTCTGAGTAGTACACTGAATCACATTTTTGTTGAAAACTGCTGTTCTTACTTTCGATACACATGTATGCTGGTTTCAACTGGAAACAACTTCTTTTCTTTTAGTCTAGAACCAAACAATTCAACTTTTTCTTTTGTTAACGCAAGATTCCTAACCAAGTCGTTAAGCTCGTGCAAAACCAGTTTAGGCTCTATATTTTCTGTAGTATATAGGAACTCTTTATCATCCTGTGTATCTACTTTTGACTTTACATCAGAAAACACTCAGTTTAAACCCTTTGAAGGTTCTGAGACCAACAAATATACATGCCCTACTGGTTTAGGTTCGCTCCAAACCATAGTAAGAGCAAACTTAAAGGATTTCGACTACTTTTTTGACCATTTTTAAGGTTTTTAATATAAGCATAACCTACGTAATGGAAGATCCAAGATTTATTCTGATCATTAAGTTTAGCTCCAAAATATGAGAAATAAACCTTCTTCACAAGTCTGTAATGTTTCTTTGGTGATTTTAATAGCAAACTCATTACAGTTATTACAAAACCTGCCAGCAGAGTTCTTACAGACACGATTAGATATTTTACTGAGCGCATGTACTAAAAACCAGAAAGTGAGGTTAAGTTGACAGTAAACAAAACAAACTGTCAATAGATAATAAATGTGTTCCAGCAGTGTTGCTAACTCTTATACATACATGTTAAATTCTTTAAAAAATCACAAAATTTAATAAATTAAAATGTGAAATTGACGAAATGGTAGATGATATAGCTTAATACGTATTATATTTGGGTTAATCACCCTAAAAAACATAAGAATAAGGTTTTTTCATCGTTGGCCTGTGTAATCAAAGCTACGTAGCAGTCTTTTTGATATATCCAGAACATTTGATACCGTTTGGCACCATACGATAATTAAAACTTTACTGAAATTAGGTATACTAGGAAATGTTCTAAACTTCATCACTATTTTTTTTAAAGAGAAGCTTCCAAATAAAGGCAGACAATTTCATTTCTAAAACAAGAATACAGGAAAATGGTACCCCTCAAGGATCATCGATTAGTGTTACTTTTTTTCTTACTGCTGTAAATAGAATTATGTCGATTGTATGAAATTCTTTGGAATTAATTTTGACAACATTTAAATTTTTAAATTTTAAGCAACATATGTATCATCTTAAAAAATTTTACCAACAATATTTAAACATAATGAAAGTCCTATCTACTAAACATTGATGATGATAGGAACAAGATATCCTGTTGTCAGTATATAAAAGCCTGACTAGATCTAAAGTTGATTATGGTTCAATAGCATATGGGTCTATCAGTCAATCACTTTCAAAAGAGTTGCAAATGCTGCTGTAAGAATAGCCTTAAAGGCTTTCTGTATCAACCAAATATATCTTACTATGTATAGCAGAGGAAACACTTCTGGAATTAAGAAGATAAAATCGCCTAGCATATGCCGCAAATGTTTCAGCCAACAATGAAAATAGCGTCAGAAACAGCGATCTCTTAACCCATCTTTTGTTATGGTCAGAAAATCCTTACTACTTTAACAGAGACTAGTAATCAAGTTAATGCTTTTTCTATGGTCAAACCCATTTAAATTAAGATTGATAAGCACCAGAATTATTAACATATTTTCTTCAAATCAGAAGGAATGGTGTGGTATCATACATAATGACTATTCTGCTTCATGAGTAAGCTTAAATGAGTAACTTAGGTACCATTTAACCAACTCATCCCATCTGAACTATTTGTACCAACTTCAACGTGATTAATTTTTTTGTATTTTCTGTGTTATAGAATTTTGCTAAACTCTTTGTATTTTTTAGTAGTTTTATTATTTTTTTTTGATAAATTTTTGTAAAATAGAAAAACAATTTAATTTTTGTAAGTGTGGTCAAGCTGTCAAAATTATTATGTCAAATACATAACCAATTTTTGATCTACTTTAATTTAATACAAGTTAGGCATAAACAAACAAAATATTTCCATCAGATGGAAGAAAATACCCTAAAGTACAAATAAAAATATTGTGTATCAAAATACTATTTAAAAGAAAATAAAAATATGGTCTTATTTGTGATTCCAATAGACCACCGTCGCCTCGTGCGGTCGTGTTTATTATGTAGACGTTGTCAATCGGAGTGTTAAATGTAAATATTAAAAAAAAAAAAAAAAAAAATATGTTAAATGACTTTTTTATTAAATTTTTTAAAGTGGAAACAATCTACTTATATCATTTGTTACATTGTGTTAACATCGGTCGTTTTCCATCCAACGAACACACCTGTCGTCCCTTTTGTGGCCGCGCCAATGGCCGTAATGCCGGAACAAATGACCTTCCGCGATATTACAGTAACAACAAAATATTGCCGTAATTGTAGGAAGCGTTTCTGATGTCAATGACACAATTCCCAACAGATCTAATCAAATACCGACAATGGAACAAATTTGCCAAGAAATTGCTTGAGAAAACTGTTACGTCGCGCTGCTATGGGATTGTTTACACAAATTATACAGGAATAAGATGAAAAAATTGTTATTCATTTTGTATTTAGAACAGAAAGAGGACAATTTCCAAAGAGGGAATTTCCAAGTCCTCATTGTTTCATTAGTTACGTACCATGGTGCATCAGTTATTGAATAAAGTATTTTTGACTGACCTCTGTGGACACCAACTTTAGTAAAGGAGCATAGAAGCCAAGGGGTACAATTGACTAAATATTGATAATGAGAAAAAGAAGGTTTAAGTTTAACTCTCTTTTAAAATTATAAGTCATTGTTTTATACACTTGAAAAACTTTTTAAAATAACTTAGGAGTGTTACATTAGCTGTAGAATAAGTTTTAGATCTTGTATTTTTGCCCTTATTTTACAGTCCTTAATAAGGTGATAAAAGTGATCACTTGTACCCTTGGCCCAATTCTATTTAACATCTATGGTGAATGGATAATGCGGAAAGCTACTGAGGACTGGAACGGTGGCATCACCATTGGCGGGAAGAAGATTTGCAACTTGAGATATGCAGATGATACTACTATCCTCGCTAGTTCTGAAGCTGAATTGATTCACCTGCTACAACGGATAGAAGACGTAAGCTTAACGATGGGCCTTAAAATAAACAGAGATAAAACGAGAATCATGATAATTGACAGAGCTGACAACAATCAAAATCATCTGGTCATGATAAACAATATCGCTGTTGTAGATAAATTTGTGTATCTGGGCTCATTAATAACCAACAAAGGAGGCTGTACTGAAGAAATAAAGCGGCGGTCAGCAATCGCAAAAAGCGCTATGGCAAAATTAACAAAAATTTGGAAAAGCCATGAAATAACTACCGATACAAAAATGAGACTAGTAAGAAGTCTAGTTTTTCCAGTTTTTACTTATGCATCGGAATGCTGGACCCTTACTGAGAAAGACAAAAAGAACATAGATGTATTTGAGATGTACTGCTGGAGACGAATGCTGAGAATACCATGGTGGTCCCGAAGAACAAATGAATCCATACTGGACCAGCTAAACATAAAGAAAAGACTAAGAACACAAATATCAGAACAAATAATAAGCTATTTTGGACATGTGCTTCGAAGAAATGGTCTTGAAAAACTTACCATCCAGGGAAAAGTAGAAGGCAAAAGAAATAGAGGTAGATCTCTCACACGATACACGGACCATATTGTTGCTACCATTGGCGCTCCATTGTCAGAATGTGCTAGAATGGCAGAAGATAGAAAAACGTGGAGGAACATTGGGAAATTTAGCTAATAGCTTCATGATATCACGATACCTGCATCAGGTTAACGACTAAGAAGAAGTTCCCTTGGCTTCCGAAAAAAGAACCAGATATTGACTGAACCCTTTGGGTTTGTTTTGTATATGACAATTTGGATTGAGTAAAAAATACAACTATGATGAAAATAATGTAATTTAATACAAAATCATTAACATAATGAGTTACAAAATTATTTAAATCCGTTTAATACTACCATTCCTGAAGTATAACCAATCAGTTTCTGACTCGTATCAAAAATGTTTCGTTGCTCTTCGGCATCTGGGCAACAATAGCATTCTGGTTAACTTCGACAGGAACATTGATAGGCCCATTAGTGTATTGTAAGGTTTTAAAGAAGTCGTGGTAGATAGGGGAACGTATGGAAAAAGTGACTTAAGTTGTCAAATTTAAGTTTCTTGATTTTTGACTTGTCTCTTGTTGCCGCTAATAACGGGAGTTCATTGAGAGGTCGACCAACTGTTGAGGACATCATGTTCAGCTGGTAAAATGTAGGAAGCTTGATTAACTAGATTTCACTATGATGTCGGCCTACATACTTGGTACATAAACCTGCTGATGGTTTCTGTTTTTCGCTTTTTCGATAATCCCGAAATTTTGCTCACATTCCATAAATGAATGTCCCACTACCAGAAACCTGTGGTCAACAGTATCAATTTGTATCTTTTGGACTACATAATGCCAAAACTTTGCAATATAATGACTTTTGTTTTAGTCACCACAGTTGTCACTGTACAGAATTATGCACTTAACTGTTGGTGGCAGCATCTGATATATTTACAAAGGCAGGAAGCAATTTCGTTGCAACCACGATTACCTTGGCCTTCATGCCACAAAAACATTTGTGCCTGTCCAGTGCAAACATTGTGCACACAAAAATTAAAAGTCCAAAGTTGACGGCTATAATATGCTTTTCTGCAGGTTAAACTAGGATATGGAAGCGTCTTTTGTAAATCAAAGCATAGAACTACTGTAGTTGGGTCATCTTTAAATTCTTTTTCAATTTTTGCTGTTGAAACTCTTTCTGGATCCACACCATTATTAATAATATTCTGTAGTGTGTCACATTTGTCACACGTATCGGTGTGAGGTCTCTTGAGTAAAAGGTTTTATTAGTACGGAAAATATACCTATCGTAACTCTTTTTCGCAGGGTTTACGTTCCTTTCCATACACAGTTCTACATACAAAGTGTAGATTTTTTTCATTGTCTACTGACTACAAATGGCTACTGTATTTAGGAAGCGACTTTAAGTGCTCTTTGATCAAGTAAATGGTTTTATCTGTGTTTTATTCGATGGTGCTTTACGACCTCTTTGGTTCTTGTGAGAAACCGAGTTTGTGCTGGTTATTTTTTTTATTATAACATTAGTAATTCGTTTATTACTGACATCAAGGGTTTTCATAAAAAAAGCGCTATATACTCTATACCCTTCCAAAGTGTAAGTTCAGCTTGTTCTCTTTACATAGCTCGCATTAGGTTTTTTTTCTTGCAAGATCTTGAAGGCTAATGTAAGAACATAAAAAAAGAAGTTTTTAAGGTCCCAGCTTCCAAGTCCCCAATGTATTGGGGACTTGTATTGGGCAATTATTCGGGACTTATATATCATTCTATTGGATACATGAGAACATCTTCAGCTACTTTTCTTTCGCATTTGTTAGCAATTCTTCAGTTGTTGTTGTGTGTAAATCGGTATTCATTCCAATTAGTTTCCTGAAGATATATCTCCTGGAATTTTTTTTTATTGGAGCCTTTAGGGTGTTTTTCGATTTCGATAAAGGCTATAGTTATGACATTTTTAATACCTTTTTAATCCAATATCAAATTGAAATGGAATTTCTGACTGAAATTGAATATTTATAGATTAGGTTTTACGTTCTTAGATTGGCTTGACTTACGGAAAATCGAGCACAGTTTGCACAAACAAAAAAGTTCATCAGATCAATAAAAAGAAAGTTTCAGAAATGGCGTATAAATCTGAAAGAACAGCTAGATGTTTGTATATGCTTTTGTTATATAAGCTTTGCGGTAACTGTTTTTGAAAACGGGCAAGGTTTCTTTAACATTGTCCAAGTCATCATCATTATCACACAGCCAAATTTGTCCACTGTCGAACATAGGCCTCCTCAAGATGTCTTCACTCTTCTCTGTCCTGTGCAGCTGCGATCCAGTTTGTCACTATTCTTTTAATGTCGTCCGTCCATCTGGTAGGTGGTCTTCCACGATTTCGCTTGTCTGCCCTTGGCCGCCATTCTAAAATTCTAAAATTGTCCAAGTGTAGCTGAATAAATATTTCGGCTGGATACAAGTAATTATGTATAATTACTTCGGATTATTCCTTCGACTTCGGTATATTTCCATTAAGCGGTGGTTCTTTTTGTTGTGTATATTTAAATGAAGTACTTTTTAGTAGAAATGTATTTCAGTTAAAAATAGTATACCTTTGAATTGTTTGATAGATAATACAATTACTATTTATTTGCTCTCTGCTCGTATAAGGAAAATATATAACTTACGATAGTTAATCTATGATCTGATGATAAGTTGAACGTAAAGAACGGTGTGTCTGATTTGGTCAACAGTTAAAACGCAAGAGAAAGACTCTGACGTAGTCTTTGGCAGAGTCAAATTTTGGACCGCGCGATGCTGCAGCGACGGGTAAGATGTGAGAGCGCTGTTGCCAGTTTGGATTTAAGTCCGAACAGTTTTGAATTAGGGCTTTTTTAGAAGAGCAAGTTCTGCGGATATTCATGTATCGTCGTAAATATTTATTATTAGGGACGAATTAATTTGTGAAGGCGGATGATGTATTGACAATATATGACATTTTTCTGTATTGGAACACTTAGGAACGCCTTGGAAAGGTAAGGTTAAACGGATCCCAAAAAATAGCAAGAGATTCTGATGAAAGATGAGACATTTTCAGCGATAAGTTGTACACTTGGAGAGTTATATGCACTGACAATGGAAAATTTTAGGAAGTCCTTATAAAAGAGGTATTGTAGTATACGTTTTGAGGGATGAAAACGTTGCTTTATGTTAACTGAAAAGGAGGTTTTGTTGATGTAGGCTTTTATTGTTTTTTTCCAAAAGTTTTTAGATTTTCGCAGAATGTTTTACATTTGGTCTCTTAGACTGACGAAGGTTTGGGAAAGAAACGCGCAAAAAGAAAAAAAAAGTGAACAAAAATATACAAAACAAGCAACAAAAATTTCGTCTTTAAGTTTTATATGTGACACCATTATTTTAGTTGATTTAAATGTTGTTATTCTTAACATATCCAATTTTTCGCATTTTAAAATATAATTAAAAGCATATTATAAAAAAATTGTGAGTAATAAAAAGTTGAAATATCGTTTTAGCATCCAAAATCACACAATAGCGATTTTATATTTGCATTTATTTTGATAAGGATTTTTTATTGAAAATTTTTTTTATTTTATATTTAAGGTACTGTGATTATTTCAGTGCTTGATATGTTTATACTTTGCGATCCGTATTTACCTAGAACTCATGACCTTTTTTATAATTAAACACCAACCTATAACTCTTATAGTAAAGTACAACCCGATGGCACTTAAATCCAATTATACTGGCACTCCTTTTATCCTGAAAGAACGGAAACAGAAACAGAAACTGTACTTCACTTAATACCTTAACCGGTGTATCTGTGAAATAAAACAGAAAATAAAATAAAGTGAAATAAGGGTTTCTCTTATTTTATGAGCTTTTCAGATGTAAAATAAAAAGTTTCAGCGAGCGCTTCGTCAAACGGGAATTGTAATAAGCCGTAGCGTCTAAAGAGACAGGATGTTGAAGGGATGATTGATACTTATAATTGTTTTGAGAATATTTTTATCAAAACTTTAATGATATTTATTTTAGTTTGTGTTGCATCACTTCAAAGACATTTTAGTGGGTGCGAAAGAAGCTCAATGGGGCTAAATTTGTAATAAAGTAAGCCAACTTTAAATCAATTTAATAAAAAAAGTATCATTCAGACCTAATTTATGTTCATCTTTTCATTTTGTCCTCTAGTCATTAAAGTAAGCTCCCTTTTATTCCCTTATATAAAAAAGATTCTCCGATATATTGTACCGTACCTTAATGATACGGTAATCATGGTTCATCAACACAATATGTTTGAAGGTTTTGTGTTTCTGGGCTTTGTCATCTAGAAGCAAATTGTGCAGTTGATAACAAAATAGCTCTTATGCTATACTAACAAAAATGCAATAAATATGACTTGGTCACTTCAGATGTAAGATAAAATTAACCAATATGACTTGGACATGACAACCTTTAGCAAAACGAACGTAACTACCGATAAAAATAACAATAAAATGTTGTCTGTAGTATAGAGATTTATTAGTTGCATACAATAAAATTAAACAACATCAATATCGCTATCTGAATCTGACACTGTTGGTTTTGAAACTCTATCAACCGCTTTATTATTCACAGGCAAAGACTTTACTAATCGTGATATTTATTCGTGATACTAATCGTGCTATAAGATAAAAAAAGTGTTGATAAGGCATCACCTTACCTTACTCAATTTTTAATACCAATTGGCTCTGTCATATCTCTCTTTATTATCACCCTGGTCTTGGAGCGTCATTTTTATAAGTTTAACTAACAATTTTTTTTAAGACATACAGTTTTATGCTGAAAAAAGCTAAGGAAGAAAAAAGTGATCATATCAGCATAGAAGTCATAAAATATTTAATCTCCATGGGATGTGTAAATTAAAAAATAGACTTGTTGGACCATGTTTGAATTTCTTTTTCATAATGAACTCTAAAATATGGAACTTCGGACCATACTTCAAGGTAAAGTGCATGGGAAAAGAGGTCCAGGATGAAGAAGAATATCCTGGCTGCATAACCTGCGTGCGAAATGGTTTAACTTAACCACTACCGGACTTTTCCTATTGGAAGGCAATAGTAAACGCGCAAAGACTCACGAAGAGTTGTAGCGCCATTGATGATGATGATGACTACGGGACTTTTCAGGGCAGCAGTCAACAAAGTCAGAATAGCCATGTTAGTGTCACAACGTCCGTAACGGATAGGCACCATAAGAAGAAAAACTCTAAAAGTTCGAAGTTGAAATAATAATCAAAAGAATAAAGTTACTTTGTTGATAGATATTTAAGCAGCAAGGCTATGCAGACCAGAAGAAGACAAGTAATATAATATTTATCAACTTCTGTACCATTTCTATTCGTCAATAAGATGAATGAAAATACATAAGTAGTTACGAGCATAAAAGTTTTTAATAAAAGAGATTGATAAATTACTGAGAAGCTGAAAAAACAATGAATATAAATGCCAGATGATTTAGACTAATAGCAATGATTTCGTATAGTAAAAGTGTTACAGAATTAAGCGGAATTTAGGTTGTTAGAGTGGTATATGTATTAGAAACAAGACGTTATTATTAAGCAGTATAATATTTTTTTATAGCAGCATAAAGTACAAATATTACTAAATAAAATACGAAAAATATAAAATATATTCTACTATCAAACTTACGATGTATTTTGGAATTCCTAGTAAACTATTAATAATATTTTTGTTGTATATTTAATAATTAAAGCTAAAATTCCGTCTTCGGATAACCTATGACATTTCTCTTGGCAAAATGGAATTTAACATTAATCTCGAAATTAAAATTACGGTTAAAATTCTAAAAATACTTTCCAGGATCGTTTTAGTCAGATCATTAACAATTAACAATAGACTAAGAGCCAGCAACTGCTACACGTGTATATTAACCATATAGAACAAATGTAAAGATCATAATAAGGTGATCATTTGACATTGAAGAAAGATAATTTTTTTTGAGATATTTTTTTTTAATTCAATTTCTCGATGGTCACAAATTCCAACCAGAATCTGTTAAAAAATTAAAGAGGGTATTTTGTTTGGTTTTGCTAGAAATAAAATAAATATTTTTTAATAATACACTCGACTAACAAGGTTAATGAAATGTCTTCTTCAGAATAGACGCTTCTATGTAACTCTCCAGTCCAAGAACAGTCGGCGGAGGGATCAAAAACAATAGACTTCCACAGGAGTGTCCTTGTGCCGATGCTATACAACATTTACACCAACGACCAACCCAAAAACCAACAAACAAGACAGTTTAGCTACGCAGATGATACAGCTGTGGCAGCTCAGGAAAGTACCTTCAATGAAGTCAAAGTAAAACTGGCAGATGCCCTAGAAGACTTAGAACTATACTATGACGAAAAATATCTGAAACCCAATCCTACAAAAACCCAGGTGTGTGCTCTACTTACGAAACAAGCATGCCCGAAGGACACTGGAGGTGGAATGGCGTGGTCAGATGTTGGAACACAGTGAGATGCCAAGATACCTCGGCGTACGTCTGGCTAGAACTCTGTCTTATCGATATCACTGTCAAGATGTCAAGAAAAAAGTAAGCTCCAGAAATAATATCATCCGCAAACTAACAAATACAAAATGGGAAGCACAACCATATACTATTCGTACTTCTGCCTTAGCATTATATTTTTCTGACGCTGAGTTTGGAGCACCAATGTGGTAAAACTCTGCTCACGCTAAAAACGTCAATGTTGCGTTAAATGAAACGGTTCTTATAATATCTTATTGCCTGAAATCGACACAGGATGATCTAAAATCCATCGAAGTTAAAGCATGAAGAAGAGTTGCCAGAGACAGGGGCGAATGGAAGATTGTTCTGAAGAAGGGTTTGGCTCATAACGAGCTGTTATGCCACTGATGATGCATGAAGTGAAGATGTAATTGATCAAAGTCGGCTTTTTGCGACAGATTCGTGTCATGTGAAATCTTCCATCCAATCAGATGAGTTAAACAAAACGTATTTTTTAAAACAATTAGTGTTTGTAGCGACTAAATAAGATCTTAACTTGGACCAAACAAAACAAACACTCTTACACTTTGTTTATTTCATTTCCCGAGAACCAAAGTGCTTAAATAATGAGACTTTGAGATGTACAAAAATCATTCCTTCGAATAAATAATTGCAAAAAATCTTAACTTTATATAGGGTTGAACAAAAGCATTAAAATAAAATCAAGTCCTACAGACCTACATAATTCGAATCGTTATATGGTACAGATATATCATGCTGCAACAAAAAAATCCTTCCTAAATGTTTCTTCTAAGTATATGCTAAATAGACTGGGTGATAATAACGCAGCCTTGTACTCCACATTTAATGTTGTCACCCTATATATGGGCCTCATATCGACGAAACTGAAGAAAACCCAATTTACCATTCGCCCGCTCTCATTCTATAAATATCAAAGTTTCATCAAAGCCTAAGAGCAACTCATATGAATTAAATTTTCATAATTTAATAACTGAGAGCCCATTAAATAACTGACCTACAGCAAATCAGGTTAAATTAGGTGTAATATATTGGATAATCGTAGAAATTAAAATTCAACGTGCCACGTTTTCGTTAGAAGATCGTACGGGGTTCTATATTACACTTCGGTTTTAATTAAAGAGAGGTTCAGATAGTCGTTAAAATTGACCTTTATCGCATAAATTGCAAGAAATCCAATGACGTTGGTTGATTACGTGATTCTCACTACTAGTATAATCCCTAGCATGTCAACGAGTTGAATTGATGAAAAATGTTTGTTTCCAAACTAGATATAGGCACTTATCGGCTCTTATTTGGACTTTTTAATTATGTACTTGATTTATATAGACAATAGAACAGCTGCATATTTTAAATTTTACTTAAAATAGAGAAAAAATAATAATAAAGAGATAGTAAGGAAATATCCAGCTGCCTTATTGTCTTTAGAGTTTTTGATGGCATATTTGATTTCATCTATCGTGATCTTCTGTATCTCTAAAGGATTTATTTCTTGTATTTTCTGCATTTCACCTCTTTATCTTGAAAAAGTGTCCACTGGAAACATCTAAAATTATTCCTAAAAAGATAGAGTGCCGTTCGACTCCGATTTTGACAAAGAAGCTGAAGTAGCTGAAGCTGTAGTTAGATGGAATGATAATTCAGTCGTAACAGTACTTTCCAATAACCTTCCAATCCCGTAGGCTTTGCAAAGAGGTACGATCGCAAGCAACGGAAAGAAGTAAATATCCCCATGCCGAATATTTAGCAAGGCAAAGCTGGAAACTTTACAGATTGGCAAATAAAAGCTCCATTTCTCAAATCGATTTTCGGTCATATATTGTTGTTTGTCTAATAAAAGCGGAAGATGAACAACAAGAAGAATCAAAACAGAATGAAAGTGAAGAAGATGAAAAATCAACTGTACCGTCGACAATAAATATGGGAAGACAGACTGTCGAAAAACAGTTTACCAGTTGAAATCCGAAAATATAAGATAGGTCATTTAGTGATAAAGTATGCAGAAAATGCAAGAAGATGCAGGCAGTGTTCTAATCATACTGCTTTTGTTTGTCAAAAGTCTATTTACACTAGGTATAAATGTTTTGAAAATTTTCACAAAAAATAAATTTGTATATTTCAATTTTTTTTATCTCAGTTTCGCCAAAGGTTAGAAAACGAACCATTTTTTTATTATAACACCTGTCAGTATCAAAGTACAGTCCTGTCTCTCTATAACGATGTGCAGGGGACCGGGAATTCTCATCGTTATAAGGAGAGATCGTTATACAGAGAAAGACAAAATTCAATACTGTAATATTAATATTACTGTACTAAAGAACCTACATATTTTAATAAAAAAAATTTGTCAAAACGAATATAAATGAATTAACACTGTATTGTACACCACAGATTTATTAAAGAATAATATAAGCAATACAGTATAAAAAAAATGACTGTACAATTAAAACATGTGTATTGTACAATAAAAAATAATATGCTACTGTAAAATATATGTAGCCTACATTACCAAAAAAGTCTATCTTGGTCTGTTTTCTTTTCCCTTTATACAGATCTAACTGACCTGAGCCTGTCCTGAATACGCATAGAATCTTCCACAGTACTCATATCGTCTTCCTGCTGAATGAAGAATCGATGCAATACTTTTGGTGCATCCAATGCCTACTGAGGGGTCGGAGCTGGTTCTGGCTGTGCTTCCACTTCCATGTCACTGTTTTCTTCTTCTTCTACACGAACTGCTTGTAGGATGTCCTCGTCAGAAAGAAAGATGTTGTAGCTACATTTTCATCAACTTCTTCAAAATCTGTTAGCTCTTCCGATCTGTAGGTGATAGTAAGTTCAAACTGTCTGGCCCAAACATCTAAGAACAGGTCATTTTCATCATCAGTAAATCCTTGATCTTCCAGCCATCCTGCGTGTTTGAAGAAATGTTTTATTGTATTGCTCGTCATCTCGTCATATAATCGTTAGGATCACGCCGGGAATGTTTAGTTTAAGATCGCCATTGTTTTCAACCAATTCCATCAAAAGTATTTTTCTGTAGTGACTTTTCAAACTCTTGATGACACTTTGGTCCATGGACTGAAGGACACTTGTTGTGTTTGCTGGCAGAAAACAAAGTTCAATGTTTTAAAGATAGCACAGCACAGGATGAGCAGGACAATTGTCTACAAGCAGAAGAATTTTTTCTCGTTAAGCTAGATATCCCACTTTCTTATCGCTTCTTCAAAAATTTCCGAAGTCATCTACGATTCTTGTTTGCTTTATGGGTCACCGGTAGATTTTTTATGTTTTTAAAGCAACGCGGACTCCCAACTTCCCTATCACTAACAATTTTCGCTTCACCGAACCTGTCATGTTTGCGGCCACTAAATCTGTAATGCGTTTCTTGGAGAGCTTTCCACCAATGCACTTTTCCGATTTAAATTTTAAAGTTCTGTTTGGTGTCATTTTAAAAAACAATCCAGTCTCATCAGCATTAAAAATTTTCTAGCCAATCATTCTTTACGTTTTTGTTTCATCGTGCGAGCCTGTCGCTAATTTGCCCATAGTTGATCTTGTGCCGCAGCTTCCACTTGCTCAGCTAACCCTCAGATGCCTTGAAATTCTCAATTCCAACTTCGGTTGCAAAAAACTCAGCTTTTGTCGTCCTAACCACAGGCCCAGAAAGTGGAATATGGTTCAAACGCTGCTGCTGAAATCACTGCGGCATAGCGCGATCTAAATCTTCGTGCTGAGGTTTCCGCAACTTCTTCCACCCTATTCTTCTCCTTCCAAAAACAAAACAACCGCTGGACAATGACCTTGCCACTCTTGACTCAGGTAGTCTGAACTTAAAACACAATAACACATTTGTCAGCGACTATTGAACGCTGAAGTCATCGCTATAAAGAGAGAACGATATCGGTATAGAGAAAGAATGAATACATTGTCCTTATGACGAATCCACCAACGTTTACTATTTTCATCGTTATAGAGGAATTATCGTTATATAGGGAATCGTTATAAAGAGAGACTACTGTAATACAATTTTTTTTATAAATGTTTAAGTTTATTTTACCCTAGTTAATAATAATATTGTGACGTCTTTTTATTGCTCTAATTTATTTGTCTTTATTCTAATTTATTAAAACTCACGATAACTAATTACGAATTTATTAAAGTCTTTATTAATTCTAATTTATATTACAAATAATAATTTATGTTTCGTTACATTTAAATATCGCGGTTGCCGAGCTTCTTATGACTGACTGCCAAATAAAAATCTTTCATTTATATACACAACTGTGTCATCTAGAGAATTCGGCGGACTTCCTGAATAGTCTCGTATTTTGGTGAAGGCGCTCGACTCGTTTTTCAACCTCGAGACGTGGATGACTCACTAAAATTAGTGTCTAGAGATTTCTGGTAAACAACTGGTAGCTAAGCTCAGGTATATTTTGACCTACAAATTACGAGAATCAATAAAAAAGAATTAGTCATAAAATATTTACAGTTCTATATGCCATAACATTTAAAATCGTAACATTGCCCCCCTCTTAAAAGATGGTTCCTCCTGGAACCTTGTCGGGACTGGAACTGGAACGACATGCTGATATCGGCAACTGGACCCTCTTTTACAACTTCCAGTTGTATAGAAATGACAAGGGACGGTTTTCTCTCCGCAGCAGTAACTATGCGGATTGCAACAGACTAACACCTGGACTTCGGTGTCTTTAAAGATTTCCTCCACCATGTTTCGTATAACCCTCCAATCTAATTGGCGGCACTCCAACTTTGGCATGGCTAACTTTTGCACGTCGGACTCTAGTACGTGCTCTCTCAACTGAAGTAAGGCTTCCCATACATCTCGGTAGGTAGGTTGGTCACGGGCAGTGTCTTTTGTTACCAGGTAGAAAAGGTAACGTGATGCATCTTGAAGTTTCAAGGTTTTACCAGGAGCTGGCACTTGGCATTGAAGTTCTGCAACTCGACCAAACTTCCTTCGAAAGACGGATGCCAACCCTGGTGCATCTTTGATACTGGCCGGGATGGTAAGGGCCAGTGAGTAGTCATCGGGAAGCGCGAGTAGATCTTGCCTTTCTTCAGTGGTAACACCATGTCTTGCTTTACCGGTACCTCCATAGGCACCCATGAATTCCTCAAACGTGAGGTCAGACACATCTTGGACTTGGTTTACTTCCACTTCTTCATCTACGTCGTGGTCACCCTCGAAAGACGCCAACCGGTTATGGTGTACTATCATCGGCTTTCCTCTCGGAATCTTGCTTATTCGGTAAATAACATCATTGATCTTCTCCATAATGAGGTATGGACCTTCCCAAAACTGCTGCAATTTGGGAGAACAACCTTTTCGCTTTTTGGGGTTATAAAGCCAGACTTTATCGTTCTTCTTAAAACACCCCTTTTCGGCTTGTGTATCGTACCGTTTCTTCATTCGGTCACTAGCGATTTGGAGATGGGAACGGACCAACTCGTGTACATCGTCCATTCTTCTTCGTAATTCGATCACATAATCTTCACCTGCTACATCTTCTCCAGGTCGACACCCAAACTCTAGATCACAAGGTAGTCGCATCTCGCGTCCGAATAGGACTCTGGCTGGTGTCTGGCCTGTTGATTCATTAACAGCAGATCTGTAGGCCATTGTGAAGAACGGAAGATATTGGTCCCAGTCTCGCTGATGATCGGATACCATCTTTGTCAAATACTTGCCAACTGTTCTATTCATTCGTTCTACCATACCATCCGATTGCGGATGATAAGCCGTAGTTCTTGTTTTCTTCATACCTAGTCTATCACATATTCCTTGGAATAAATCGCTTTCGAAGTTCCTGCCTTGGTCACTATGGATCTCCAAAGGCACTCCAAATCGGCTGATATATTCTTGGATCAACTTATCTGCAACGGTGGCGGCCTTCTGGTCTGGAAGTGCGTAAATCTCGACCCACTTAGTGAAGTAATCCATTACTACCAACATGTACTTGCCTCCATTATCACTTTCTGGAAATGGCCCAGCAATGTCCAAAGCTATTCTTTCAAACGGGCTTCCAACATTATATTGTCTCATAGGAGCTCTCCTTTTTCGATAAGGCCCGTTACTCGTAGCACAAATAGTACATTTCTTACACCAGTCTTTTACATCGTCGGAACTGTTCATCCAATAAAACCGTTCCCGAATTCGCTGAAGGGTCTTTTTCACACCAAAATGCCCTCCTGATGGACTGTCGTGTAACTGACGAAGTACTTCGGCTATTCTGCTCTTTGGAATCACCAACTGTCTTCTCTTCTCTGAACCGTCATCATTTTCCAGGACTCGTTTGAGCAAGCCATCTTCCATGATAAATGAGTCCCACTGGGCCCAATACGTCTTAACTATTGAGCCTAGGTTCGATATTTCTTGCCAAGGTGGTCGACGGTTTTCCTCTTTCCATTTTCGGATTTTCTGTATAACTGGATCTCTCTCTTGTTCTTCCCTGATCTTGGTAGGCGTCCAGTCGTCGTGGACCACCGTCGTTCTTAGCACTGCTGCTTCCTTGGATTCCGTTTTGTTGCAGTGAGAACACTCTGCTGGGCATGGCCTTCTGGAAAGAGAATCAGCGTTTCGGTGGCTAACTCCGGCCCGGTGCTCAATCTTAAAATCATATTCTTGGAGTCGTTCGATCCACCTGGCTATCTGACCCTCTGGATTCTTAAACTGCATCAACCACTTAAGGGCGGCATGGTCGGTTCGGATTAAAAACTTCCTTCCATAGAGGTATTGATAGAAGTGCTCTACTGATTTCACTACTGCCAGAAGTTCTCTTCTCGTGACGCAATAATTTCGCTCAGGTTTTGAGAGAACTTTACTAAAATATCCAAGGACTCTTTCCTGTCCTCCTTGAATCTGAGACAGCACTCCTCCAATTCCCACATTACTTGCATCTGTATCTAAGATGAACTCTCCTTCTGGCAGTGGATACCCTAAAATTGGTGCTGTGATTAAATGCTTTTTTAAGGTTTCAAAGGCATTCTGGCAGTCTACATCCCAGCGGTATTCTCTTGCTTCCTCTGTAAGTCGCGTTAATGGTTTAGCGATATCTGCAAACTTCTTAATAAACCTCCGGTAGTAAGTACACAGTCCCAGAAAACTTCTCACTTGATGTTTGTCAGTTGGTTTTGGCCATTCCTTAATAGAATCGATTTTTCCCTTATCCACGGCCACTCCTTCTTTACTGACTATATGACCCAGATAATTGACTTTACCTTGAAATAGCTGGCACTTCTTGGGGTTTAACATCAATTGGGCAGCTTTAAGTCGATTAAAAACGTTTTCTAAATTCTTCAGATGGTCTTCAAATGTCTCCCCCAAGACGATTATGTCGTCTAGATAAACTAGGCATGTTTTCCAAGATAACCCTCTCAACACATTTTCCATAAGCCTCTCAAATGTCGCAGGAGCGTTACAAAGTCCAAATGGCATAACGTTGAATTGCCATAATCCAGATCCTGTGGTGAAGGCTGTCTTTTCTTTATCTACCGGGTCCATTTCTACCTGCCAGTATCCAGACTTCAAATCCAAAGTAGAAAATAATTTACTTCCAGCCAATGTGTCTAATGTGTCATCGATCCGAGGCAGAGGATAACTATCTTTCTTGGTAACGTTGTTCAGCAAACGGTAATCCACACAGAACCTCGTTGTTCCGTCTTTCTTCTTAACCAGGACCACCGGAGAGACCCATGGGCTCGTAGAAGGTTCTATCACCCCGTCTTTCTTCATTTCCTGAACAATCGTTTCAGCTTCCTCTCTTTTCGCCTGTGGTAATCGTCGAGCTGTTTGACGAATTGGCTTAGCATTACCAGTATCAATTTTATGCTTAACAACGGTAGTTCTTCCCGTCTTTCCTCCTTTCGGTACGAAAATATCACGATACTGCCGAAGAAATTCCCTTAATTTCCTTTTCTCAATCTGATTCAGAGACTGTCCAGCAACCGCAACCATTTGATCAAATTTATCGTTGGAATTATCAGACGTTGTCGTCTGACGGATTATGGATGTGACAGGTACACAAGTTCCTACTTTTGTCTCTTTCTTGATGGTCACTGGGTAGTCATTGACATTAATAAGTCTCACAGGAATTTCTTTAGCCGAAGTCACTAATTCTTTTCCAATTATGATTCCACGGCCAACTTCGTCGTCATGATTCCAAGGCTCCATCATAACAGGTGTTCCTTCGTCCACAATTCCCTGTAGCCGCGCTACTATTATCGTTTCACTTCTCGCAGGCACGACTGTATCTTCTTTAACGGCTGCTTGCATAGTGTTGTCATCATGTGGATGGAGAAATACCTCCTCGTTACCAACTTTGATTACCTTATTCTTAAAATCCAATTGGAATCCATGCGTATTCATTACGTCCATTCCTAATATAACATCCTCTTCGATGTCAGCAACTATAACAGTATGGACGAACTTTTCTGCTCCAATTCCTAATTGTACCTGGATTTCTCCATGAATGTTGGCATTTTCACCTGTGGCGGTCCGAAGTCGCAACCTCGTTGGTAACAGTTTCTTTCGGCTGTTTATAACTGTCGGGCGTATAATGGTTCTGGTCGCTCCAGTATCCACCAACAACGTATGCTTTTTACCATTTATTTCTCCATCTACATATACACTATCTTCACGACATTTCAAAGAAGCTATTAGTATCAGAGGGTCTTTGGTAAAGTTCTGGGTCGAAGCTGCTCCCCTAAGGCCGACGCGTTCTGGTTTTGTCTTCGGTCTTATGGTCTTCGTTTTCTTGTGTGTCATGCTTTTTATCATATTAAAGAGCTGGTCAAGTTTATCTTCGTCTCCTTCCTCTTTTACAGTTCTAACTTTACTGTACCCGCCAGAGGCCTGCGTAGCTGACTCGTATTCGAGGGCGGCGGATAAGACATCAACCAGCGTCTTGTGACGAGCTAATCGTAGTGTTCTTTGCATCTCATGATCACGAAGACCATCAATAAACGTTTGAACGGCCAACTTTTCCATCATGTCTTCGGGAGCTGTTGGATAAGCATATCGCACTAATCTGGCGATATCTACTTCATATTCTTGAAGAGCCTCATCTTTCTTTTGTCTTCGATTTTTGAGCTGCGACTGATATACATGCTCCAAGTGTTCGTGGCCATATCGCATATTTAACCTCTTCTTCAGTTGTTCGAAATCATCCGTCTCCTCTACGGCTATGGTCTGGAGCACATCTAAGGCATCTCCTCGAAGAGCGATAGTCAGGTTTACAGCCTTTTCTTTTTCAGACCATCCATTCGCTCTTGCAGCTGATTCGAACTGTTTCATGTAGTTGTTCCATGATGATTTTCCGTCGAAAGTTGGGACTTTGACATGAACGGAACTTCCGCTTCCTTCAAATTTCGGCCGTGTTTCCAACTTACATTTTGTCTCGTCTTCTTTTATCTCTACCGGATCTAAAGCTACCGTATTAATTGGTGGTAGCACTCTCGTGTTAGTTATCATGGTCTCTAACTGTTTGATTTTCTGTTCTACTTTATCGAATGTTTTAGAGACTTCTTCAAACTTCTCACTATTCTGAATACATACTTCGTCGAATCTTCTAGACCTATTTTCAAATTTCTCGTCGTTTTGCCTAGCTGTTTCTTTAATAATTTGAGAAGTTTCATCGAATCTTTTGGAAACGTTCTCGAATTTATCATCATTTTTTCTACAAGATTCTTCAATTTTTTTAGAAGTTTCTTCAATCATTTCCGACACATTTTTTATTTTCGTTAAAACTGCTTCTTCTGCTGACTGGAACTGGAATGTCTCTGGGTCTTCTCCATTCTTGTTGAGAACAGTCTTCAGTCGTTCTTGGAGGATCTTCTTGGACCCGCTGCAGTCTTCATCGCGTTCTTCTAGTTGCTCACGCAACTGTTTCACTGAAAGTTCTACTAGCAGCATCTTTGGTCAGGCACACACGTACTTTTTAAATGTTCTTTCGTACAACGATCACTACTGGACTACGCGGATGTTCCCGACGAACAATACCTTTCAAAAGTTCAAAAGTCTTTTTCAAAAATCAAATTAAATTTATCTACAATCCCACTTTTTCTGACACCACTGTGACGTCTTTTTATTGCTCTAATTTATTTGTCTTTATTCTAATTTATTAAAACTCACGATAACTAATTACGAATTTATTAAAGTCTTTATTAATTCTAATTTATATTACAAATAATAATTTATGTTTCGTTACATTTAAATATCGCGGTTGCCGAGCTTCTTATGACTGACTGCCAAATAAAAATCTTTCATTTATATACACAACTGTGTCATCTAGAGAATTCGGCGGACTTCCTGAATAGTCTCGTATTTTGGTGAAGGCGCTCGACTCGTTTTTCAACCTCGAGACGTGGATGACTCACTAAAATTAGTGTCTAGAGATTTCTGGTAAACAACTGGTAGCTAAGCTCAGGTATATTTTGACCTACAAATTACGAGAATCAAT
The DNA here is from genome assembly GCA_918026665.1 of Diabrotica balteata. Taxonomy (NCBI): domain Eukaryota; kingdom Metazoa; phylum Arthropoda; class Insecta; order Coleoptera; family Chrysomelidae; genus Diabrotica; species Diabrotica balteata. Next base: position 186,228,435 of record OU898277.1, on the reverse strand, counting down.
AAAAAAGAATTAGTCATAAAATATTTACAGTTTTATATGCCATAACATTTAAAATCGTAACAATATATTACATATTATTGCAGTATTTCTTTGCTTGGCGGTTAATGGGTTAAATAAATGATATCCTTAATTTTCGAGACAAATTTTACATAAAGCGCTCGAAACTACCACATCGTTTTACTTCAAGAGTTGTGCACTGAAGTAGAATCGAGTTAAATTAGGAGCCGATTTCTCTTATAGCAACCAACGACGTCATACCCAACACTGTAATTATCATTAATAATCCACTTACCGCTAATAACAATTGTTAATTAATTACAAGTATAATTTGGGGCGTTACATCAATATTATTTACAAGATTGTGAAATCGTAAGTTAGCGGTTTACCTTGCCACAGGCGCGTTACCTAATTTTTTCATTTTTTCACTGCACTATGTAAGTTAATTGACTAGAGTGGCTATTTTTTGCCCGAATGGCCTCCACGTACACTTGAAGTCAAGATGTGCACTTATAATCTGAAGTGAATAGTTTGTGTTTTAAGGTACTTCAAACAGAAGCATTAGGCAAATATTTAAACTATTGATTGGAATATATATTGGAACATTAAATCAGTCAAATTCGATGTCGTTACTTCATTACGGAAACCGAAATACTATGTATTATATTGGATCATACAGGAAAATTAGAAAGTTTTGTAATGTAATGATATACAGAGCATTAAATTGTTTTACAAAGGACGGTATTTTATTTCCATTTATTTGTTATTATTGGTATATACTGTAATGTTTAGCGGGGTTTATCACCATTGAAATACTAGCGGAGTAAAATTACTGTAACCCCCATAACATCCTCGGATTAATCTTTAAAGGATGCTTATCAATGCGAGCGGAGGCAAGGCTTACTGGTCCCACTAGTCTGAATTGGCTGGTTTCGTCCTCGCGAGTTCAGGGGGGTAGGGAAATCTGGAAAAAGGATTAAGGACTTCTAGGTCTCAGGTCGTGTGAAGAGTTGAGTCTATGGGCTTACTTTAGAAGCCGGAGAAATGCATAAGCGGGAATTGTGTACTCTTCTAGTCTTTGCCTGTAACGGCCGGAAGGAACAATAAAACCAAGTTTTGAGTCTACAAATGTATTAAATAGACTGTATAGTACAATTAAGTTAACAAGCTGTCAGTTATAACCCATAAGATTCGTTCAGGTGCGAAAGGAGACGAGAAGAGACCTTAGCAAGAAATTAAAGGATGGACAATCTGCGTTTTCTATGTATTACTTGGGTTAGTATATAGATTTAGTTACCTTCGCGTATTTACGCCCTAGCTAATGAATACGCCCTTCAGTCCTACAGGAATTCAGGTTCAGTTGTGGTACCCCGGCACCTATACAAATAGCGTGTTTACTTTATCGCCTTATGGCGCGGAGCCTTCCCAGCGGTTCCACACTTACTGACACGACGGTTTACTGGACGCTACCGCCTCTGAGGACTCACGGTTGCCGGGCAACTACTGCCCGCCTACCACTCTCTGGCTCCGCTCCCCCGGATGCTACCAGTGCCTAGTGCTTACTGACTCTCCTGGCCCACTTCATTCGTTTTTTATGAATAATAGTTTGGGATGTTTATTCAGTGGCGCCGGCCACGGGTTGTTTAAAATAAATGCATTATTCTCCATTCAAATTAGTTTTGTCGGAATACTTTTTTTTAGATTAATTATCGTAGATAACGTTTTAAAAAGAATTAATCACATTTTTAATTTATATGTCCTAGCTAAACATAGTATTAAATAAAAATTTGTGAAACGTGACTGCAAAAAACACCATGGTGTTTATTTATAATAAATTTAAATTTTGTTATTTTAATATTAATATATAATTAATATTTTGTTAATATTTGTTAGAGAAAACTGATATTAGCGTACTAAAAATTAAACAAAAAATATTTTTATTTATCTATAAAAAAATTGTACCTGCGAAACCATCATAATAGTAAATGTATTTATCTGGCAAGTTATCTGGCAGTTACATAAGAAAAGTATCCAATTGATGAATAAAACACAAATCGTGGATAGTTATTTCATCATATCAGTGGCATTTCAGCTCGTCATGAGCCAAAGGCTTCTTCAGAACAATCTTCCATTCGCCCCTGCCTCTGGCAACTTTCTCCATGCTTTAACTCCGATGGATTTTAGATCATCCTCTATGTTATGATACCTAAGTTTTGGTCTTCCTCTGGATCGTCTTCCCACTGGTCCTCTTCGGTCGAAAATTTTTCTGATCGTTTCATCTTCATCTCGCCTAATTACATGTCCTATCCATCAAAGGCGTACTAATTTAATAAATTTTACAACGTCAGGTACTACACCTGAAGAAGCATCGTAGTTTACTTTATACGATCTTTTTGACCAAGCACCATCAGCTATAACGGTTATTAACCCATTTCCGTCGGAATCTACTTCACCAATTTCTTTGGCTAAAGCTGATTCCTCCCGTCCAGCCTCTTCTAAGGAATCACAAAGTGTTTGGCCGATGATATCTGCAACTGTTTCCGTATGTTTTGCATACTGCCTGTAGGAAATAACAGGTATATTTAATGCAGCGTGCTGCTGCTGTATGTCTGAATAACCAGAACCATTCAAGTTCAGTGAATTGTTACCAGAATCCTATGTTGCTATCTCCTTTTCAATATTCAACATTTGACATTTAAAAGTCAATGTACTTATCAATCCGTCCATTTTTTCTTTGATAATCTCCATATTAGAAAAGTTGCATGAAAATGGAGAATGATTATTCAAACCTTGAATATATATATATATATATATATATATAATATATATATATATATATATATATAAAAATATAAGTTAAATAAAAGCTTTTAAAAATGGTTGTAATATAAATAATAAATACTAAATTGCTCTCCTTTTCCTTGACATAGGACGTTTCCTGGGACTCATTTTTTATTTTGTCTTTTATAACTTATATCACTAACCTAATGTAATACTTAAAAATACGCGTAAAACTAAAGAACTTTTAACTTATACCACTAAACTAATAATATATTACTTAACATACACGTAAACTAAATAATTTCAATGTTTTCAAAATAAATAAGAATACTGTAAACTGTAAAAACTAAGCAAGTTGATAAAGAAAATACAAGAATGAAAGAACTAAAATGGATTTTAATTCAAGCGAACTAACTGACCGTACCCATAGAGAAATAAAAACAAGACCGTACCGTACGCTCATGTGATTTGACGTCACTAATGCGATAACGATCAAGCTCAGCGACAATGATGAGGAACACGTTTCACTATTAGATTTCAGTATTTTTTAGCAATTTTCTTCAAAGTTTGAATACGCTTGTCTCGATTATTACTGGACACAGAAAGGTGAAAAAAAGAATCAACGATTACAGAAAAAAAAACTCTTTCAACTGATGGGTTTGAAAAGTTTGGTTATAATAGAACGTTAAACAGTATAATCCAATTTTTCAACAGAAAATTCAAAAAAATAAAAAAAGTAAAACCATCAGTTTAAAGGCAACATAATTTCGTATAACATGTCCAAATTTCGAGACATTTCGTCGGTAAATAACAGAGAAAAAATTTTGGTGCACCGATAAAACAGCCTTAAACGTGATTTTTTCTTTTAAACAATTGTTGCAAACTTATATTGAACTCGTGCAACACTTAAACTAGATCGAGTTATCATTCGTTGTTTAATTTGAAATGTATATGTTTATCTATGTCGAATTATTTATTCCTTATTCAATTTGGGATATATAATAATTATTTAAAACAATTTTTTACTCTTCTCTAGGCTACTTAACCTTATTATTTTTTTCTCTTTACTTTCTTGCTATGTTTACATTACAATACTTTGTGTTTTCAATAATCGGCTGGTGCTTAACATTATTTTCCCTTTTATTAATTTTAGGCAAGTCTTATTTCAAAACATTTAATGCCAACAAAAATAACAAGCCGCTAATAAATCATCATCATCATCAGTAGCTCGATAACCCTTTCTGGGTCCTGGCTTGTTCTAGTATTTTCCGTCATTCTGTTTTGTTCCTTGCTTTGTTTTTCCAGTTGGTAATCTTAAGTGTTTTTAGATCTTGTTCCACTTGTTCCATGTATCTAAGTTTGGTTCTTTCCATTGACCTTCTCCCTACTGGTGTTTGCTTCATTATATGTTTTGGTGTTTCAGTCTCCCACATCCGTTCAACATGGCCCATCCAGCGCAGACGTCCGATCTTTATGGATGTTATGACCTCGGGTTCATTGTATGCTGTGTGAAGTTCAAAGTTATATCTTCTGCGCCATAGGTCATTTTCTTTCATACCCCTTATATATGTGTCCGAGGACTTTTAGTTCAAACGAACCTAATAGGTTCTCATCGCTTTTCGACAATGTCCATGTCTCTGATCCATATACAAGGACTGGTTTTATCAGGGTTTTGTATATTTTGCATTTGTTTTTTCTTGTGACGTTGTTAGATCTTGGATGTTTAATTAGTGCATTATGTGTTTTATTAGCGATATGTATTCTTTTCTTAACTTCTTCGCTGACATTATTATCTGGGGTAACTAGTGAACCTAGATATGGAAAATTTTGTCACGCTTTCGATGTTATAGTCTCGTTCTATGTTATAGTCAGTTTCTGTAGGTTTCTTTGGCCTGTCGATTTGCTGGCCTTCATGTATTTGTTCGCTGGCCTTCATGTTTTATTTCATTAATGTCTAGGCCACTGTTTTGTGCCGCTCTTTCCATCGCACTAAATGCTTCTATCATCTCTCTTTCGTTTCTAGCTATGATATCAACATTATCAGCAAATGCAAATATTTGTACACTTTTTGTTATTATTGTTTCTCTGGTGTTGACTTTAGACTACTTATTAATTTTTCTAATGTGATGTTGAATAGAATACAGGATAGGGCATCTCCTTGTCGTGGGCCCGTTCTCATATGAATTGTATCTGTTAGTACGTTTTGAATTCGAATTTTGCTTTTCACTTTAAGTGTTTGTTTTACTATATCAATGAGTTAAGTTGGAATATTAAACTCTTTCAGTGCATGGACGGGATGACCACCAAAGGTATGATTAACAGAGACCTATTTCGAACAGCTTTTAATAAAATACGATGGGCCATTGTGGTAGCCAACATCCATAGAGGATAGGCACTAGCAGAAGAAGAAGTGCATGGATCAGAAATTCTCGATAGATGATATTATAGGCACTTTCAAAATCAATGAAAAGATGATGTGTGTCTACATTAAATTCACTAGTATTTTCCAAGATTTGCCTCAAGACGAAGATCTGATCTATTAAGGACTTCTGACTGCAGAAACCACATTGATATCCCCCAACTATTTGTTCCGCATATGGTCTCAATCGGTCATACCCAATATTTGACAGTATTTTATATGCCACAGTTTTTTATATGCCACAGCGTTATTGCCGGGTAGTTTTTACATTGAAACTGATCTCCCTTTTTATGTGGTGGAATAATTACTCTGGTATTCCAGTCTTGTGGCAGTTGTTTATTATTCCATATGTTTACTATTAGTTCGTGTATCGCATTCAATAGGGAGTCTCCGCCTTCTTTTATTAATTCTGCGTTAATGTTTTTCAGTCTGGTAACTGTTTCTTGCATTTCAGCTACTGAAGGGCGGTTGTTTCTTTGTTATCCGTTTGATCCAATATAATTCCATCATATAGTGGATCTTCGTTTTTTAAAACTTTTCTTTGCATAATTCTGTCCTTTCTGTGAAGAATATATCCTTTGTTTCTGCACATCATTGTTCATGGTTTAAATTCTTTTTACTTTTTGTAAGTTGTTGGTAGAATTTTCTAGTTTTTAATGGTATGTTTAGTTCTTCCATTTCTTGGAGCTTTTTTTTTCTGTGTTCTCTTTTCTTTCTGCGATGTATTTTCTTCTCTTCCCTCTTTAGCATTATATATCCCTCCTCTGCCTTTCGTGTTCTATATCGTTGTTGTAGTCGTTGATATGCATTATTTTTCCACTCTGTTATTTTACAACACTCTTGTGAGCTTCATCGCTAAACAAAATTCACTTAAGAAAATGGGAATCAACGGCAATCTCGTTTTGGGCCCACTCACCGAATCTACGCCTTGCTAGATGATGATGTACCTTTAATTCTTGCATGAATTGGATTTTGTACGCATGCAAAACAAGATCTTTCCGCAAAATCTTCCATACAGTAGATGAACATCTAAAATATTATACCGAATTTAACATAAATCACTTGACCGCTGCCAAAACGGCCGACAGTTAAAAAAGTGTTACCAACTTACATTTTTATACCTCTAAACAAACACGCTTTAGATGGCAAAGAAAGTAACTGGAAAAAAATAGAAACCAACTTGAAGAAAACCTATTACTCTGATAAACATTAAAATGTATCCTAATAAAAAAGAGATGACGGACTTAAAAGAAAACAGAAACGTGTAGGAACAGAAGGAAATCAAGATAGAGAAAGGTAAATAATACATAAATAGACCCAAGCAATTCGTCACTTATTGGTATATGGAATGCAAAAATTATAGGAAATTCGCAAGCTCGAACAATTTTATCAAGAAATGAACAAATATAACGTAGAAATTATTCGATTCGGCGAAATACGTTAAAATGTACACATTCTATTATTAAAGTAAAAATGTAGTATAGTAAGTGAATATGGTTGTAATTTTCGGTACATGTCTTGAGATAAGTCTAAAACAAAATTAAATTTTATGCTATCGTATCGTCGGTAGACGGGAGAGTGGATAGCGAAGTATTTTACGCGGATTTTCTCTTTAAGTTCGCAAGTCGGAAGTCATAAAATAGTCAGGACATGGCCGACATGAAACATGTCTCTGCAGAAATGTGAAGAATCGTCCCCTAAGGACACCCGGAGTGCTTAAACTGGGTAATATGAAAATACAACGGGAAAATTGATTTTGCCGGACTGGGCTCCGTGCCGTACCAGAAGATTCTTTACGATTCCCGCTCGTAGCAAGAATTATGATGGTCGGAAAAAGGGGTTTCGGTGTTAAGTAAGCAACTGAAATGCCGACTGGAATTTTAAACGGGTTTCTCTCATCCGCCGCTTTTTATTCTGCCGGGTGTAAATTTTAAATTTTTCAGCTGTCGTTCGGTATGTCGATCACGCTCAAATCTTGGGATGTTTTTGCTTTCCGACATTGTTAGTACGAAATTCAAACGTCGAGAGTTTTGCTCTCGCGTTGATGTTTAAATCACAATTCGCAACAAAAATTCTGTGTTCAATTTCCTACATATTCAGTCGTTTTTAGACTTTTTTTTATTTAAAAATTTTAATCCAAAACAAAACACTACAATAACTTTACTGTAACTAGAAATCAAAAGAAACAAATGAATTAAAAAAAAAACTGGCCACGAAACGATGAAAAAACGTCAACGGAAAAAAATACAGGAGAGAAATTTCTAAAACTGCCATACCTTGTTGAAGATAGAGACAAATTTTGAAAGACTAGCAAAAAGAATTGAAATACTATTATTCGTATTTTCTTAAACTATGAATTAAACCACGAAAATTTGGTGGGTAACAAATAAAACAATGAATTATGTAATCATATGTATTCAACATAAAATATAATAATATTAATTTGCAAAAATAACCCTTCTTCTTCTTCTTCGGGTTCCTTCTCCTAGCGGAGGTTGGAAATCATCATCGCTATTTTAACTTTGTTGGCCGCATTTCTGAATAATTCTAATGAGCTGCAGCCGAACCACTCTCAAATTTCTTAGCCAGGACATTTTGCGTCGTCCTGGGTTTCTCTTCCCTTGTATCTTCCCTTGCATAATCAACCTCAGTAATACGTACTTCTCACCCCTCATTAAATGTCCCAGATATTGAATCTTTCTAATTTTAACAGTTTTTATGACTTCACATTCTTTCTTCATTCTTTGTAACACCTCTATATTAGTTACTTTTTTAATCCACGATATTTTATGCAGTCTCCTGTAGCACCACATCTCAAAGGAGTTTAATTTTTTGATTTCAGACTGCTTTATTGTCCACGCTTCCATGCCATATAGTAAAGTAGAGAAGACGTAACAACGTAGCATTCTTGTGCGAATCTCTAGATTAAGGTTACGGTTACAAAGTAATTTCTTCAATTTTATGAACGTGTTTCTTGCCATTTCTATTCTAGATCTGATCTCCTTTACTTGATCTCCATCTTCGGTTAGCCACGTTCCTAAATATTTATATGTTTTTACTCTTTCTATCGTTGTATTATTGATGATCAGGTTATTTACATTTTGTGGTTTTTTTGAGAATATCATTGATTTCGTTTTCTTGAGATTCATTTGCAGTCCGTAACTTTCACATGCATTGTATACATGTTGTATTATGTACTGTAGATCTTCCATATCACTTGCAAATATGACAGTATCGTCGGCATATCTAATATTATTAATGCTATTTCCGTTGACATAAATACCTTCCACGGTATCCAATAAAGCCTCTTGAAAAATCACTTCACTGTAGACGTCGAATAAGAGTGGTGAAAGGATACACCCTTGTCGAACTCCTCTAAGTATACTTACTTTCTCTGTCAGTTCTCCTTCGACTCTTACTCTTGCTTTCTGGTTTTGATACAGATTCGATATAATTTGTAGATCTCTACTATCAATGTTTTTAGTCTTAAGAATACTTAAAAGCTTCTCATGTTGAACTCTATGAAAAGCTTTCTTGAAATCTATAAAGCAAGCATATATGTCCTGATTCATATCCAGGCATCGTTGTGTCAGAACATGGACTCCAAATAATGCTTCTCTAGTTCCTAGACCCTTTCTAAAACCCATATGTGAATCACTTATTTCTTGTTCTAATTTCATGTGGATTCTGTTATGTATGATTTTAAGGAAGGTTTTCAATGTGTGGCTCATTAACGCAATTGTTCGATAGTCATTGCAATCTTTAGCATTTGTGATTTTTGGAATCGTCACAAAAGTTGAGAGAAGCCACTCTCCGGGTATGTGTCTCGTCTTGTATATGGAGTTAAAAAGGTCTACCAAGACATCAATATTATCTTCATTAATTATCCTATCCAAAATAACCCTACCTAAAGCTTAAAGTAAATAAGATCTTGTTGTTGCTTCCAGAGTATGTGGCTAGGTCTTAAAGACATCTGCAGTCATTTAGTTCTACATTATTCTATAAATTATTCAAATTATTCCAGAAATTTTCCAATAAACCCAAGAGATTTCTGCAGATAAAATGAACCTTATAATAATATTTACCTTATTTTATAAATCTCAATTACACACAAAATATAAAATCCCACCACGTTAGAGAAGCATTGACAGAAAGCAAGGAGTGACTACAATAAACTATAGCACATATGTCATAAGACGTATGCATATGATAAAATTAGCTCTTATGTCAACATAGAACAGAATATTTTAGTCTAAAGGACATAAAGAGAGAGGGTAAATATTTATTCCGGACAGAAAGAGAGAGCGCGCCTCTCTCTTTCTGTCTATAAAAAAATAGTAAAAATGAAACTGGTTTAGGAATTAATAAATTAATAAAGAAATAAAAATAAAATAATTATTTTAATATAAATTAATAAGGATGTGACAAAGGTTACAAAATAAAATTTACTTTCTTACTTTTCTTTTTTACTGTCAAACGTTTATAAACTTTTTTTTTATAAAGTTTGTTTTAATAGATATAAATTAAAATTTGATCAAATTATGTGTCTTATAGGAATATAATAAATAATAATATAATTTGTGCAGATATCCATTCAACTGCCACATCTAATGGCGAAGATTAAAATACTTCTTCTTTAGGTGCCGCGTCCGTATTAAAACGGTGGACATCATGTTTACAATTTCCTGAAATCTTTCTATATCTGCTGCTGCTCGAAATACTTTTTCTATAGTGGTACCACAATATCTTATTTATATCAGCACAAAAAGTTTTTTTTTTATTTAAAAACATTGTCGCATCAATATCTGATGCTACATCTGGTTATCTGGTTATTGAAAAAAACTGGTTATCAAAGACAGAAGATTTCCAGTAAACTGGTTCAATGACAACTTAAAAAATATGAGAAATCATTTGCAAACATATAAAATACGTGCTGATTCTACTAAAAATCCAGTACATTACAGGGAATATAAAAGATATAAAAATCATTACAATGTTGAGTTGAAAAGAACGAAAAAGCTGGCATATGATCAATTGATATTAACTTCAAAGAGTAGATCCAAAGGCGTTGGAAGGTAATTAACTAAGAGCGAAATAAAAGAAATGGTTTACTTAATTCAACAACCAAAATATCTTGTGACTCTCTCAATAACTGTTTTGTTGAAATTGGTGAGAATATTATAAAATTCCTTTCAAATACACCAGAGGACACAATTTTGAATTATCAAAAATTTCCAGCTTCATCGAATTCAATTTTCTGTCTCCAACCAATCAACAAGAAGTATCGGCAGTTATAAAAATATTAAAAAATTCAAATTGTTTGGATATAAATGTGCTAAACGCATCTTTTATCAAAAGCATTAGTGAAATAATTACTAAACCTTTAACATATCTGATTAATAGTATTTCCTCAATCGGGATATTCCCTTCTTCTTCTTAACATGCCATACACCAAAGTGCGTAGGCGACTATCTCATTACTAGAATTCTGTTCTTGGCGCCGTGACACAGCTCACCTGTATTGTGTATTCCTGTCCATTCTTTAATATTCCTTAACCAGGACAATTGTTTGCGACCGGCTCCTCTCCTACCTTCGATCTTCCCTTGTAGGATTAACTGTGGTATTTCATATTTTGCTCCTCTCAATATGTGCCCAAGGTAACCAATCTTGCGTTTTTTAATTAATTCAAAGAGTTCTCTTTCCACGCCGGCTCTATTAAGGACGTCATCGTTTCGAACTCTATCCACCCAAGGTATGCGCATCATTCTTCTCAATGACCACATTTCAAATGCTTCAAGTTTGTTGATAGATGTTTTTTTTCAAAGTCCACGTTTCCATGCCATAAAGCAAGATGGACCATATGTAGCACTTGACCATTCTGTAGCGTATTTCGAAGTTTAGGTGTTGATTACATAGGAGCGGTCTGAATTTCACAAAACCTTGTCTTGCCATTTGTATTCGGGTTTTTATCTCGTGTTCTGGATCCGATTGGTCATTGATTGTGGTGCCAAGGTATTTAAAAGTTTTCACGCGATTTATACGATTGTCACCTATGCATAATATCGGGTTTTCTGGAGGGTTTCTGCTAATGACCATATATTTCGTTTTCAAAATGTTGATCTTGAGGCCATATTTTTTACCTATGCTATTCACCCTATCAAGTAATAACTGCTGATCTTCCAAATTATCAGTTATAATCACTGTGTCGTCCGCATAGCGTAGGTTGCTAATTGGTATGCCGTTCACGTTAATGCCTAATTCCGTATCTTCTAATGCTTCCGCAAATATATTTTCAACATATAAATTATTATTCCCAACTTCATTTAAATACTCCAAGATTGTTCCTATTTTTAAAAAGGGCGATCGTGACCTTATAGACAATTATAGACCAATTTCCATCGTTTCAATATTTAGTAAAATAATCGAAAAAATTCTGAAGGAGTGTCTTATATCGTACTTCGAAACAAATAACTTTTTCACTAATTCACAAAGAAATGATCGTTTCCCAACACATGCACTTTTAAATGTGTCATAGTTGATGGCCTTGAAAAGCATAATGACTCTGCTATAATGCTGTGTGATCTTCCAAAGGTTTTTCGACTGTGTTTCTCATGATATTTTATTAAAAAACTGCATTTTTACGGTATAAGTGGTACTCTTTTGGAATTAATTTCATCGTATCTAAAGGATAGATACCAAGCATTCAAGTATGGAAATTGTCTTTCTGAATTTAAGCAGATACAGCATGGAGTTCACAAGGATCAGTTCTGGGCCCTCTAATATTTAAATGTTAATGACTTGCCCAAATTCATAACTCCATTTAAAACAGTTTTATTTCCAGATGACACTACTTTTGTTTTTTCTGATATACGTTTAGATTTGGAAACTACGCCTGAGTATGTAAATTCCAATGCTCAATCATGGTTCTTAGCAAATAAACTTAAACTAAATTTTAACAAAACTTAAAATTTAATTTTTTCTTCTACCTTCGATGTGAGTATTGAAAAAATAATGTCAAATTTTTGGGCATAGCAGTTGACAACACATTGACTTGGAATAACCATATTGACCATCTCAAAGGTAAACTTTCTAGTACCCCATTTTTACTCAGACAATTAAAACTTGTTACAAGTGTTGATACCTTGAAAATAACGTACTTTTCATTTTTCCATTCATTTTTAAGCTATGGTGTTAGTGTGTGGGGAAGCCCTTGCAATGCCCAAACAATATTTAAATTGCAAAAAAGCAATAAGAATAATTGCAAAAGTCAACATTATGGCTCTACAGAGTTCATGTAGAAATACATTAAATCTTTTGGTTTTTCCATTTCGTTTATTGCTATCCAGAATTTGCCTCTTTTTATAAAGCATATGCTTGCTGGAAATCTATGAAAATGTGGTGTGGTGAAAAAATCTGGTTGAATTCTCAGTTTTTCTCTAATATTTGGTAATAATAAAATTCTAATATCTTATAAATATGGTGTGAGTTTCTTTATCAAGAAAATTTTTAGCATGTTATATGATGTACTAATAAGCGATATGTCTCTATAGTTTCGGAATTGTTCGTTGTTTCCTTTCTTATATATGGGAATTATAACGCTTCCATTCCATTATCTAGGCATTCTCTGTTGTTGCCATACGTTTAGAATGATGTCATACAATTTTTGGTGTAAAAGGTTTCCTTCTTTTTTTAACATTTCCTGGTGCTTTATGGTCTTTTAGAGACGCTATCGCACTCTTTACTTCCTCAAGTGTTGGCGCTGGTATTTCGATATCTCCAGAAAGAAACGTAATATCTGCTTAGTCCGTCTCACTTTCAATATTTAGTAAATTCCAAAAGTATTCCTTCCATCGTTCGACGAATTCCGTTTCTGTAATTATAAGTTCACCTGCTTCATTTCTCATAGGCTGTGTTACTCCAAGGTGCAAATGCTACTTGCACCTTTTCTGACTGACTTCACTTAACTAAAGAATTTCCTTACCAGATCAATAACACACGGATTTTTATGCTTAAATTCCGTCTTATGCTCTTCCATGCGTTCTTTATTTATCTTACTTGTTTGTCTGATATAATTTCCGTATTGTATTAGTTTTAAATTCAATAAAATTCTTTCGTATAGATCGATAAAATAAACTATACTCTCAATTATAGTGTAAATCATGAAACGAATGACTGAAATATATTTTTATAGTTTTGTTGTCCGTACGTGCCATATTGCAAATATCAAGAAATCAAAAAGTTATAAAACCTTTTATTAGCTATATACATTAAACTCTCTAAGATCTAGATATCGTACCAACTTTTTGATATTAAGAACTAAACTAAAATCAAATACTATGCACTAAACTAAGCTCATTTGGTTTAATAGGGAATTTTTCCAGTATTATTCGCCTGTTTGGTGAACTTTTGGTCTAGTTTTATATCAAAAACCACATAGCAATTTATTATAAAATTGGATATGAACTATTTTATTTCGTTTCCTATCTAGAAAACAGTTTTATTAGCTCAGAAACTTTTTCATATAAACACGACTTTTATCGAGACGATTTGTGTTTAACAATCGAGTTTTTTGTTGTTCATTTTCTTTCGGCATTAGTTTTGATGACTCCATTAGGAATGCAATTAAGATTATTAATACAGTTTAATCACTTTCACTTAATAAATTTCAACACAAGTTTTTATAGTTTGTGTAGTTTATTTATGTAGAAATCTAAGAGTATTTATGAGTGAATATTATTCAAGGTTATCACAGTAGTTTCTAAAAAATATATAGGGAAGCAGTAGCAACAAAGGTAATAATAATTGTATGAATGTGATTTGAGCAATTAATAACCCACAATTAATGACTTCACAAAAAATAAAATTTTACAAATAAATAGAAGTTTTACAAAATGAGAAGTACTATAAAATAGAAATGGCGATAAAATTTGAAGAAACTCCTGAACTAACATTAGAGGAATTGGATAAAGTAATACAGAGAAGCAAAAATGGAAAAGCCCCAGGTAAAGATGGAACTAATATGGAACTAATAAAATACGGGGAAAGGGAACTAAGAGGAAAAATACTGGCACTATTGAAAAATATATGGAAAGAAGAGAAAATGCCAGGTGACTGGGAGGTAGGACAGATCATAACAGTACATAAAAAGGGAGACCAACAAATCTGTGAAAATTATAGAGGAATAACATTACTAAATACAACATATAAAATATTGACATCAATAATAAAAAAGAGGTTATCAAAGATCACAAAGAAGACAGTAGGACAGTACCAATGTGGATTCACAGAAGGAAGATCTACAATAGATGCAATACACACAATAAAACAAATAATGGAAAAAGCAAACGAGTATAAATTAGAATTGGAAATGTTATTCATAGACTTCAAACAGGCATTTGATTCAATTAAAAGGAACGTATTAATGACAGCACTTAAAAAATTAAAAATTCCACATAAACTCAGAAAATTAATAGAAATGACAATGAGAACTACAAAAAATAAGCATAAAGACACAAAGAGGAGAGACAGAGGAATTCAGTATAAATAAAGGGATGAAACAAGGAGATGCCTTATCAACGACGCTATTTAATCTAGCATTAGAATATGTACTGCGAAATATAAATAAAGGAAATCTCAGAACAAGAGGTGGTCAAATAATTGCATATGCAGATGATATTGCTATTATTGCAAAGAACAGAAAAATAATGAAAGAAATGCTTGAAGAAATAAGAGAGAAAGGGGAGGTAATGGGGCTAAGATTAAATCAAGAAAAGACAAAAATATTAAGATTAGGGAAAAAACTAATGAAGGAAAAAATCAAAATAGGAAGTTCCGAGTTTGAAGAAGTAGAATACTTCAAATACCTAGGAGTTGCAATAAGTAAATCCGGAGAAAGGAAATCCGAAATAAAAGAAAAAATATTAGCAGCGAATAAAGCTTATTTTGCAAACAAAAGATTACTTAAAAGCAAAACACTGACTAAAAAAAGCAAGATGAGCATTTATAACACCCTAATTAGACCAATATTATTATATGCAGGGGAAACAATGACGATGGTTAAAAAAGATGAAGAAGACTTAAGAATTGCAGAGAGAAAGATTATGAGAACTATACTAGGACCAATCAGAACAGAGCAAAATGAATATAGAAGCAGAACAAATGCAGAAATTAGGAAGAACTTAAGGAAGACATTGTAACTAAAATAAAGCAATGCAGAGTTAGATGGTTAGGTCACATCTGGCGAGCAGGCGATGAGGCAGTGACATACGCAATGATAGAATGGAATCCAGGAGGAAGAAAGAGAAGGGGAAGACCGAGATCAAAGTGGCTGCCAAGAAGTTGAAGAAGACCTCCAAAGGGCAGGAGTCAGTGAATGGAGAGGAAGAACTAGAGACAGGAAAAAATGGAGAGATATTGTCAAGAAGATAAGATAAACAAATAAAAAGACTGATCCACTTATGAAATAGGATCTAGAAAGCATTTGCGGTGTAACCCCACGTTGGGGTGTATAGCCATTATCTATATATAATATATATATATATATATATATATATATATATATATATATATATATATATTAGTTTTGATGACTCCATTAGGAATGCAATTAAGATTATTAATACAGTTTAATCACTTTCAATTAATAAATTTCAACATAAGTTTTTACAGTTTGTGTAGTTTATTTATGTAGAAATCTAACAGTATTTATGAGTGAATATTATTCAAGGTTATCAGAGTAGTTTCTAAAAAATATATAGGGAAGCAGTAGCAACAAAGGTAATAATAATTGCACGAATGAGATTTGAGCAATTAATAACCCACAATTAATGACGTCACAAAAAATAAAATTTTACAAATAAATAGAAGTTTTACAAAATGTAGAAGTACTATAAAATAGAAATCGCGATAAAATTTGAAGAAACTCCTGAAAGAAAAAATATACAAAAATAATGAAAGTAATTTTAATGGGACGGAATGAAAACACAGGAACAAGGATAAAATTCTAGACGTATTAACGAACGTTTTCATCTAAGTGGCTCTCCTGTCGATTCCTGGCAACTTTCCTCCATCTTCTGACCACATCCACATGTCTTCTTCCACATCATCAATTCATCTCGTTCGTGGTCGTCGTCTACTTCTTGTTCCCTCTAGTTTTGAAACCGAAAACAGTTCAAACTATATCACTCCCGTAGAAAATTTATGTGCCAGCTATATCAAGAATGCGACAAAATACCTTGAGGTTACAACACGAAACTATAGAAACGCTGGAAGAGTTTTGCTTTTTAGGTCGAGAAGGATAAAAGAATTTTTTGAGGCAGGCCAGGGCTCACAAAGGGCTGTAGCACCAACTAATGATGATGATGAGAAAATGGAATCACTGCATAAAATTTTACAAGGATCTCCCAATTTAATACAATTCTCTCAGATATAATTATGATTTGGAGGTTACTTGAAAGCGTATGTGGAATAAGACTAGTATCAAGTTTCATGAAATTTCTGATTCTGCCTTAGAGCAGCAGGTAGGTTGTTCTTTTCTAAATGACTGTCTATCCCAGCGGTTCTCAACATTTTTTACTCAGCGACTCACTAACGTACCCCTTACAGATTCGCCACACCCTTATATGTCTTAAAGATAAGAAACAAGATCTCTCGCTTTGCGCAACTATTCATAACGCAAGTTATGTCGGTTAAATTTTAAAAACAAAGAGGAAACAATTACGGATCGGCACTTTATTGATTGGTATAACGTAGCATATACCTAATAGTTAAAAAAAATGGTTGAATGCATGATTGGTATATTATAACAAGTAAAAAAAAATATAAATAAAAATATCGTATAAAATTCGTAAATCTCGCGACACACCTGATAGGTTCTTCCTGCACACCAGTGTGTCGCGACACGGTGGGAATCGCTGGTCTATCCAATATCACACAATCAATCAAAAAAATTCTTTTTCTCACAAGCTAAATCTCTGATGTTTATATATGGCATTGCTATTTTGTTCGGTTAATTTTCCTATACCCTCCTTTACTTTCTTTTGTGTTTTGTACTATTTTATATTATTTGTTATACAGACATTTTTTGGTCTAATTATCGAGAGACTTTATTACGTTTTTCAAAGAATTTGGCTCCGTTATCTTTTTTTATTTTTTTTTTTCTTTTTTTTTTTATTTTTTTTCACCGACGCTATATTTATAATTAAGCCAAGTGAAAGAGAAATCGTTAGAATACAACAAACCGGCATATCTATGTTTCGTGGACCTTACAAAGGCATTTGACCAAAGGCGACATTCTGATACTAATAGGAGACTAGGAGACTAAAGAAATTATTCACGAAGAACCGAATGTTATTGGAACAAGACTATGCAACTTAAAATAACATGGCTCCTTCCAACCAGAAAAAGGAAGTAACTAGAAAGATCATATACTTACTAACCAAAAAAATGGCTAAGACTAACCCAAGACCACAGACCATACAGGGGAGCAAATGCTGATTGAGACCACATATTAGTAATAACAAAATTAAAACTGAAACTAATAAGAACGAAATATCAACGAAATAAGAAAAATATCTGGTATCTTAAAAAGTTATAAACATAAGCAGTAAACAATAAATACGCAGAGATACGCAAAATGACCGTAATAGAGGCAGCAAAGGAAACAATAGGAAAAAGACAAACGATTATTTTGATAAAAGATGCAAAACAAAGAATAAAAAGAAGATACAAGCATAGATGGCATAGATAAAGATGGCATGATATTAGGAGATATTAGGACTAGTACGACAAGATTTTATTTATCTATTAGTTATTCTTTCTCTATGTTATTATTGTTATCATATCGTTTATAATTAATAGTTGACTTTTTAATTTTGATAACCTATTCCGATATCGAAGTGCGAACATCAAATAAAAGTTTATATGTTGTTAATTTATATTTTAATATACTGATAAAAACTGAGATTCTATTTGAAATAAATTTCAGAACTTAATCAATGTATTTTGTATCAAACATTCCTTCTTACCTCTATATAAAATGGAATTCAATATAAAAAAAATCTAAAAATGTATAAACAAAATAAATTGCATTAGTAATATATTCGGTATGTATTATGCAATTTGCTTAGTCACTATAAATAATGTTTATTTTTTTTGCAGTTGAATAGCACCTTGATGATTAGACAAGTACCTATTTAACTTGAAATACAGTAGGCAAATATAAATTGCACTTCATTTTATCTATCGAATTGTCTTATATAATAATATGTATATACTTAATATATTTAACAACATTTAATATTGGTTAAGAGGTCTAGGTTCTTTCAGTGTGGTTCTTGATACTTGTTCTACTTTATAATATGAGTCAATGTTTGTAAATTGCCTTGGAATTGGACAACCGTTGACATCAATCTGATGAAAATATCAACACCAATATTCGAAAAGAAAGGAGAAGATTTCTTATCTCTTATTCTTATTCTTATCTTAAACCTTATTTGATTGTTAAAAAAAATATATTTTTTAAAAGATTTTTTTTAGAAAAAAATCTTAGGAAAAAGAAATTTTTTTAGAAGTCTGCTTCAGCGACCTCCTGAGACAACCGATCCTGCTCAGACCGTTTTCGCGCATATTGTGTATATAAATTCAGCCTCACAGGGTAAGACCAGTTGCGCGACACTGAGGAGTAGGCAGATTGAGACGTCAGTGTCGTTTGACGGTTCCCATATTTCAAGATACTGGTACGTCCCGAGTAAAAGGAGTAGGCAGATTGAGATCCCGAACTCGAACGGAACCTCTTGATAATGGCTCCAAAATGAGTGCCGAAACGTCGAGTTTTAAATTCGCATCACAGTTCTTCTTGAGAACTTAGTAACTTTCATATATATATATATATATATATATATATATAATATATTATATATATATATAATATAGCTTCCATAAATGCGACAATTATAGAACTATCTCTCTTATATTCCATGCCAGGCTACATATAATCAATAAGAGACTGAAAACATTCCTTCAAAGAGAAATTCCACAAGAGCAAACTGGATTTACCAAAGGTAGAGGCACTCGAGAACACCTGCTGAATATAAGACAGATAATCGAGAAATCTAGGGAATTCAACATCCCACTATACATCTGTTTTATAGATTACCGTAAAGCGTTCGACAGGGTCAAGTGGAGACACTTATGGCGAATACTAAAAGAAGTAGGCGTACCACAACATCTAATTACGCTTATAACCGAACTATATGAACACACTACTGGATCAGTTAAAGTACTTTACACACTTTCGAACGAATTTCATCCAGAACGGGGTGTCAGACAAGGATGTATAGTATCTCCACAATTATTCAACATATATGGGGAGTATATTATGCGAAGAGCACTTGAAGGATGGGAAAAGGGCATCTCAATAAATGGTCATAAACTAAACAACCTACGTTTCGCAGATGACACAGCTCTTCTTGCAAATAGTCAAGCAGAGCTGATAGAACTTATACGACAGATCGAAAACGAAAGTCAAATATTTGGTCTGCAATTAAACATATCAAAGACAAAGATCATGATAGTGGATAGACTACACAACAATCATCCACACATAACCACAATTGACCGGTTCGAGGTTGTGAGCTCATACTTATATCTGGGATCATTAATCACCAACACAGGGTCATTACAAGAAGAGATTAAACGTAGATCTGAGCTAGCAAAAGTTGCCACAGCAAAAATGACCAAAATATGGAAGGACTGTCAAATTTCAAGAGCGATAAAGATGAGGTTGATGAACTGCTTAATATTCCCAATACTGACCTACGGATGTGAATCTTGGACTCTGAGACAATCGGAGAGAAGAAAGATAGACGCCACTGAAATGTTCTGTTGGAGACGAATGTTACGAATTCCTTGGACCGACCGCAGATCAAATAATTCAATTTTAAGAGAGCTAAAAGTTAGCTAACGACTCTCTAGTAAAGTCCATCTCCAACAATTAAAATATTTTGGGCATGTTATGAGAGCAAACACAGAAAACATGGAAAGACTCATAATACAAGGAAAGGTAGAAGGCCGAAGATCACGAGGAAGATCCCCAACAAGATGGATAGATCCAATTGCAGGAATATGCCAAAGACCGATGCATGAATTAAAAGAAATGACCAGAGACAGAGATCTCTGGAGACGGACAATACACGACATCACGTCGACCACTACACTCCCCCTGGGGGGTCAGGATTGAAGATATATATATATATAATATATATTATATATATATATATATACATATATATATATATATATATATATATATATATATATTCCATTTTTAATTTATTATTAAGATTATAATTTAATTTTGTTTTTGTTTTTACTCTATTATTTTATGTACGAACAGATGGATACTTGTTGATGCATTATTTTTAATTTTAGTAAATAATGGTTAAAAAACTATGTAAATAGTCCAATAATAAAATATAAAATATCCACGAACAATAAAACCTTCCGGATATTATCATTAAATTATTTCTATTGAAGCCTTTGTTTAATAAATGAAACATCAAAATAAGAGAAAAACGTTTAAAACAATAAAAATAATCAACGTAATTGGCTCGCAACGTATATAAAACTGTAATCGGATTACCGATGAATTATCATCAACGTTAAAAATCCTATTGACTGCGCCAATTGAAAATACTATTTTATTGCAATGCAGTATACGGCCATAACTTTTACGGTATTAAAGTGTTGTGTTTCGTAACATGCGGTGATCGTTAACCGTTCGAATTGCAACAATACCGAAACTTTTGAAAGCATTTAAACAACTTGAGCAATCCACATACGGCAAGCTTTTAGTCGGCATGTGGCGTGCTTCGAAGAAATATACATATATAAGTTCGGAGGTTAATCTGGTACGCTAATTATGGCCAAAACGACTCTTTTATCTGATCCCCAATAAATTTCCTTAGTAAATAACGATGCTTCTTGCCAGTTCCTGCCGTGTGCTTACCAGGCCGGAATTGATATGTCTGCATTTAAACGGTGATGTTAAGTAATGTCTGTTTAGATGGTCAGTTTGTTAAAGTGCTTAGAATATATTTCAAATAGGAACACCGTATTAAGACAATTAAGAAAGCATAAATATAGTGTGTGCCGTCTGTATTTTCTGTTCAAGTTTTCATACTAGCAATTTTGTACATGTAATTCGAAAATAAATTATGTAGAAAATCAAATTCAGGAAACAATAAAAGAATATACATTAGGGTGAAATCGGTTAACTGTGGTTTGGGGTAACTGTGGCACCCATTAATGTTTTTTAATTAACAAGATCTTAGTTTACAGTACTAAGTCTCTCTGGTAGTAACTAGTGAGAAATTCTTGAGACATCAGCTACCAAAACAAAAATTCCGTTAGCAACTAAAACTCTGACCGTCATGTTTTGATCTAAGTAAATTGCGTAGTAGTTGAGTTAAATTTGAAAAACTTAGTTCAGTACAGAAGCAGTGCTAATTTTCAATAAATGCTTCTGAAAGTAAACTTCAGACGCAATTTAGGGCTGAGTAACCGGAGTATGAGAAGAATAGATTGGTAATTAGAAGAGTCCGCAGTTACCCAGACATGACACATGATCGGTGCAACTGTTGATGGCGATACCGTAGGAACTGTGCTTCCAAAAATTTCTAGGTAGTTTGTTAACTACTCTTTGGGTGCAAAATCAGAAATATATTAAAAAGCTATCATCGTGGGTCGAAGTAGGTATTCATAGAGCATTAGAACTGGCTATAAGAGATGTGAAATCAGGGAAAATCTTTACTAAAGAATGCTGCAATGGAGGATGGCGTACCAAAATCGACACTCGGATTAAAAGTGAATGGGTGGAAAGGTAGACCAGCGTCAGGACATGCACAAGGTAGTAACATAATTAGGTACCTACTTAGATTTTACTTTCTAAAACAATGAAAATCTATTATAGGTGTGACTCGAGGTAGTAGAACTGCCTTTTCTAAAGAAGATGAAGACATTTTGGCTTCTCGGATAAAAACTATGAGTAAGTGGGGGTTTGGACTATCTCACCAACAAATATTCAACACTGTACAGGGATATGTTTAGCAAAACAATCTGTAAACGCCCTTTAGAGAGGGGAAGCCTGGTGAATATTGGTTTCTGAGATTTCAAATGCACCGGCTTCTAAGATAAGACAACAAAGTGACCCATTTGTTGTTTACGATTTCTTTGATCAACTGGAAACTATTATGAATAATTTACAACTTCAACAATACCCTGCTAGGATATGGAATGCAGATAAAATGCTTTTAATTATGACCCCAGCCGTACTAAGGTTGTAACTGGAATCGGAGAATTAGCACAAAGGCAAACTGCAGGCTCAGGACGGAAAACAACAACAGTTTTGTCATGTGTTAATGCCAACGGATCCATATTGCCACCTATGATCCTCCACAAGGACAAAAGGTTATGGGACAATATGTTTGGTACAGATGAGTATCCAGAGACCTATTACTCCTCCTCCTCAAACCTTTAGCCCTTGTCAGGGCGTAGTGACACCCTAAATATTGTTAGTCTGCTGTCTCCATTGACTGCGATCTTGTGCCATATGGACGGCTTCATGTAGGGATTTTCCCACCAAACTCTTCATTTGGTCTACCCATCGTATTGGAGATCTTCCTCTTGGTCTTCGGCCTTCTACCTTTCCTTCTACTACCAATAGTTCCATGGTGCCCGTTCTTCTAGCTATGTGGCCGAAGTAAGTTAGTTATGCTTGGTCTACTTTTTTAGTAGCATGTCTTTTATATGAAGCTCTTCCAGAATTGACAGGTTGGTTCTATGTTCTGTCCAGGACACGCGTAGAATTCTTCTATATACGCACATTTCGAAGGCTTCGATCTTACTCCTATCGATTTTTTTGAGAGTCCATGTTTCAGCTGCATATGTAGCAATGGGAAAAATAAGGGCATTGACCAACCTGAGCTTAGTATTCCTTGTTATTGTTCGGTCTTTCCATATTCTAATTAATTTAACAGTTGCGGTTCGGGCCATTCCTAGTCTACGTTTGATTTCTGAGGAACAATCACCATTGTTGGTTATCAGAGAGCCCAAGTATACAAATCTGTCGACTACTTCGAAAATCCCTATTTGGCGTATATGCGGTAGATTATTATTTGCTCTGTCTACAATCATTATTTTTGTTTTTCCGGTGTTGATTTGAAGTCCGAATTCTTCACTTATTCGGCTTAGCCGTTCGATGATGGTAATAATTTCGACTTCATTCGCTGCTAGTATAAGTGTGTTATCTGCGTATCGCAGGTTACTGATTTTTCTGCCTCCTATAGTGATTCCTTCATCCCATTCATCTAGTACTTTTCTCATTATATATTCAGAATTTATGTTGTACAATAATGGTGATAGTATGCAACCTAGTCTAGTTCCTTTCTCTGTTTTGAATGCATTTGAATATATTCCATGTACTTTAACTTTGGCTGAGTTTTTATTATACAGATTTCTTCTTAGGTTAACTAGGTGGTTAGGTACTCCCATATTGAAGGTTAGGTACTCCCATTTTACTGAATCAAAAGCCTTTGTGTAATCTACAAAACAGAGCAACATTGGTATGTTATGTTCTCTCGCTTTTTCTACTATCTGTCTGGTGTTGAGTATTTGCTCACGCGTTCCCTTTCCTGGTACAAATCCACATTGTTATTCGGCTATCTCTGGAAGTAGAAAATTCTTAGACATATTACTACGTATCCGAAAATGGTTGGATAACTGAACAAGTATTTTTTCTATGGTTCAAAAATCTATTTTTGAAAAATTGCGTTGAAAGGCTTGCTCTTTTGATTTGCGATAGTCATTTATCGCACATTTCACCCGAAATGATTGTGTTATCCATGGCAGAATATGTAACTATTCTTAAGTTACCGCCACATACTTCTGCAATATTGCAGCCTTTGGATGTGTCTGTCTTCAAAGGGCTCAAGTCTTTATGGAATGCTTTGTTAACAGATTAGCAGTGCAAAAATTTGGGAAAACAGATAACAAAATGCGAATTTTCCAACCTTTTGAGAAAAGCTTGGCGCAGTATTCAAGAATCTGTTGTGGTGACTTGCTTTAGAAAAACAGGTATTTTTCCTCTAAATCGAGATTCCATTAACAAAGAAAAGTTTGATCCCGAAAAGTTAAAACGATATTATGAAGAGAAAAATATTCCTGACACTATCACCCCGACGAGCAAAGTTCTACGGGTAAGCAAACTACGATCCCATGTACAACCCCTTGCAGCTCTACTATAGAAAACTAGAATTGCATTGTATTAACTTCCATTGCATCCTGGGAGAACATTCTACTAGCAACAGTAAAACCTTCTCCTAAGGTAAATTCCCGTAAATTCCTTCTCCGTGAAATTTCTAGGTATTCTCATTGACAGTGATCTCAAATGGTCCTTGCATACTGACTCCTTAAGGAAGAAACTAGCCTCAGCTTGCTTTGCAATAAGATCTGTTTCGAAGGAACTAAATTTATCTTCTGCCAAAATGGCATATTTTTCATTGTTCGAGTCCCATCTTCGATATGGGCTTCCATTTTGGGGTTCTAGTACAGCGGCCCAATTTAATACTATTTTAAGTTGCAAAAAAAAAAGCAATCAGTTATCTATTTGGTCTCAAACAAACAACTCATTGCAAGACCTACTTCAAAAATCACGGAATTTTGACGCTTCCCTCTTTATTTATTTTGGAAACGGTTTGTTTGATTCGAAAGCATCTAAACATTTTGCCCGATAGACCTGACCATGGCTACTCCATTAGAAATTCGGATTGTAACGTTTATTTGCCGATCCCGTCCACTCAGTTAGTAAAGAATTCTATTCTATATCGTGCAAAGAAACTTTATAATCACCTTCCAAGAGAAATTAAATCCGCAACATCCTTCATTAAGTTTCGTAAGGTGACAAAATGTATCTCTCAGAAAGACCATATTATTCAGTTGACGAGTTTCTTAATGTATAACAAAGAAACAAAATTAGTATTGTTTATAATTACATTTGGGTGTCTCAAGCAGTGGTTTCAATTTGTCTCATTTGTTGTTGTCTGTACATATTATGTAGGTTATACAATAATTTTACTAATTTAAAATTGTGTTATTCTGTTTTTTACTATATTTGTTTTTGTTTTATACTTTTTGTACTATTTAACTGATTTTATTTTTAGCTTTGTCCATAAAATTGTTCATAATTTTCAGTGACAATAAAGCATATTTCTATTCTATTCTATTCTAAGCTACATCAAAGGAAGAGGAAATGAATAAATGTTGCTGAGGTGATCACAACTAAAACCTATTTAGAACACTACAGTTATCAAAAACTAAGACAAAAGCTTCGAAGAATACATTCAAGAAACAATCAAAATTAAGTAGTGACAATGAAAATTCCGAACAAGTCGTTTATGCAGAGAGTGATGACTCATATGAAGCTCCAAATGACAATGTGAAAGAAGGTGCCGAACCTCAAGTTCAAGAATCCACTGACGATAATATAATATCAGGAAAATACATCGTGGTACGAATAAACAAACGAACAGTTACTCATTCGATTGGACTAATGTGTCAAATTAATGCAGTGAAAAGAGTCGTGATAATCAAATAAATAAAAACATAGACAGTAGAGACATTAGAATCATCTGTAACCTCTATTGGAATCAAACAGCAAAAGTGAAAGTTGAAAACGAACTGACCAAGGATATCCAGATTCGCCGTGGGGTCCGCCAAGGGTATATTTTATCACCCTTGTTATTCAATTTATACAGTGAAGTCATCTCAGAATTAGCGCTTGCCGAGATCAGTGAGGGTCTTATAATAAACGGTGAGCCACTTAATAACATAAGATATGCTGACGACACCGTCCTTTTGGCAGGAACACTAGAAGAACTGCAACACCTTGCTGAACAACTAAATATATATTGCAACGATTATGGACTAAACATCAATTTGAAGAAAACCAAGTTCATGGTATTTACAAAAGCACAAAACATCAAAGTTAAGCTAGTATTAGATAATACAGAAATTGAACAAATATCTTCGTACAAATACCTTGGAGCATGGATCACAGAAGATACTGATCAGACAAAAGAAATAAGATGCCGCATTGAAATTGCGCGGTCAACTTTTAATACAATGAGAAAACTTTTTTGTAATCGCGATATCAATATATCGCTCCGGATAAGAATGCTTCGATGTTATATTTTCTCTACCCTCTTGTATGGAGTTGAAGCTTGGACACTTAAAAAATCCAACATTAAAAACTTAGAAGCATTCGAAATGTGGTGTTACCGACGCATTTTGAAAATATCATGGATGGATCGCAAAACAAACGAACAAGTTCTCGAACAACTAGGAAAACAATGCGAAGTTTTAAATTCCATAAAGATCAGGAAATTGGAATACTTGGGGCACATAATGAGAAGTGAAAAGTACGAACTACTAAGGAATATAATGCAGGGTAAAATCAAAGGTAGAAGAAGCGTAGGAAGACGTAAAATCTCGTGGCTACGCAATCTCCGCGGTTTGGATGCAGTTCAATTGAACTATTCAGGCGAGTAACCAATAAAATTATAATTGCCAGAATGATTTCCAATCTCCGATAGGAGTGGAACTTGAAGAAAAAGAATCAAATGTTTGAAACGATGTGTGGGAAATGCCTTCAAATTTCGTGAGGAAACGA
>OU898277.1:186072127-186201014 GCA_918026665.1 Diabrotica balteata | reverse complement strand
TTGTTCGCTTATGATAAGATATTCAGAATACTGAACGACCCAAAATCAGAAGATGAAAACGTCGTTACGTTTTGTGAGGATTTAAGAAGATTCAAAAATATTGTCTAGCTGTTTGTTGTTTCATGGTTTTTAATAAAAAGTTTCGTTTCTCTATTTTTATATTGCTTTGATTTTAAACCACAGTTACACCTTTTATTATAATAACTACAAAGGGAAGTTTACCAAGCAGACCACAGTCTCCCGTCAGGGTCCACAGTTACTCTAAAGCCCTATCTACAAACAAAAAGATAGTGGTTTGAAGCTCAACTAACTTCCTAAGTAACTTCAAAATAAAACTTTTTATATTCCATCCACAGATACCCCACTTCATCTTATATAAAACTTAAAACAAAAAAACAAATTAGATAAAAAGAAAAATTGAAAATATTGATTTAAGGAATATAATCAAACAATTATAAAATATGAAATCTGTATTGCTAGTTCTTTTTATTGTACTTATTTGATACCCTATAGATTTAAAGTAAATGCACATATTCAACTCGTAGCTATATAAAACTAACTGAAGCATAAAATCACAAGAAGAACAATCCAACTGGTTTCACTATAGATTTCAAATTGAAAAACTACTGTAGTATATATTTTGTTACAGACATCGAAGTCCGACAAAAATTGAATTCTTATAAACTCGTTCGCTACACTATATTCCTCAATTATATACCAACTTTAAGATCGATTGTTCAATTTGGAACAAAAAACTCTCTCAAACAATTCTTTGTGAACTAAACGCACACGTGACTCACCGAGCGAGCCACATTTAATATATATCTCTTTGTGTCCTTAATATAACAGAGAGCGCAGCGCCAGCACCGGCAACAGTAGCGCCAAAGGACAACTATATAGTATCCTCTCAAATCCAATAAACAATCTTCGAATAGAAGCACATCATCTAATAACACATTTTCTTTGCTGCATGGATTCGAACACACTTTTCCAACTTAGTTATTACACTTTATGAAAGTCCGGCTTTTCGCACTGTTGCGGCCGCCCAAGGCTCACTTAGAAGTAGATAGGGGCATTTAAGGGGATCACACATTACACGAATATTCTACAGCTGTTCAAATTATGAAAGTTGTTTTATTTACTTACGAATAAACAGTTTTATACGTAAAAATTAGGAAGACAACTTAGTTCTTGGTTCTCAGTATATATACAAAAGACAAGCAAACTCATCGAGTAATTGTAAAGTATAGACTAACATCTACATATTTCTCTACGTCTAATTATATGTTTATACTGTTAGATATATTAAAAGTTATGAAAATCCTTATAAAATTGGTAAAATGGACAATGGAAAAATATATTAGGATGTTTAATATTTCACATGTCAAAAGGAAAATTATATTGTTTTGCCCTATATCATTCCCATAATTACCAACATCAAGTCCAGAATAATCACAGCACTTAGGCCACAATTGACCCATTGTGCATCCTCCTAGGGAGTTGCCCCGTCCTTAGCTCATTGTCCATCATGTCATTTCTAGGAAGGTGGAGCGAGTCGTGGGTTCGAAACTAGCTTTTGGAACCGGGAATGGGTCCAGCGGACGAAATAAGTAAAGATAGAACAAGATAAGATATATTAGAAAAGATAGAGAAATAAACAAAAACATGGATGGGTAAAATTACCAAAGATGAGATAAGATAGAAACAGGGCGCCACTCAATTTTTTGGGGTTAAGGAGAAAATTAAGAAACCTTAGAAAAGAAAAGAGATAAGGAAAGATATTTAGGTTCAGAGATCAAACCCAAGGAAAGATACCAACAGTTAATTATCAGATAAATTTGGTCAGCACATTATATAAACAAATAATAAATATATTAGGTATTACACTTACTTACCTACGAAATTTAATCAGCCTGATCTTTTTACTGGTCAAAGGCATATAATAATTAAAGGTAAAAAGCAAATATTCAGAGTTACTATTTTATCAGGGAACCTGTTAGAAGTCGACAAATAAAATACATACATAAAACAATAACAAACAATAAAACAACACAAGTAATAAAAATATACCAACAACTATGAAATGGTGATATACATATAAAAATAAGCAGTAATATAATTAGAAAATACCTTTACAAAGATATATAATACAATCATGTACAAATAAAGTTTTGGCGTATCTCGAGATATTACAGCAAAAAAAAATGAATAAAAATTATAACAAACACAAAAGATAACAAAAATTAATCAAATCTAAATTTACAAAAATTACAAAAATACAGAAAGGTTACAGAAATGAAAATATAAAAATTTAACCAAACCGCACTTGGTTAAGTCAATTAGCTATCTCGCACTATTATTTAATGATAAACTGAGACTTAAATGTTCATATTTATTACTTATTGAAATTTCTTAGTAGCTAATGGAATTTGGTTCGTAACAAAATATTGACTGTTTTTTAAATTGAATGCAAAATTCAGTAGTTACTCTCAACTACATTTAAAGACATGGATGAACTTTAGATACGTCCAGATAATGGAAGATGATATGATACTATACCATATTACTCGCCCAGATAAGTGGAGATACTAAGATTATGGTAACTTACAGTAATTCCTGACGACTGCTGCATTAATTCACTGAAGTTATATACTGTACTTAATACTTTACTGGTATCAAACACTGAATTTAATTAACATTAATGGTACTTTATAACTATATTTAATCTAATATAGTATAGGATCAAAAAAACTAAATATACAACAAGTGTATACACACTTATAAAGAAAAATGCACAGAGAACGGTACGATAACGGAGATACAGTAAGATCTAGTCCTTACGCAAAGACTGTCCCACCAGAAGTAAAAAAGGTTCCTCTAAAATTTTACCAACTACAAAAAAAGGAAGAAGGGATATCTACCACTTAAAATGATCGGACAGTTGTATGTATTTCTGAAAAAATTGTATGGTAAAAAGTTCTAACTAACATCGAACATAACGGTACCCTTCTAGCTACAAAAGTGATGAAATATAAATCTTCTAGATTAGATTTTTCCCGAAAAACATTACAACGGGCGTTCGACGACAATTACCAAATTTATGAAAAAGAACCCGGAAAAGGATTAACTAAGAATTAGCAAATCTGGCGTCTTTAAATAAATAGGTAGGTAGATTCTTCAGTCATCTTTTGGTAGTTTCCCAATATACGTTTTCTGATCGTAAACACGACCATCAGCGTATCATCCACATGGGTAAAAGGAATTAAAAATAATTTAATATATTAATTAAAAAAATGTTACAATGTTAGACTGCATCTTCTTTTTACTCTTAAGTTGGAAGTATTACTTCTGATAACATATTGTCAACACGAATATAGACTTTGTTGTTTATATATATTTCTTTCGTAACATTGACGCACATCTGTTCAAATCTAAGTTCTTGTAGTAAAGTTTTTCATAATTTTGACCTGCTGATACCTTATCGTACGCCTTTTTTAAGTCTTTAAAGACGATGCGTGTTTCTTTACCTATAACATGTCACTTTTCTGCCATTTATTGTATACTAAATTTGTTTAATAAAATTAAATACAGAGAATATTTTTTTATAAGAATGATTTTAATTTATTTATATTGTGTAGTCAAAGATTTCCACATTTATATAATTCTATCATTTCCCTTTTGAACTACGCTAATGTACCGAACAAAGACGACGGTCAATAAGAGAAGAGAGAATTAATAATAACAAAAATTGGCCTGTTCTGTTACGCCTTTGTTGCGGAACGGCTTGCGGGCAGGCCACCGGCCAGTCGTCCCTCTACGAAGGGAAGTCTCAGAAAAGAAATATACCGGATATTAGATTGGGAGAAGTTTCTGTGTGAGTCAGTGGAGAACTCCTTTTAATCTACGGATAAGATATCCTTTCTTGTACGAAACTCAGGTCAGGACACCGAGGGGATTTTATCTTGATTTTCAACGAAAATTACATAAGTCCGGACAAAAATCAGATACAGATACTTTCAGATAATATAAGAGTGTTTTGTTTACGGACAGTTTTCATTTTATTTTTGGCTACAGAAAAGTATTCTGTAAAAAACTATAGATGTATTCATACTAGATTTATACTTTATAGATTCATTTATTAAGGCACATTTTCTTTTGTATGTTATGTATAATTAAGGGTTCATGTACATATGTTCAGAGTTGTTAGAAATGTATCAATAGGTTTGGTTCAAAACAACTAGGATAAGTAATTAAATGTTATACAGACACTATTTGAATTAAGTTTATAAACCACTTATCAATATTACTGTTGTATACACTCGCAATAGTCTCAAGCGGTAAGTTTCTCATATGAGTTCGATTTGTCTTTGGGTGGATTGGAGTAACTTTATCACGCCTACACGTTATTTTCCTTTTTGAATAGTGTTTATCACTAAAAAAGCACGTCTGTCGAGAGTCAAGGAGGAAAAGAGCGGTCTTTATTCTATTGGAGTCCAGAGATAGATGCTTCTTTTGCATAGTCCAAAAATGTTAGGATTCACGCAGTGTTGTAAAGCCAGAATGATGATGATGATGTTAGATTAAATAATAATATTGAAATTAAAAATTGTAGAAGTTGATACACGAAAAAATGTGAAAAATTGAATATCTATATGTTACGAGAAAGAGAAAAATTATAATGTCAGTGTATACCCAATTTTAAATGTTGTTCTATAAATACAGGGTAATTAAGAAAGGATCATTCCACAACACATGCACTTTTAGATGTGATGAGTGCCATAGTTGATGACCTGAAGCATAATCCCTCTGCAATAGCGCTGTGTGATCTTTCAAAGGCCTTCAACTGTGTTTCTCAAAAAACTGCATTTTTACCATGTAAGAGGTACTCTTTGGAACTAATTTCATCGTATCTAAAGGATAGATACCAAGCAGTCATGAAATTTAAGCAGATAAAGGATGGAATTCCACAAGGATCAGTTCTGGGCCTCTATTATTTACAATATGTTAATGACTTGCCAATTTCATGGCTCCATTTAAAACAGTTTTATTTGCAGATGACACTACATTTGTTTTTTTGGTTCAGTTTTAGAAGCCACGTCTGAGTATGTACATTCCAATGTTCAATCATGGTTCTTAGCAAATAAACTAAACTATTTCCATCTCAAAGGTAAACTTTGTAGTACCTCATTTTTACTGAGACAATTAAAACTTGTTAAAAGTGTTTTAACGATATCGAACTAACGATATCGAACTGTTTTACCATGATTTGGAACAAGTCTTAAAATCAATGAAAAAACATCACACTACAATAGTAATGGGCGACTTCAATGCCAAAGTTGGCCAGGGAAGAGTGGATGGATATGTGGGGGAATATGGTCTAGGAAATAGAAATGAACGTGGTGACCGTTTGATACAATTTTGCCAGACAGAAGAATTTGTAATAGCTAATACACTTTTTAAGCTACAAAAAATAAGGTTGTATACATGGAAATCTCCCGGTGATACAACGAATAGAATAATCCGAAATCAAATTGACTTTGTCCTTATTAGACAAAGATTTCGTAATTCTATACTGTCTGCCAAAACTTACCTGGAGCAGACATCGGTTCAGACCATAACCCCATAGTAGTCACATTACGAACCAAATTAAAACTGGTTAAAAAACCCACACAAAGTAGAATTGATATTAAGAGATTAAGGGAACCACAAACAAAGGAACAAACTGTAAAAACTCTTACTGAAAATATACGTAATGCCCAAGAACTGAATAAAAGTAGCTATAACATTGATCAGAAATGGGAAAATATAAAAGCAGCAATAATTAAAACAGCAAATGAAAACTTAAAACCAAAGAATAGAAAACATAAAGATTGGATGACTGAAGAAATACTACTATTAATGAATGAAAGAAAATCATTCAAAACAAAAAATCCAATTAAATATAATGAAACTGATCGATTAATAAAAAAGAGAATAAAAGAAGCTAAGGAGAGAATGTTACATGAGCAGTGCCAAGAACTAGAAGAAATTGAGAAAAACTATGACTTTTTTAACATGCATAAAAGAATTAGAGAATTAACAGGAATGAGAAAAACACTTCAAACTAGGCAACTAAGAGATGAAAGGGGTGCACTTATAACAGATATAAACCAAAAAATGCAGAGATGGACACAATATATAGCACAACTATTTGAAGACAAAGAGAGAACAGAAGCACCAAAAGAATTTAAGGATGATACTGGGCCTGACATTATACGAGAAGAAATTGAATATGCAATGAAACAAGCTAAAGATGGTAAATCTCCCGGGCCTGATGAAGTTCCTATCGAATTACTTAAAATTGTGAATACTGAATCTATTGATCTTCTTTTGGATCTATTCAATACCATATATAGAACAGGTATAATACCTAAAGAATGGCTCCAATCAACATTCATACTGCTTCCCAAAAAAGCCAATGCAAAGGAGTGCAATGAACATCGCACCATAGCCTTAATGAGTCATGTCTTGAAATTGTTATTAAAAGTAATTCACAATAGAATACATAAGAAATTAGATGAAGGCATAAGTAATACACAAATGGGATTTAGGAAAGGACTGGGAACACGAGATGCACTGTTTGCAATAAGTGTTCTTTCGCAGAGATGCTTAGATATTAATCAGGAAGTATATGCCTGTTTCATTGATTTTGAGAAGGCATTTGACAGAGTGCAACATAATCGACTTAAAGAAATTTTATTAAATAAAAACATAGACAGTAGAGACATTAGAATCATCTGTAACCTCTCTCTATTGGAATCAAACAGCAAAAGTGAAAGTTGAAAACGAACTGACCAAGGATATCCAGATTCGCCGTGTGGCTCCGCCAAGGGTGTATTTTATCACCCTTGTTATTCAATTTATACAGTGAAGCCATCTCAGAATTAGCGCTTGCCGAGATCAGCGAGGGTCTTATAATAAACGGTGAGCCACTTAATAACATAAGATATGCTGACGACACCGTCCTTTTGGCAGGAACACTAGAAGAACTGCAACACCTTGCTGAACAACTAAATATATATTGCAACGATTATGGACTAAAAATCAATTTGAGGAAAACAAAGTTCATGGTATTTACAAAAGCACAAAACATCAAAGTTAAGCTAGTACTAGACAATACAGAAATTGAACAAATATCTTCGTACAAATACCTTGGAGCATGGATCACAGAAGATACTGATCAGACAAAAGAAATAAGATGCCGCATTGAAATTGCGCGGTCAACTTTTAATAGAATGAGAAAACTTTTTTGTAATCGCGATATCAATATATCGCTCCGGATAAGAATGCTTCGATGTTATATTTTCTCTACCCTTTTGTATGGAGTTGAAGCTTGGACACTTAAAAAATCCAACATTAAAAACCTAGAAGCATTCGAAATGTGGTGTTACCGACGCATTTTGAAAATATCATGAATGGATCGCAAAACAAACGAACAAGTTCTCGAACAACTAGGAAAACAATGCGAAGTTTTAAATTCCATAAAGATCAGGAAATTGGAATACTTGGGGCACATCATGAGAGGTGAAAAGTACGAACTACTAAGGAATATAATGCAGGGTAAAATCAAAGGTAGAAGAAGCGTAGGAAGACGTAAAATCTCGTGGCTACGCAATCTCCGTGAGTGGTTTGGATGCAGTTCAATTGAACTATTCAGGCGAGTAACCAATAAAATTATAATTGCCAGAATGATTTCCAATCTCCGATAGGAGTGGAACTTGAAGAAGAAGAAGAAAAGTGTTGATACCTTGAAAATAACGTACTTTTCTCTTTTCCATTCATTTTTAAGCTATGGTGTTATTCTGTGGAGAAACTTTTGCAATGGCCTAACAATATTTAAATTGCAAAAAACAGCAATAAGAATAATTGCAAAAGTTAGCTGCTTGGAATCTTGCAAACCGTTGTTGTTTATCAAATATAAGATGATGTCCTTGCCAACATTATGGCTATACAGCGTTAACTTAGATATACATGAAAATGCTGATACTTTAATCATTCTGACTTACATAACTATACCACAAGAGGGGTGGAAATAACATCAAAACAGTTAAGTATCGTTTGAGTAAATCACAAAAAAAAACTCTTGAAAAAAAATTGACTATTATATATACAATGTTCTACCTAAGGATTTAAAACAACTTTCGATGAATAAATTTAAAGTAGGTCTGAAAGTATACCTTTTTGCTTTTTACTTATTAGTGAATACTTTGATCACTTCAAGGCAGTAACTTGAACATGGATGTACTCACTAAGTTGGTATAATAATATGTCTTATTTTGTATATTTTAGGTTTTTGTTTATGTTATGCGCATTAATGTATTTTCATCTCCTATTGTATTTTGTGTATGTTATATATTATCTCTTTTACTAATACATATAATTGACTTGATACAATTAAATGTAAAATTTGTAAAGGTAGTTAAATAAATCTTGAATCTTGAATCTTTTGTAGGTTATTCCACCAAAAAATCAAATTTTTTGCCTTTAAGATTTTCTTTAAATGTATTGCAAATCGTTTGTAGGTCTTTTAACTTAGCAATCTACATTTACAGACAGTACTACTGAGGTAAAATGGGATCAGTCATTCAAATTTCTGATCCACTTTTGTATACAGTTTCTCTGTTATTTTTTATTTATGCATTTGTCATAACTGGAAATTTTTAACATGGTAACTTACAGTCAGTGAAAAATCTACAGAATAAATATTTGGTCTTACATTTTATTTACAAGCACTTATTGACCAAACAGCTACCGCCAGAATGCTTATATTGCAAATGCCTGATATATTTCCTCGCAAATGTCCATCTTAGGGTGGCCGCACACAGAAAGAGCAAAACTGTTTTAGTCAAAAACGTTTTTGACTAAACGAGTCTGATGCTGATGTTTCCATGTAAATGAAAGAGCTGACGCACACTGATTAGTCGTGTGTCTAAAGCATGTTTAGGCTCATTTACTTAGTTTCAGTCAGTCTGTTTGATGTTGATTACCAGATCGTCGTTTTGTCTCGAAACATTTCAATGTACGCAGGCGCAACGTGTTTTTGGAATTCCCTTCTTAAAACCGCTCGAGTAGTCAACAAGAAGCACATGTGGAAACAGCGATATTTTGCTTGTTTATATTGTGTGTATCATGGAAGTGGGCGCAGACAAATTAATTGTACTGATTGAGGCCAGACCTCCTTTATATAACTATCAATTAAAAGACCCTTAATTCTTGGAGCAAAGCCTGGAGAGTTTTTTTATCAGTTCTTTTCTCATTTATAGGATACACCGAAAATTGTCTTTTATTTTGCGTTTTTTCGTCCTGTAGGAGCAACCACTGCCAGAAAACTAGTGCAATTTCGTCGTTATCTGTCGACATCTTTAACAAAACTGATTTCAGTATGGTTTGTGCAAACATTTTGTTTCTCTTGAAAACAAACTTTCTTGTGGAAACAAAAACGTTTTCGTTTCAAACAAAAACGTTTTTGACTAAAACAGTTTTGCTCTTTCTGTGTGCGGCCACCCTTACACTATGAAAAAACATCAGTAAGATTTCAGAAGAATCAAGTCAGCTGAAATATAATATTAAACTGAAACCAATATAACAAAATATATTAAGGATATAAGTGCATTTAACTAAATGTAATAGTTTTTTAGTTTGTGCATTTATTGTATAATTTATATTCCGAGGCTGTACATTGTTTCTTTGAGCAATATTCGTTTTTACGATTGTTAGGTTGCTAGCATTACCAATCACCCTCCACATTTTATCTGGGTGTGGGACTGGCTGTGGTAACTATAGCGCTACTTAATCCACCCCGAAATTACCCCAGGCGGTGGTAATACTACTGTAATAACGCAATAGATATTTTAAGGTCATGTAATATCGACGATAAAGACTTAAGGATCATTTCAAACCTCTACCAAGAACAAAAGGCTAAAATCAGAATAAAAAGCTAAACATCTGGAAAAATCAATATCGAGAAGGGAGTAAGACAGGGATGTGTCCTATCACCTTTGCTGTTCAATGTTTACTCTGAGAAGATATTTCAGAAAGCTTTGGAAGGCACCTCGGATGGTATAATTATAAATGGCAATGTATAAATAACCTGCGATATGCTGATGACACTGTCATACTGGCAGATAATGCTAAGCCCTGCAACGCTTAATGGACGAGTAACGACAGCCTGTATAGAAATTGGAATGAAATTGAATACAAAGAAGACAAAAACGATGGTCATCAGCAAGCACCAAAACAGAAGGGTGAAGGTCAATGTCGACGGAACAGATCTGGAAAGAGTAACAACAACAACGTACCTTGAAAGTAATCTTGATGAAACTTGGGACCACTCACTAGAGATAAGAATACGCCTGGAAAAGGCACGTACAATGTTTTACAAAATGCAAAAAGTTCTATGCAACCGCCAGCTGGGCATCTCATTGAGAACTAGAATACTCAAGTGCTATGTTTTCTCCACCTTGCTCTAGGGTGTTGAAGCCTGGACAATGACAGAAACAACACAAAAAAGAATCCAAGCATTCGAACTCTGGTGTTACCGTAAAATGCCCAGAATATCCTACATGAGCCATACGACAAATGCGAAAGTCTTGCGAAGGATGAATAAGAAAAGAGAGCTTATGCTTATAATAAAAGAACGGAAAACACAATATTTTGGTCACATTATAAGAAATCAAAAGTATGAACTGCTTCAACTTATAATCGAAGGCAAAGTCAATAGCAAAAGATGACCAGTAAGAAGACGCAACTCTTGGCTTAAAAACCTACGGCAATGGACGAACATGACCTCCATAGAACTATTCAGGGCTGCTACAAATAAGATTAAATGGGCAAATGTAATGGCCAACGTCCTTAAGGATAAGGCACCGTAAGAAGAAGAAAGACATGAAGACGTTCATCAGCCGATTGTGAGTAATTTTGAGAACTTTGTGCACGCTTTTGTCACTGTCTAATTTCTTGGATTTTCATGGAAATATCTTGATGACCACTTAGAAACAGAAAAAACAACGAGAGTAAAAACAGAGTATTATTTATTTATAACAGGATAACGCATCTGACAAGTCTGCAGTTACTTTGTCTACAAAAAAAAAAAATTAAAAATCTCTCCATTTTTCTTTTGATTTCTACTAAATATAGTAAAGTTAAAAAATATGATTGTGTGTTTTTATTATACAATAAAGTTGTCGTAATTTATGAATCTTAAATGCCTCAGTCCGACTCTGCTCCGGACAGTTACGTTTGAAGGGTGAAGCGGAAGGGCGGAGCAAAAAGGAAAATATTAAATTATATGATTCGAAATTGATATCCCCTAGTAAAATTGAAGAACACAAGTCGAATCGAATATACAGATTCAATTGGCCTCTTTTCTTTCCGTTTCCTTTTTTCCTCTTTGCCTACGTCTTTTGTAAAGTTCACGAAATTAAGCCCAATGGGGGGATTTTTCTTTTTATTTGTACATCATATTGGAGACTCATTCTCGTGTGTTACCTGCGCGATATCATCGTTATTGGAAACTTACCTTTATTTATAAGCTATCGACGTTTAATTCCGTTTTATTTCGCGGATATAGAACTGCGATATTTTCAAGGGGTTCCCCGAGAAATTGAAATAATGTGCTTTGAAGATTTTCAATATTATAAAACAGATTATTTCTATTATCTTGAAATTGTTTTCTTACGGCGTCGTAACATATAACAGGAAATATTGGGGTTGTGAAATAGTCCAAGAAAAAAGAAGATCTTCAAAACTACGCAAGTAAAAGGGCACACCGTTTCGGGGTCACAAAAATAAAATTTCCCCATATCTACTGAAAAACTATCTATATTACTAAGCTGTATATAAAAAATTCGAACATTATGAATTAAAATGCAAGCAAGCACCTTTTATTTGAAAATATCTAAAGTTAGAATAAAATTAAGTTTAATAATATTTTAATTGAAACATACATTATAGTTCTGAGCTGGTCTGAGATATTCTCTTGCCTTCCGGTAATACATATCCCATAAAACTTGGTAATAGCCCAAAGTCCCATGTCATTTGATAACTTCGGGGAGACCGTGATGTGTGATGTACATACCCCTTTCCGAGACACTAACATTGATTGGCATTCCCGAGGGAATCCTCTTTGAATGCGGCAGATTAGTTGTAATGGTCAGATATTAACACAATGCATGCACTGGAGGTATCTTGGTGCGGTATAAATGAACTTTCTGCAGATGAAAGGTGGTTATCAAAGTTGGAATATAAAGGGATTTAGTTTAAATTTGATGTGGAGGAAGAATGCCAAGTGTAGATTGTGGGAAAGTAAGACGAATATCTTTGTTATAAATGTTGTGAATATTTGAAGTGTTTTTATGTTTTTGTACATTTTTAATTTCCTGTAAAGATTTATTATTTCACTTATTGTAGGTTGTAACCACAAATTTCATTTTTTATTTGCAATCTAGCAAAATGGAATTAAAATAATTATATTCTACCAGATACACAACCTATTAATATGAAACTTGTTTTTACAGCTAGCACATCAAGAAAAATATACATTCATAGCAGCAGGCGGAGAAAACAAGCATAATAAACTATGACATGTACAAGCAAGTATTGAAACAAATATAAAATAAGTTTGGACACAAAATAGAGCAGAAATTTACAGATTGGTAATCGCAAACATGACATTAGGAAAACCTGGATAACAGAGACAGATACAATGTAGCAGAATAGCAATAAAACAGGTAAAAGATAAACAAAAGAAAAGGAAATTTCAAGAAGAAATAGATAAACAACTCAAAGTGGCAGAAAACTGAAATAAGGATAGCAGAAAAATAGGAAATAAAAAAATTTAAATAACGAAGGCAGAGGAAACACGCGGTATTTTAACAATCAGATAATCGAAAGATAAATCGGAAAGCTGAAAGCTGAGATGTGTAGGAAAAAGTGAGAAAAAATAAAATGGCATGGAAATAATACAATAGGAAGGGCGTGGAAATAACACAACTAAGAAAGAAACAACACATAAAAAGAATATCAAAAACATAAAATTACAGTAAAAGAATTAGTTACAAAAAAACAAAAAAAAAGTTGGAAGAAGTTTGTTGAATCACAAAACCAAAATTATAGAAACAACAACAGAAGTTTCTAAAATAAAATAAGAAGCCTAAGAGGAAAGAAAAGAAAATAACTCATTGGAGTAAGGGACAAACATAATCAAATAAGAACAAATGCAATATAAATACTGAGGTGTGAAAGGAACATTATGAAGACAAATATCTGGTCGAGAAAACTGAAGAAACAGACACAAAGAAAATCATAGCAGCAAAAAAGCAACTAAAAAAAATAAGAACTGAAAAACTAGAAGAAGTAACAAGTGCACTAAAAGTAAAGCGAAATAATATGTTATTGGCAAAAAAGGCAACTAAATTGCTTGTATATAAACCAATTACAGTACCAACACTTCTATATAAAAGTGAGACTTGGGTTACAAATAAATAAATATTACTTGGGTAATAATACTTGGGTTACAGACGGGTGAAAATAAATAAATTGGGTTGGTTAAATACATATAAGTAAATTATATTAGAAAATAATATAAATACAGCAGAGATAAAACAACTGAGAAAGCTGGACAGCTGGAAAGACGAAGCTGGACAGAGAAAGAAACTAAAACATGAGAAACGAGTTAAAACAGGAACCAATGGAGAAAAAAGTAAAAAAAAAGAAAACTGAATTGGTTTGAAAACATAATTAGAATGTATGAGAATAGACTAGTAAAGAATGTGACAATGTAAAATATGGATAAAAAAAACTAACTAAACAAATGACAAAAAACACTAAAGTATAGAAGAAAAGAAGACTTCTTTATCCTAACTTGTCTAATTATCTGCATACATTTTCTTTTTCCTTGTACAATTTTCACTTATTTCTGATGTGTCCTATAAGAATAAACATTTTTATTCATGCATGTGATTAACTTCTGTCAGCACTTTCAAAATAACCCCAAATTTCGTGAAACATAAAATTACTGTTGCGAAAAACATTATTATTATCTTCGTCCCATGGCGTTTTAACCACATCAATGAAATTCAATAAAAATAAACGTTCATATAATTTGGTACTTAGTTGGAAGTTTATCAACCGGATGCAGTATCACTATTTCCGTTTTAGGTATGTGGAATTATTTAGAAAATAATTATCTGAAATTCTTTATCAAAATAGACAACCGAATTTTTTAGATTATTGTTATTTGAATCGCAGTTAAATACAATTTACTAAGAGTATCGTTTATTTTTTATATAAATAATTATGAAATAAAACGTTTAAATATATAAATTATTATTATCTTTGCCTTTATTCCTATCGGGTTTTAGCTTCTTTAATTTCATTTTTACATAAGTTTTTACCACACATGAAACATATTCACATAAGCAGCCTCGATATTTGTTGCCGTGTCTCCTAAACTTGCCCAAACTTCCACAGGAATATCATCTAGTCTCACTACTTTACCTTTCTTTATCGTTTGATGTTATTGAGTAACTTCTCGTTTCTTATTTTGATGTCCATTGCTACCAGCGATGGTCTTCTCAAAATCCACAGCTCACATTCTTCAATTCATTTATTGATTTTACTTTTAGTGACTATGTGTCTGCACCATAATTTTTTTTTAATTTAGCAAAAGTTACAGTAGCCATTCCTTCTCTATCACAGTTTTCTGATCACAATGACACTCTTTTGAAAGAGTGAAACTAATATATTTAAACTTCTCAATTCTCTCAAATTCTTGGTCTTCTGCGCGTCAAAGCTTGTAGATCTTTTATTTTATAAGCAAGAATAGCTATGTCGTCCGCATAACAAAGATTGTTAATTTGCTTTATTTTTTGCTGAATATTTTTGGAACAATTTCAAATAATATTATCTTAAAAAGAATTGATGTAAGTATAACCTTACCTAATACCCTTTAGAAATTGTACCTCTTCCGGGAATAGCAATTAAATGTTTCTCCGACCATCTGGTTCCAATAGAGGATTTTGATATTTCAAATTTTTTCATCAAAACTTATGTCCTTTATAAGTTGACCATGACCTACATTATGTACAGCTTATCAGTAGTCGATAAAACAAACAAATAAATAAATCCTTGCTTTGATTGTAATAATCCTGCACGAGAAGTTGCAAGCAGAATAGTTCCTATTCGGTACCTAATTTACCCTTAAAACCAAATTGTGATTCTTCAGTAATATCTTTATATCTTTTATATATTATCTGAAACATAATTTTATGAAATACTTTAAGAACGCTGATGAAATTTGTAAGTCTACGTACTTAGTATCACTTAAAATGTTGCCTTTTAAAAGTTACAACAGTTACAGCAAAGATTTGTTTTCTGAGATATCTTAATTTTAGTCGCTGCCACAATAAATAGCATGCTTCTTCAACTATAAAGTCTTCCTTCGTCTTGGACATCTTATTATACATAAATGTTAATTTTAATGAAAGTGTGCCCAAAAAAAAACGAAAAAAAAAAATCGCTTTTCATCCAGTAGATGTCCAGTAAATTTACCTACGGTACATTTATCTATTTGTACCCTTCTCTTTGAGTAGTCACAGTATTATTTAGTAGATATTTTTTCATTGAGATTCAATTCATTTAGAATAGCTCGAGAGAGAGACAGTTTCACCATGTTAATCGCCAACGTCAAGGGGACTTGATAGGGCACGTTAAGAAGAAGAAGATTCAAAAGATAACATTTTACCTATCTATTTTCGGTCTATGGTTATCCCATCCATATATGGTTGCCACAGCCACATATTTAGAAACCGGATGCACCAAGTCTATTCTGGATAAAGGGTGAAGTGGACATTGGGCTACTAGAGGCCTTAATATGTTGGTTCACCCGCATGGTTAAGCAATTGAAAAAAGTAATTTTTTCTAAATACAACGCTACAAACAACAAACGCTACAAAACGTTACATGGTAAAAATTTACATACATTCAACGCTCTAGTATGACACTTACATATAAACTATCAAAGTTACCACTGAAAAATTGGCCAGAGGCTACAGATATGTGAATTTGTAGAAAAATGTTACAATTATCACGGGTAGAAAAAACGATCAAACAAAGGTTAGCATTCTTTAGAAACTCTATAATGATATAAAATAACTATAAGAATAATTTGCTTAAGAAGTTCTGGAGTATTGATTAGTGCTTATCAGTAAAAATGCGCTTAAACCATCTGAATAAGGACGAAAAAATGCGCACCTAGATGGGTAAACCTCTACACGGGCGATATAATCGTCACAGGTCCAAATGACAAATGCCGATATTGTTGTCCAGCTCAAGAAAACATTCAACATTTTACCGAGAGCTACTAGACATTTGCTGCAATTGAATATAAGGAACGGCACGACTCAGTAGGAAAGATCCTTCATCAAGAGATATCCCTCAAACTTGGACTTTTTCAAACAAACCATCTCCCATATCATTAATACGTTCCTAAGAGTATACTTCTTCTCTTCTTTTTTATGTAGACATGACTCTGTCTGTTTTTCAATGTGCCTCCAGTAAGTT
Organism: Diabrotica balteata; assembly: GCA_918026665.1. NCBI lineage: Eukaryota > Metazoa > Arthropoda > Insecta > Coleoptera > Chrysomelidae > Diabrotica > Diabrotica balteata. The sequence continues at coordinate 186,184,415 of OU898277.1, read as the reverse complement.
TTCGTGGTCTTCCTACTGATCGTCTTCCTATTGAAGAACCGTCTCTTGCCGTCTTTACTACTCTATTTGTTGTCATTCAGTTTACATGATAGTTCCATTCTACTCCATTCTACTCTCTATTTCTTACCAGTTCTTGATGTTCTCCACTTTGCATCTACGTCGTATATCTGTACTTCTAGCTCTGTTCCATGACTTGAGAATGACAACTATACTGGGACCACACTGTGCTCATAGACTAAACACTGGCACTTAATAGACCAGATCTCTTACTAGTAAGACAAACAACACTAATTGATGTGGTCATACTGAACAACAATAATCTTCGTGTTTCCAGAACGAAACACGTGTAAACAGAACGAAAAGATCGCCAAGTACAGAGATCTGCAAATTCAAATATGAAGACAGTGGAGAATAGAAAAGTACCCAGACAATACCTATTGTTCTCTTTACTACTGGAGTCATTCCGAAGAACCTCCTAGAAAATATAAAAAAGCTAGGTATGAATTAAGTTAGCTGTTAGACAAGAAGTTGCAAAATTGAAATGAAGATTTGCCGGACACAACATAAGACAAAAAGAAGACCGATGGAACAAAATTCTTATAAGTGGAAGACCGTGGGAATATAAACGAAGTAGAGGAAGGCCCCAAATGAGATGGGCAGATGATATCAAGAAGCACGTAGGCTCTAGGTGGATGACTGTAGCGACAGACAGAGAAGAATGGAAAAGGATTGGGAGGCCTATGTTCAAAGATGGACCGAAGAAGGCTAATTGCTAAGAACCGTGTAGAAACCTGAACTACTCTCAACGTCCAGATCTATATGAAAAGTTTTTCCGAAATACTCCTGCATACCAAGTCACAGGGCTCGATAATACGAAAAGAGTCCCACCAAAGCTCAATCCTTTTGATAACCTAAATCAGAATAATTATAAAACGAAAATTTCAAATCCCGGTGTAGTTATTCGAGGTAACCAGTATCGTATCTTACAAATAAAAATAAAGGGCATGATAAAAAACAATGCTGAGTAGGTACTCGCAGAAAACGGAACAAAGGAACATTCACAACTGAACTAATATTCTCAGTGTCAACCAAATCTTTAAAATTGCGCAAAATCGAGACAAATTTGAAGTCAGGAAGAACATAATGCACAGAAAAAAGAATCTGTCCAGCTAATAGTGATTCACGAGTAAATTAAACTTATAATTATTATAATACTGTTGATAAAACATTTAGTAGAAATTTCTAATTATAGATATTACTTACTAGGTGATGGTTATCTAAACTAATTATTTTTATTTATTGTTTCAGGTGAGTGAAAGTTTCCTGTGCTACGAGACTACGTTCGGAGCGATAACGTAACTATATTCACTTTTAGATACCATCTTTCGATATAATATATTTGTTTCTGGTGAGTTTTCATTGATTTTCATTTACAGACATCGTTTGCTAATGTGTTTTGTTTTTATGTACGTAAGCAACTTTGTGTTCGAAACAAGGAAATGGTTTGTAGCTATCGGTGCGTTTTAGCTGAGTCATCTATTCACCATAACGAGCAAATTAAAATAAAATGTATTACGGATAGTGTCTTAACTTTACATTACTTATTGTTAACAGAGAAAAGAAGGTCAGCTTGATTATATGATCCTAGAATCTTATGCCTTATTGTCATTTTGTTCTTCAATGAATCTTCAATATAGATAAATTTATTAACATCGTTATAGATTTTAGCAAACTCAATGCATTTTTTTTAAATTGTAGCTTTTATGTTTTATTTTATTATTTATTGATGTTTATCTGTCTTCTACTGTAATTTATCTAAGAAAAAGGCTTGAACGTTACCGTTTTTGCAGGTAAAGATGTTTTTTATTTATCTGAAATGAACTTTTAACTTTATTCATCATCAGTGGCATTACAGCTTGTTATAAGCCAAAGCCTTCTTCAGAACAATCTTCCATTCGCCCTGTCTCTGGCAACTCTTCTCATGCTTTAACTCCGATGGATTTTAGATCATCCTCTAGTTATCTTGATACCTAAGTTTTGTCTTCCTCTTCTCTCTTCTTCTGGTCGAAAATTTTCTGATCGTTGCATCTTCATCTCGCCTAATTACATGTCCTATCCATCGAAGGTGTGCTAATTTAATACAATTTACAACGTCAGGTTCCCCAAAACTTCTGTATAACTCAAAGCTGTTGTTCTTACCCGTATGTTAACACTAGCCTTATTAGTGTTTTATATATGGTTATTTTAATTTTTCTGTGTAGTTTTGGGGCCATCTGTTTCCTTAAGCCATAATAGCAATTATTGAAAAGCACTATCATCTTTTTATTTCTTCGCTGACATTGTTGTCTTTGATCAGCAGCGAGCTCAGGTAGACGAAGGTGTCCACACCTTCCAGTTCCACTTCCATCAATTAATAGTCTAGATATCTGGTAGCCTGATCTAGTACAATACATATACTTGGTTTTCTGTGCGTTTATTTTTAATCCCATTTTCAGTGCAGAGCCCTGAATGATCGAAATGCTTCGATCAGAGATTCTGTGGACCTGCAATAATGTCTATGTCATCTGCATATCCGACCACTTGTACAGATTTATTAAAGATGGTGCCATTCGTATTAATATTCTCTCTCGAATTACCTTTTCTAGTGCAAGGTTAAATAAGAGGCACGGCAGTCCAGATCCCTGTCTCAGTCCATTTTTACAATGGAAGGGCCTTGAAAAGTCGTTTTGGATTCTGACTACACTCTCTACGCCTGTGAGTGTTGGCCCGTTAGTTGAACAAGATGAAGCGGCATTTAAAAATCCACCATAGCCTGTAGAAGTTTTTGTCTGTTGACTGAGTCGTATGCGGCTTTGAAATCCACGAATGTGTGGTGGGTTACGACTACGAATTCAAGCGTTTTCTCAAGAATTTGCCTGATTGTGAAGACTTGATTCGTTGTTGATTTATTGGTTCCGAAACCGCACTGCTAGTTCACAACTATTTGTTGAGCATAGGGGATCAATCTTCTGTACAATACGTTGGACAATACTTTATTCTTCTTCTTCAAGTGCCATCTTCGTTCCGAAGGTTGGCGATCATCAGGCTATACGTATTTTCGAAACTGCTGACCGAAACAATTCGTTGTTGCTACAGCTATACCATTCCCGTAGATTCTTTAGCCAGGAGTTTCGTCTTCTTCCTATGGACCTTTTTCCTGCTATTTCCCTTGCATAATTATTCGAAGCAGTTCATATCTTTCGCCTCTTGTAATGTGTCCCAAGTATTGCAGTTTCGTTTTTTGATCGTAAATATGACTTCCTTTTCTTTATTCATTCTTCTCAAGACCTCGACATTTGTGACTCTCTCGGTCCATGATATTCTCAGGATTCTGCGATACATCCACAGTTCAAATGCCTCTAATTTTTTGATATCAATCTTTTCAACGTCCATGACTCCATTCCGTAGAACAGCACAAAAGTACGTAACATCTCATCAGGCGAAGTTTCATTTCAAGGCTCAAATCTCTTCCGCAGAACACTCTCTTCATTTTAGTGAATATGGATCTGGCTTTTTCTATTCTTATTTTGATTTCTGCTGAGCTATCGTTGTCTTCATTTATAAAAGTGCCTAAATATTTGTATTTGCTAACTCGATCGATAATTTCATTGTGTAAATATAAATTTTAGACATTTTGTGTTGATTTCGATATTACCATAAATTTAGTTTTCTTTATGTTCAAAGATAGTCCATATTCTTCGCTGCAGTCTGCTATCTTATTCACAAATGTCTGTAGCTCTTCAAGTGTTTCTGCGATCAGAACGGTGTCGTCGGCAAATCTCAGATTGTTTAATCTAACACCATTTATTTAATACCTACGGATTGCTCAGAGAGTGTTCTATTTATTACGTCTTCGGAATAGAGATTAAACAGGGTTGGTGACAGTATACACCCTTGTGTCTCACACCTCGCTTTATTTCAATTTCTTCAGTGGTATTATTCTCTACTTTCACTACTGCTTTCTAATTGTAGTACATATTTGCTATTAGTCGAATGTCTCGTTTATCTAAATTCTTTTCTCTCAGGAGTCTGATTAGGTGATCATGCCGCACTTTATCAAAGGCCTTGTTGTAATCTATGAAACACATGAATACATCTTGATTTATGTCAAGACATCTTTGAGACATAACGTTCAGTGCAAACAACGCCTCTCTTGTTCCGAGTCCATTTTGGAATCCAAACTGGGTATTATTGATGTCCATTTCCAGTTTTCTGTGTACTCTAGAGTGTATAATTTTCAGGATTATTTTCAGTACATGGCTCATCAGACTGATTGTACGGTAATCACTACATTGTTTGGCATTTATCTTTTTTGGTATAATAACAAAGGTGGATAAAGAGCCATTCTTGTGGTATTTTTCCTGATGTATATTTTCCCTAATACTTTATATGCAACGTTAAGTAAAGTGATGTCTCTATAATTATCACACACCATCATATCTCCCTTTTTGTGAAGAGGGTGCATTACACCTAATTTCCAGTCTGCGGGCATTTCCTTCCGTTGCCAGATTTTGGTTACTAATTTAAAGGGTGTCACCACCATTTTTAAAGAGTTCGGCAGGAAGATTGTCTAAACCAGGGGCTTTGTTATTTTTAAGTTTTGAAATGGCTCTATTTGCTTCGGTTGGGGGGGGGGGGCTCTTGAGCGTTTATATCCATTTCAGGCAAAATAATTTCTATTTGGTCTTCTTCACGACTGTCTGCCAGGCAGTTCTTCAAAATGATTCGTTCACGTGTTTAGTATGTGTTCTTTGTTACTAATTATGGAACCATCTTTGTCTTTACATGCTGTTATTGTGGGTTTGAATTCTTTTCTGCAGCTGTTTATCTTCTGGTAGAATTTTCGCGTCTCTTTTCTATTGTGGTGGTTAACAATCTCGTTTAGACCGTTTTCGTATGGCTCTTTCTTTTTCCTTCTAAACGTCCTTTTTTCTTCTCCTCTAAGATTTTTATAGTCTTCCACGTTTGTTTTCATCCAGGTTTAATTATCTTAACTGAATCTGTTAAAAAAGGCATCTATACTGGATTTTGAAATGCACTACAACTTTCGGTGTAGAGGCTGTTCAAAACAGTAAACTTTTAATTATCGATAATTTTGATTTAAAAATTTAAAATGCTACAACCTCTTTTACATAAACATTTAGTTCTTTTAATTCTCTGTCAAAACTTTCAACTGTTGTGATCACCATACAAACACCAGCTAATAATATAATCACCTAATCACCTTTGAAAACCTTATGTGACCATAATACAAACTTATTTTGTAAAAAAACATTAAGTTAAAGTACGTAATGCTTCATTAATGATTAATGGAGATTTTAAAATATGTATTGTTTTCTAAGCAATAAAGTTTCTTTAAATATCAATCTTACAACACACATCATTTAACGTATGTCAACAAAAAACCCGTATATTTTGCAACTTCAATAAAAATTGCAGTTCATTTATTTATTACATTACGAAGTGCCAATAAATCGAATGGAATTCATGTGGAACTTTTGTTCGATGACCTTTTTCCGACGTTTAAATCTATTTGTGTATTATGCAAAAATGAAACAAGTGTTGTTAATGTTCTTCGACAATGGTGATGTACATAAGATTTATTAAATATTATCTGTTACATCTAATAGGAAATGCAAGGCACCCAGTGACCATCACAATATTTTGCAGTTATATGATTTCAAGATAAGATATTAACTTAAGAAACTCAGTTCCCGATTTAAAAATAAACAAATATTTCGATCCAAAAAAATACCCTGTACATAAGATTTTTTTAATAAATTCTACGTTTGAAAATAGGATGAAAAACTAAATTTAGTGGTAGATATACTTTGAACTTTCAGCAAAATGTTTTTTTTTCTCGTAAAATATTCAAGTTTAATTCTGAAAATATAACAACTGCTACTCTCTTATGCAGCATCGGTATCAGCTAACCCCTCTAATCCAGTGCATCCCTTATTTGTAATGTCCACGTATAATTTACACAATACCAATTCCTTACCACCAATAAAACGTATTCCACTAATTTTAGCACAGACACTTAAAGATATCTCTCTTATACATACCCTTCCTCTTTATCCCCCTATATCTCCTCTTTGGATCATCTCCACGCCCAAATTTAACACCTCGCTTACCAACTTTGATAAAAATAAACATCCGAAAGAGATCATTATAAATGCATTTAAAGAAATTATGAATACAAATAGTTACGACCTAATATTATACACGGATGCCCCAAAAAATGACACAGTAGTAGGGTGCTCTGTTACAACCTCTCAGTTACTAATTAAGTCATCACTTATACCATCCGTCAGCAGCGTTCATACTGGCGAATTATTTAGTATATTGCAAGCTTTTAACCATATATCTCCACCTAATAAGCAGGTTGCACCTTATGCACAGACTCTTTAGCATCAATCCATTCTATCAAAAATATATTTACCGATCATCCAATCGTCCAAAAGATTCTAGACTATTACCAAATTATCTTGTCCCAAAACATAACAGTTACCATAATTTGGCTGCCATCTCATATTGGTATAGAAGGCAATGAAACTATAGATATAGATCACTATGCTAAACTTGCTACAGCATCACCTGAAATCACCGATAAAATTCAAATTTGTAAGGACCTAAAATCATATACTAAAAGAAGAACCAGACTCCTTTGACAGCAGCATTGGAACTCTAATCGTTCGATCTTACACGATATACAACCGTCAATAACCAGTCAGCCTACATGTGACTATTCAGCCCTGTCAAGACGAGATCTCATTGTGATAAGACGACTTCGGATAGGACATTCAAAACTCACACACGGCTACCTAATGTCCTCTACTATCCGTCCCTCCTGTCAAAGCTGCCAATCATATTTGACAATCAAACATATTCTCACTGAATGCCATCAACATTCGGCCAGAAGATTACAATACAAACTCAAAAGTGAAGTACGAGATATCCTAAACGACCCTGACCAAATAAAAGCTGTGCTACAATTCCTTAGAGATGAACACTTATATCAAAAAATATAATTAGATTTTAATTTAGACATTTTGTAACATATTATTATCATTCCGTATTATTGTAACATGTTCTTAATGTAACACTTATTGTTTGTGTAATGAAAACTCATGTTATAGTACCTGTGTAAGTGGCCATAGTAGCCGAGCACGTTAAAGTCGAAAAATAAAAAAAAATCTGAAAATATGTGAATTGCGAAAGCTCAAAGTAGAAAAAAAAATTAATAAGGCTTAATTTTAATTAATACCAATATTTAATGTATTGTAAATTAGTAAAATGTTAACATTTCAGCATTTTTTATTATGTGCTATAAATAATTCATAACAAATAGACATAATTAATTAATGAATAAATAATAGGGTCCACAATAAATACAATTCCTATCAGTAAACATGTGAAGGGGTCTAATTTAAGACCTTAAAGGTCTAATTAAGGTTCCGTGCATCATAAATCGAAACACTGTCGGAGATAAAAATCGAAACTCTTCTAAACACCCAAGTAAATTTAAAAATAATTCGTGAATTTCTGTGGATGATGCTTATGACATAGCAGAATTTTTCACTCAACATTTTTCAAAGTCTGTAAAAAATTTAATTATTCAAACTTCACCTGACTATAATCCTAAGAATCTTTCTTCGCCTATACATTTCCTTTTCTTTATTTGTTAGTGATGAAGAAATAAAAAGTGTAATTAAAGATATCTCAAAAAAATCCTCGGCTGGATTGGGTGTGATCCCGTATTCTATATTAACACATGTATCTCATAACATATATAAACAATTAATTAACATTTCTAGTAAACCTTTCATTTCAGGAATGGATTTTTCCTCAAATTCTAAATACTGCTTTAGTTGTGCCTAGACATAAAAAAGGTGACAAATCAAAATTTGATAACTATCGAGGCCTATCGCTTTTATCTGTGTTTTCAAAAATGAGAAAATAGCACGAGCTTTTGAAACTATAAATCATCAATACTGCTGGAAAAACTTCATCATAGTGGTGTTAGAGGAACTGCGTTAAAGTGGATCCACACCTTTTTATCGAAAAGGTTTCAAAAAATTAAGGTCAATGTGAATGGGAATATAATATTTTCTTCAGAAGAAAGTGTCCTCACCGGAGTTCCACAGGGAAGAACAACAGTCTTTTTAGTTGCAATTAACGATATCGAGAACAGTATCCAAAACCCTATTAAAGCAATCCTATATGCAGATGATTTCCTAATTTATATTTCTCATCAGAATCTTAATATGGCATAAAACATTAAAAAAATTCGATATTGTACAAAATAACACACTAAGACTTGCTCTAGGAGCCTACAGAACCAGTCCAGTTGAAAGTCTTTATGTCGAAGCAAATGAATCTCCATTTTCTATTAGAAGATTACGTCTTAGTTTACAACACGCAAGCAAGATATCAACTAATCCAAACAACTCAGCCTACCCCTAAGCTTTCTCCACACATTATTATTCTAATTACAATCTCAATCCTAATCTTCAGCCATCATTTAGCAAAAAAATTAGCAACTGCACATTTCCGGGTGTTATGCATACCAATATTGAATATGCTCCTCCTTGGACTATACAAATTCCATATTGTAACACAGATCTGTCAACTTATACTAAGAACAATACCCCTTCATCTCTTTTTCTCCAATATTTCTACAATATTGAAAATAAATATTCATCCTGTCAACTAGTTTATACCGACGCATCAAAAACACGTAAATTGGAAACAATAGGGTCCGCCATTATCAGAGAGGATTATGTGCTCAAGTTTCCACTGCCTAAGGACAACTCAATATATTCTGCCTAACTTTTTGCGATATCCAAGGCAGTATAACAAACTCTTAATCGACCTGAACATGACAGTAATATTCACAGATTCCTTAAGTGCAATCACGGAATTTACTTGTGACAAAATAATCATAAACAACTACATATTGTGTGGATACCATCTCATGTGGGAATACCAGGAAATGAGATAGCTGATCAAATGGCCAAAGAAGCTTGTAAAATGGAGAGATCCAATGATAGAACTAACCAAATTCCTCACTTAGATATGGAAAAATGAATCAATGAGTACACAAAAAACTTATGGTTACGAAGATAACTATTGTTAAGTGGCAACTCTTACCAAATAATAGATTGCGGTAAGCAAACCCAGATCTATAAGCGAAAACACCAATTTTAGTCAAGCGAAGGGACCAGGTTGTACTACATCGTATCCGAATAGGACATACTATACTTATATCAAATGGAAAGACAAGCTACTGGACTACCAAGTGATATGAAGTGCTCTTTAGACAGTGCGGATTGTGACAAAATCATTAGGTTTTTAAAGAAAACGAAATTGTACAATAATTTTATTGTATTTTATTATTAATTGTTATTATTATTATTGTATTAAGTTGTATTTTATATTAATCATTATAATATATTATAGTCTATATTGTACCACCGCTAATAACCTTCTATGGTTAATGCAGGTTATTACCAATAAAAAAAATTAGTTAGATTGGTCATTTTTACTGCGGCGTTACAAGTAAGATTTTGTTAGTAGTTCATTAAATATTAAGTCAATCGACATTAAATATATAATAATATTTACTGATAAACAGACGTTAAAGATTTTTTGCTTTTGATGTGAATATTTTAGTCCCTTAAACAAGTCTTGTGATCTGGCTTTATTGCTTTGAGTCACTTCGAATAGTTTACTGAGGTCTATTCCGTTCTGTTAGATAAATCCTTTTTTTTATAAGTGCTCATATAGTAACTACTAGATTCCTACTACATCTTCTCCCAGTTTTGTATTCCTTTTTATTCGTTAATGACGTCTAACTATAACTTTTATTTTAGTGATTTTTCAACCTAGTTTCTATAAGATATGTATATAAATAACTGCTTTTCAGCAATAACAGGTCTAAAATGACCCAAAAATGGCCATCGCTAAAAATAGTATCTTTTTTCTACTAAAACATTCGCCGAAGAAAACTAATAACATGTATTGTGATAAATAAATGTCAAGGCCAGCTTTTGATTAGTGGTTTTATCTTAGACGGTTAATAATTCTCAGAGTATGGAAATGATAAGTAAATATAAACACATAAAATCCGTTTATATAAAATCAACATTTGATACATTTAAAAGATCTTTTCTTTAATTAAGTACTTTTGGCTTTTCAAGTATGTTTGAAAGAGGGATTAATATGAATTATGAGAATAGTTTACGTTTTATCATCTTTTTGATACCATTAGCAAAATCATAAAAGGCAATTGTATTGACTGCAAAATTTATGAGTACTGTTTTAGAAAAGTACAAAGGTATTTAAAGACCTGTCACTTTTACGCCTTCCTTAATTTTCTCAAGAGTTTTATTGACCAATAATTTGGAATAAAAGTCAAACAATATGGGCTTATATATCGTATTCCTGTCTTACACCATGCTTAATGTATATACGAGTAGTACTGGACGTTCGTCTTCCAGTCTAATTTTGGCCTTTCAGTTCCGATACTAATTAAAGACTTTTACCTCTATCCCCATGTCTTGTAGGTAATCTTTCATTTTTTAGTGACTAACACGAGTTTTTGTTGATTTCCTCCAAATTTCGTCAGTTTTGTTCAAAACAAGAAAAAGCAATTGATGTTAGAAAAAGATTATGATTTAAACTGGAAGAGTATTGAAGAATTAAATTATTTTAAACACGTACTAGAACGAGTCAAGATTGAAAAACATCCACCTGCAGACCAGTTCAAAAATTATTAATTTACTTTTAACAACAATACTAGTAAAATGAGCCGGGTTCCCCGTATTGTTGTTTATCAACACGATATAAATAAATATATTGTAAATTTGTAAACTCCAAAAATGGTAAAAAGTTATTGCTCAAATATTCTCGGCTAAGATTCATTTTTCGAATGACTTGCTAATTTCAAAAATTCACTATATCTACACAACTTGTATCACAATGAAACTCTTGATTAATTCCAACAAAAGATTGGGGTTACATTGGTATAGGAAGATTTTATCGGTGCACTTACTAAGCGGCTTTATGCAAAACTAAAAAGACAAACCTCGTAATTAATTTGTTTGATTTCGTATCATTCTATCGTTTATATGTAATGGGGATGTTCACGTATAAAGTCTTTGAGGTGGCTCAAAGGCTCAAAACTCAACTAATCGATCCTCTCATTCATTTGGACGCCCAAACTATATTCACCCACTAGGTTTAAAAAGCGACTTTTGCCTATTTTTTTTATTGTTGTCTGATACTCTTTTTGACGTTTTTCTTCGCGGTTGTGTCTGAATGGGCTATACAGGATTTTTAAGGAGCGCTCAAAGGAGCGGCTCATCAAGCTAATTATTCGATATTCTGAACATTTCCTGGATTGTGTCTTTTAGGAATTGCAACAAATAGAGATTGCTGTTTTTTTAATCTGGGGAAATCACTCTGGTGGCTTACACTACATTAAACTGTTTTCGTTTTTCTTTTTCTTTCTTTTTTAAGTATTAAAAATTCAAAGTCAGAAGTCGGGGTATATGGGTCAACAGCTTTTCTAGTTTTTTTCTTCTTGTCTTCTTCTTCTTTATAAGCAATTCTTCTTGTTCATTGGCGGATTAATACCTCTATGGAAGGTTGTCACTTCTTTTTTTTTGCAATTCCAATACTTCTTCTGCCGATTGGTGACTTATCTTTTGCTATTGTGACGACACGGGTCTCCTCTATTCTGATTATGTGGTTATTCCATTATTTTTTTTATTTTGTGTCCATTGATTTATACAATGAACGTTACATTTTCTTCTAATATCTTCACTTCTCTTTCGATCTATTTATTTCCTATAATTCTTCCAGTACTTTCATCTCTGCCGTTTCCAGTAGCCTTTGCATTGTGGCTGTCTCGGGTCTTGTTTCTGAGGCATATGTCATTTAATATTTCCATTACTTGTTTAATACTTCTTCTTATTTAGGTACCATCTCCTCTAAGGAGGTTGGTAATCATCACAGCTATTTTCACTTTTGAGATTGCAGCTCTGAACAAGTCGACGGAACTGCAATTATACCACTTTCTCAGATTGTTGAGCCAGGAGATGCGTCTTCTTCCAATACTTCGTTTTCCCTGTATTTTTCCCTGCATTATGGTTTGTAGCAACACATATTTATCCCCTCTCATAACGTGGCCGAGATACTGTAACTTTCTTATCTTAATCGTATTCATGATTTCCATTTCCTTTGTCATCTTTCTGAGGACCTCAACATTTGTTATTCGGTCTACCCAACTTATTTTTAATATTCGGTAGGTCCAATTCGAAGTCAAGTCGATCGCACTCTCTTTAGCCAGGCTCACCCATACAGCAGCACCGAAAACACATAAGAACGTAATATTCTTATTTTGAGTTGTAAACTAAGGTCTCTACTGCATAATACTTTTCTCATCTTATTAAATGTTGCTCTAGCTTGTCCAATTCTCATTTTTATTTCTTCTGTATACTCGTTATTTTCATTAATAATTGTACCAAGATATCTGTATTTTTTTACTTTTTCTATTGGAACTCCTCTTATGTTTAAACTGTCTTGTTGTTGTGTTTTGGAAATTGTCATAAATTTTGTTTTATTAGCATTAAGCGTTAGTCCGCTTTCCTCACTAGCATTTACTACATTATCTAAAAGTGTCTGTAGATCTTGTATATTCTCTGCAATTAGTATAGTATCATCGGCATATCTGATATTGTTGATGGGTCTGCCGTTGACTTTTATTCCAATTGTTACATTTTCGAGTGATTTTTTAATTATTTCTTCCGAATATAGATTGAACAATAAGGGGGAGAGTATGCAACCTTGCCTTACGCCTCTTTTTATCTCTACTTCCTCCGAAAGTTCTCTGTCGACTCTGACTTTTGCTGTTTGGTTAAAGTAGAGATGAGTTATTATTCTTAAGTCTTTTTTGTCAATGTGTTTCTCTTTAAGTAACTGTATAAGACGGTTGTGTCGGACCTTATCGAACGCCTTATTATAATCAATAAAACAAACATAGAGTGGTTGGTTTACATCCATACATCTTTGCATGAGGACGTTAAATCCAAATAATGCCTCTCGTGTACCCATGGCATTCCTAAATCCAAATTGGGTTTCAGTGATGTCTTGTTCCACTTTTCTGAAAATTCTTAAATGGATAATTTTTAAGAATATTTTTAGTGTGTGACTCATTAGACTAATTATACGGTGATCATTACATTCCCTTGCATTAGGTTTTTTTGGTAATGTAATAAATGTTGATTTGAGCCAATCTCTCGGAATAATACCCGTATTATATATAGTATTATATAAGTCTACTAATACATTGATCTGATCTTCTGATATTAATTTAATTATTTCAGTTGGAATTGTGTCAGGTCCCGCAGTTTTATTAGATTTTGCCAGATTTATTGCATGTATTATTTCATCCTTAGTTATATTTGGACCTATATCATGTTCCTCGCAATCGTTCATGCTATCTTGTTGTGTCCTGTCATCCTCAAACAATTCTTGGACGTATTGTCTCCATCTGTTTAGTTTGCCTTTTACATCAGATATTATTTTACCATTCGTATCAACCAGGGTGTTACTATTGTTGGACCGTCTTATACCTGCTAATTCTTTAATTTTTTTGTGCACTTCAAAACTATCATGATTTCTCTGGAGTTCTTCTATCTCTAAACATTTGTCGTGTACCACTTTTCTTTAGCTGCCCGTATTTTTATCCTGATCTCCTTGTGTGTGGCTTTGTATTCGTTTACATTTTTGTTTTTGTATGATCTATGTATGATGTTTAATACTAATGCTATCAATTTCTCGTTTTTGCATTATATATTTCTGAACCTCCTTACTCCTGTGAGTCCACAGTTTCTGCACCTTCAATACAGTCTTAATGAATCCCTAAATGTAGCTATTATCAACAGTAAAAACCTTTTTGAAACCGCAAAAGTATATTGCAAATAAAAGAAATCATACTAACAAATAAATCCATTTTTAAACGAATAAACAAATTTTTTCGTTTTTAGACCGAAAACTTTTACATCACCCTCGTATTTACTTTCTTCCATTGTCGTTGAAATTATTCAACTTGAACGTTTCAGGCTTTCGAAATTAACATAAATAATAGTTGTATGATACTCGGTTATGAAATGCGTGATGGTTTCATAAAAACAATTTTAATGACAACACTTCAAAAATCCATTCCAAATACCTACAATTTCAGAAGTTTCATTATAGTTTTTAGTTGCGGAATTTTTTACGCGGTGGTGATCGCGCGAAAAAGAACTGTAACTGTACATGGATGACATCTAGACCGTTAACAATATAACGATATAAGTGTTGGTTTTGAGGAGTGCACTAATAAGCTAACATCTAGTTAGTCTGATTTATTTCCGGCAAAATAACTCTTGTGTACAGTCTGTTGTAGTCTTGAAGTCAACATAAAGTCCTTCGATACAGATATACTCCTTTTTTGCATAAATACATATGCCATTTAACATAGGATAGTTTCTTTTAATGTTTATTATTTATCGTTACCTTATAGTTTTCCGGATTGCATTAATTTCTCTGATTAATTATTTTTTTCCTTTGTTTCTATTATTTTCTTCACTAATTTGTTTTGGTTTTTCCTCATTAAATGTCTATTCAAGCCTAATTATTTCTTTCCAAAAATCCAGGATCTGAAATATTTAATACACTTCTCAACAATTGAAGTGGATATTATGAAAATGGTTGACTCAATCTATACTGACTTTTCCAAAGCATTTGATCGGGTAAACCATGGGGTCCTCTTACAAAAACTAAGAGCTTTGGGTATTTTGGATCCCCTTCTTCAGTGGATTACAGAATTTGTTAGTGGCCGTACGCAGACAGTTAACTTGGGAAGTGACACTTCAATTGAAATAACAGTTCCATCAGGCGTGCCACAAGGCTCCCATTGTGACCCTGTTTTGTTTTGCTTGTTTCTGGTTGATTTAGTACAACAAATCAAAAATTGTAGTGTTCTTATGTTTGCTGACGATGTAAAACTGTTTAGAAAAATTCAATCCTGGAATGATGCTGTTATATTACAGGAAGATCTTAAATCGTTTTATGATTGGTGCACTTTAAACAAAATGTCACTCAATATAAACAAATGTCATAAAATGACATTCTCGAGGCAAAGAAATCCAATTACATTTGTTTACTACATAAATAACTTGCCATTAGCCTCGAAAAATGAAGTATTAGATTTGGGAATTTGGTTAGACACCAAACTGTCATTCTCAAGCCACATTAACCAAGTAACAAACAGAGCGATGAAAGTGCTGGGATTTATCCAACGCACATCTGTGGATCTGTCTTTATTTACATTTAGAAGACTTTATTGTGGTCTCGTTAGGCCCATTCTTGAGTTTGGATCAGTTGTATGGTCCCCATCATACCACTGTTACATTCAACAGATTGAAAGAGTCCAGAATAAATTTTTGAGGGTAGCAGCCTATAAGAGTGGATACAGGAGAGAGGAATACGACTATCAGTGGGTAAGAGATAGTCTTAACTTACCAACACTTGAGTCAAGGAGGACATTGTTAGATTTATGTTTCTTACACAAAGTTATCAATGCTTTTATAGATTGTCTCTTATCGCTTGTTAGTCTTAAAGTTCCTAGTAGAAGCAACAGACAATCAGAAATCTTTTCGGTGCCATTTCTACCACACTAATTATGGTATTAATGAACCAACTACACGATTGGTCCGGAGTGCTAATAGCTTGCCAAGACAAATAAATATTTTCGACTCCAAAATTAGTTTGTTTAAAAAACAACTAAAAAGTATCTTACAATAAGTTGGTTGTACATCTGTATTATCTATATGTGTATACTTAGGTTTGTAGTTTAATAATTTACTGTTTTTAAGATGTAACTTTGTAAAACTTGTGATTGTTATTTTAATAATATATTGTTTTTAAGATGTAACTTTGTAAAAATTGTAAGTAAATGGATGCCGTATATAAATAAATAAAATGTGTATTTTATTTTTTGTTCATAAGGTCAAACAGAAAAATGGAGTAATATAAATAAAGATTTATTTTTACTTCGTATTTTCATACAGATGATCCCGAAGAACGAAAAAAAAAATAGTAAATAAACAAAAATTGTAAAATTAACAACTTAAAATTTCTATTCCTGCTCAATTTTCAATATCCCGAAAGTGTGTGGGTCCACCTCTGTGTCGCCTTAGTGCTCTAACTCTATCTGGAAGACCTCTTATTAAATTATTGATGAACTGCTGCGGTATACGTTCCCAAATCGCGCGTAATTTATTGGCCAACTGATCTAAGATTTGTGGCGGTTGAAAGAGCCTGTTTTGTTGCCCAGACATTTCGGCCCAAACATGTTCAATGCAATTCATTTCAGGTGAACATGGTGGCCACTTCATTCTTGTAATGCCATGAGCTTCTATACACTCGTTGACAATTCTCGCACGGTGAGGCAAGCATTATCATCAATCAGAACAAATTGTTCGCCTATTGCACCAAAAAATGGAACAACTATTGGTACTATGACTCTGTATCGATATCGTGTAGCAGTCATTGTCTCATTAATTAAGACGACTAAGTCCGTGCGACCGTCAAAACATATGCCTCCCCACGCGCAAACGGATCCACCTCCAAAAAGAGTGGTTGGACTCTCAGATTTTCATTGTAACGCTGTCCTCTTTCCCTCCACACCAATATTCGGCCATCATTCGTATACAAACGCAATCTGGACTCGTCAATAAAGAGACAATTCCTCCAATTTTCGAAATTCCACTGATAGTGTTCCATCGCCCAGCGATATCTGCATGCACGCTGATCCCTAGTTAGTCGTGGATGGGTAGCGCGCCGTCTAGCCCTTAAATTGGATGCATGTAACCGTTTTCTGACAGTTTGACTGGAAATCGCTCGTCCAGTAGCATGCCTGAAGATACTGTTATTTCTGGAAGAATGTGAATATTGGGTTTCTTCTTGCCGTCAGAACTACAAAACGGTCTTGCCGACGAGTTGTAGATCGTTCTCTTCCTCCTCCATGCCTTTATGTTGCAGATCCAGTTGCTATATACCGATTCCATGCACGACTTATCACACTTTGCGACACCTTTAGCCTCATAGCAACCTTTTGTTGAGTTATGCCTTGTTGGATCCAACGAACTAATTGCTCGAGCTGCACTAGTTATAAACGTCTTTGCGGCATATTGTTTTTGTGATAAATAGATTTCTTGACTTATTGACAACTTATCATCATCATCATCAGTTGGCGCTACAGCCCTTCGTGAGCCTTGGCCTGCTTCAAAACATTCTTCTATCCTTCCCTATCGAGTGTCTGCCTTCTCCATCACCTCACTCCAATCTCCCTCAGATCTTCCTGTACATCGTCCAGATATCTGAGTTTAGGTCGCCCCCTTCTTCTTCTTCCGACCGGCCTGTTTAGCATAGTTATTTTAGTGGGATCACTCTCATTCATCCGCATAACGTGGCCCACCCACCTTAGGCGGTTTATTTTGATGGTCTTCACAATATCTGCATTGACAACTGGTAAAGCCAATACAAGTACTTTTATACGAATGATATATTCATGTTTGTGTTACGATTTTAAATGTTATGGCGTATAGAACTGTAAATATTTTATGACTACTCCAATACGATGGGTAGACCAAATGAAGAGTTTGGTGGGAAAATCCCTACATGAAGCCGTCCATATGGCACAAGATCGCAGTCAATGGAGACAGCAGACTAACAATATTTAGGGTGTCACTACGCCCTGACAAGGGCTAAAGAATTGAGGAGGAGGAATTCTTTTTTATTGATTCTCGTAATTTCTAGGTCAAAAATCTATCTGACACCCTTTGGGTTCCCTTCGCTAAAAAAAAACAACAATTCGAACTTTCTGGGGACGAGCCGATGAAAAACATACCAGTTTTGAGACCAGTCGCTGCTCTGTCTAGTCGAGAATGCCATCGAACCTTCGAAGATGTTCCATTTTAACATATGATTTCATATAAATAACGGAAGATTTTCATTGAGCGGGCAGTCAAAAAGAAGATCGCGATCTCGCGTTAAATTGTGTCGAACGCAAATAAATTATTTGTAATTATTAAGTGTAAAATAAATTAGTATAAAATAAAGACTTTTGATAAATTATCGTGAGTTTTAATAAATTAGAATAAAGACAATAAATTAGGACTAATAAAAGCATTATATTTGAAACATTTCTCTCTTTTTTACGATATAAGAGCCGATAAGAATAGGGAGAAAAAAACCACATGCAAAAAATATTGGCAACAAAGATAGAATATAGAGTATAGTACAGGCAATTATTTAAAAAATAGTTTTATGTTATGTTAATTTTAGGAATTATCCACTTCAATTGTTGAGTAGTGTATATGGGACAACAACTGTGTTTAAAGCTCTATTTGTTGCGTACTATGTATAAAATCATATATACTAGGCACTAATATATATTTTATTTTGATTTATTTATTCTGAGTTTTGTTTTTATTATTTATTATTATTATCTTATCATTACTATCTCTTCATTTATTACCTTCTTCGTATTTTTCTACACATCCTCGTACATAATGATTCACAACCTAAACAAGGAACGTTCTACTTCATCCATAACAAGCGAAAACACATATTTATCCCCACTGCGTATCTTAAACTGAACGGGCCGGATAGAAAGGGTGAAAAAATTGTCGCACCTTTCTAAAAATCGGCGACCCGGAAATTCCTGAATAAATGGAAATGGTTTATCTTTTTCCTTGTTGGAACATAACAATTTCCCTAGGAGTTTCCTCGACACAAGAATGATTTGATTCGATGAATTGATTGTTCTCTATTTTTGGACGGAGACTTTTGTAAAACTGTAGAACTCTTTAAACAAATAGTAATTTTATTTATTAGCTTTGAAAATGGACAAAAAGAAAGATGTATCTTAGGTTTACAACCACAAAACATTTCATATTCAAACTATTCTCTTCGGGATATTTTTTACGATTAAGAAAAGTATTACTTTTATTGAATTTATCTTCGAAATAATATGTGAGTGTATCGGCAATTACTTGGTTGTCAGAGATAACCGTATTGTTGAAATTAAGGGAGGAATCTTAAGGTTAGTTTTTATAGTTGGATTTGGTAAAATTTCTTTCCATAGAAGGAAACATTAAAGTCGAGGAACTACAAAAATTAAAAAACCCAACCAGAAATATCAAAAGCTGTAGACAGAACCCTCGAAAATAAAACCAAGAACAAATCGAACATACCAATTAAGAACAATAAAATTATGAAAGTATTGGAAAAAATGATGTAACGTTCCAACGAACATTCATTGGACGTCAATCTATGACGTGCCAACACATCTATTCACTTGGTGCCAATTGTTACCCTTCGAGGCTCAATTTGTAACATCCCAACGTTGAGAGCTGCTTTGTCAACCTGTAACCCTGTCAACCTTAGTTTTGCTGCTACAACCTGACTAACATCACTAACAACGTTTGTAGTGACAAATCGTTTCCCGTTGGGACCAATTTTTAAACGACGTCATAACCCCTAATGTATCTTCTTCTTCTTCAATGTACCATGTCCTTTCAGAACGTTGGTTACCATCATAGCTATTTTAATTTTATTCACTGCCACCCTAAATAGCATGCTTGTATCTACACATACCAATCTCGCAAGTTCTTCAACCATGAGGTTCATTCTTCGTCCTGGACTGCGTTTGCCTGCTATTTTTCCTTGCATGATATTTTGTAGCAATCTATAATTTGGGACCTCTCATTACATGTCCGAAATATTCCAGCTTTCTCTGCTTGATGCTTTTTATGATCTCAGTAGTCTTGCTGAGACGTTCAAGTATTATGGAGTTACGAATCTTCTCCACCC
Source organism: Diabrotica balteata (assembly GCA_918026665.1). Classification (NCBI taxonomy): domain Eukaryota; kingdom Metazoa; phylum Arthropoda; class Insecta; order Coleoptera; family Chrysomelidae; genus Diabrotica; species Diabrotica balteata. The sequence goes on along the minus strand of OU898277.1, from coordinate 186,164,447 downwards.
AGGAAACTTTTAAAATTCTTCTATAGCACCACATTTCGAAAGCCTCAAGGCGATTTAGATCGATTTTATTCACAGTCCAGGACTCGACAGCATAAAGTAAGACCGAGAACACGTAGCAGCGACGTAGGCGGATCCTTAATGCCAGTTTTAGGTCTCTGTTACATAACACCTTGGACATCCTTCTAAAAGCAGCTCTAGCCTGCTCTATTCTGGATCTAATTTCGCCGTGATTTTTCTGCATTACAATTTAATTGCTGTCCAAGGTAGACGATTTTATCAACTTGCTCAAGTTGGTATTATTTACATATATAGACGGTTTATATTTCTGTTGTTTACTTATTACAAGTAATTATGGTTTTCCTTATGTTCAGATCCAGACCTGCCTTCCTCAACTCTCAACGACACAACTATCAAGTAGTGTTTGCAGTATCAATTACAAAATTGCAACATTATGCTGTTATAAGAAACACTCCCTGGCTAGCTCCACTCAGGGACGTGAATAACTGGCCTACTCTGGAGCAACACACACAAACAGTAAAAAGAAGAAACAATAACACAGTTAAATAAACACTGTTTATTAAAATATAAAAAAAAAACATAAAAATAAATGTTAAGTAACGTATTGAATTTAAATAAAAATTATTCGACTTTCTGCTACAGTGTTACATTTAGGTATATGAAAAGAACAATGTTTGTCACCAAATCCTAAGTTTTATTCTGGTCTTTTCTGCTCTGGTAAGTTAGCAAGCCATGTTGTTATGTATTTTGGATTTTCTTGTCCCGGAGTCAACTCTCCTTATTGGAATGATGGTTCCATTCGCAGGCCGTTGGTCTTCTGGATGTTAATAGAATTTGACCCGCAACCTGAGAAATGTATCCCCTGGAGGTTGACTCCAAATCTGGAGACGACACAACAAATTGGTTATTCTACTCTTAGAGAAGTCATGAAGAAAATCGACATTTTTTATAAAATAGAAGTCTTTTAATATCGAACGGGAAGGAGAAATATGTCGACAGAGAAATAAAGATGGGACCTCTCGTTCCAAAGTAACAGAAATATGAGATGAAAATAAAATTCACCATCTTTAGAAACTTGAGTAAAAGATAAAAAATGATGATTATTAAGAAAATAGGAAAGGTAGATACTAATATATATATATATATACTTATATATATATATATATATATATATATATATATATATATAAAGAAGATAGATTTGGACGCCAACATGGTTTTTATACCAAATACCAGTAAAAATGAAAAGAGAATAATGAATCAATTAAGTAACGACAAAATTCTGATACAATCTATATCCGAGAAAATATATAGAAAAATAAGAGATACAATGGAGGATATAGAAGAATATTAATTATGACAGAAGATACGGAAATTGGAGAATATAATTAACGAAATATATTAACAATAAGAAAGAAGGCAAGGCAATGTAGCAGTTGTATAACGCTACAAATAACTAAGAAAAGGAGACAGATAGTAAAAGGAGACAGATAATAAAAATTGAAGATATAAATGGTCCATCTTACAACCAACAGAGAGGAAACTATATATGTTCCTTAGAATTTTTCTCTCGAAACGTTTAAGCAATTCTTGGTCGTTCTGGGTAAGTGACCACGTTTCTGACCCGTATGTTAACACTGACCTTATTAGTGTTTTATATATGGTAACCTTAATTTTTCTGGATAGTTTTTGGGGCCATCTGTTTCCTCAAGCCATAATAGCACTTATTGGAAAGCACTATTCTTCTTTTAACTTCTTCTCTGACATTGTTGTCTTTGGTCAGTAGCGAGCCTTGGTAGATGAAGGTGTCCACACCTTCCAGTTCCAGATCATCAATTAATAGTCTAGTTATCTGGTTGCTTGATCTAATACAATACATATACTTGGTTTTCTGTGCGTTTATTTTTAATCCCATTCTCATTGCAGACGCCCTTAATGATCGAAATGCTTCGATCAGAGATTCTGTTGACCTAGCCGTAATGTCTATGTCATCTGCGTATCCGACCACTTGAATTTGTGCATTTATTAAAGATGTGCCATTCGTATTAATATGGCACTCTCGAATTACTTTTTCTAGTGCCAGGTTAAATAAGAGACACCTCCCTGTCTTAGTCCATTTTTACAATGGAAGCATTGAAATCTACGAATATATGGTGGGTATCGACTCCGAACTCAAGCGTTTTTTCAAGAATCTGCCTGACTGTGAAGATTTGATCAGTTGTTGACTTATTGGGTCGCATGCATGTTTTAAAAAGGGTGTAACCACCATTTTTAAAGAGTTCGGCAGGAAGATTGTCCAAACCAGGAGCTTTGTTATTTTTCAGTTTTGAAACGGCTTCTCTAATTTGTTCTTCGGTGGGAGCAGCTCTTGAGCGTTTCCATCCGTTTCAGGGAAAGTAATTTGTATTTATCTTCTTCACGACTCTCGTAAAGCAATTCTTCACAATGATTCGCCCATTTGTTTAGTATCTGTTCTTTGTCACTAATTATGGAACCATCTCTGTCTTTATATGCTGTTATTCTGGGTTTGAATTTTTTTTCGGCAGCTGTTTATCTTGTGGTAGAATTTTCGCGAGTCTTTTCTATTGTGGTGGTTAACAATCTCGTTTAGAGCGTTTTAGAAGACGATTTGGAAGACTAAAGATGTCGGATTTGTAATTGTATTTTTGCAATTTAAGAATTTTTCCTAAGCGAGGATAAAATCCAATTCCATTGTATCAAACTAAATAATATTAATTTGGAAAATAAATAAGGAAAAATAAAGTAAAACTATTAGGAATGATCGGAGAAGTAAAGATGTATTATTGAATTCTAAAAAATTATTTCTTTACGAAATAACAAGAAGTCGAGAGACCTCTCTGATAGCAAATTAGGTGAACCGCAAATTCAAAGTCTCTTGCTAGAGGCTTTGAAAATTCACCTTTGAAAATTACCATGTTTTTCCCTCGTTCCGTAGATAAAGACGTTTAAATGAAAGTAAAAGATTGCATTTCATTTCAATCGGAACTCCACCATTGCCCTACACGTGTTTCGGGTTATTCAACCCATCGTCAGGAGCACTTGTGAAAGTTTGCTATCATAGAAGTCTCTCGACTTCTTGGTATTTTGTATAGATGTCGCTGCTAGCGTACCCTGGCTGTTATTTTGGTTATAATGACCAAATACTAGACTGCATTTCATTTCAGTTGAACTTTCACAAGTGCTCCTGACGATGGGTTGAATAACCCGAAACACGTGTAGGGCAATGGTGGAGTTCCGATTGAAATGAAATGCAATCTTTTACTTTCATTTAAAAGTATTTTTTTCTTCTTCCTTTATTGAGAAATATTGTTTTTTATTTATGCGATACTTTCAAAGGTTAAAACACTCAATGTATAATAGACAATTTATTTTAGTATAAAATAAATTGCTACACCTGTTATGTTAAACTTCTAGTCTTTAAAACAGGTAGTAACAGGTATGAATGAGTATGTTTACTATTAGTAGTCAAACGATTTAAATTTAAATGATATTAGAATAAAAACGTTCGCATTGAATGTGCATTTAGTTATTTATTGGTCAATTAAACATTATACTTTATGTGTACTGCTAAAGTTTTTTTGCAACAATATAAGTCGAAAAATAATGAATTTACAGTAATTCTACGGATAGCTTGTGAAAGAAGATTTATTGTATCAATAGTATTAAAAAAAAGAAAAGCAACTTTAAATATTGCAGAATCAGTTTGCAAAAATATGGCGATTTTTTCTTATAAAAAATTTATATAAACATAATTTCTTATAAACAATAACTTTTTAATTAATTGATGGATTCGACCGTTACTTGATGGAAATTCATTTTATGTAACAATAAAACACTTTGTTTTCAAACTTCCACAAAATTTATTTTAACTCTTATCACTACAGCTGTTTCGGCTGATTGCCTTTCTCAAGTGATCTATTTTTGGCATGCGTTTACACTTTATAGTCTCTAATGAAATAGGTTGAGGAGGGGAGAACTGTTTGTCTCTAGTTGGTCATTCAGAATTATATCTGTGTTTTTTAATTTGTTGATTTCCATAGATTCTAACAAGGATAGCTTAAGGCTTTTATTTTGAATGTGAAGAATTTTAAATTCGTCGTTTAAAGAATGATTGTGATCTAGAAGGTGAAGTGCGTATGTAGAATCTGTTTTTCTATTATTGAAAGCCCTTTTATGTTCTGCTATTCGTTTGTTAAAGTTTCTACCAGTTTGACCGATGTAAGTTTTTGGGCAGTCGCCACATTTAAGTTTGTACTCACCACTGTGTAAGTGTTTTTTATTTTGGCTCTTGTTTTTTTTGATATATTTGCCTAGGTTGTTATTTGTTCGGAAAGCTGGAATTGTTCGGAAACTTTTTAATCATTGGCTGCAGGAAAATTATTTTTTCATATTTGTAAAGCAAGTATTTTTTCACAAATTTTAAAAAGAAAAAGTTGTTCTAGGACCATTTGGGACGAAGTTTATCCCTTTTTTTTTAATAATTCACAGCAGCTTTCTTTTTTATTCTTCTGCTAATAGTTTACTCCATTTTTATAGACCGATATATGGTTGGGTATATTCATTAGCTTTAAATGTACCTTGAAAATTTCTGTAGAAATGAGATAGCTTTCAAAGAAGCATGCAAAAGTAAACATATATGTTCCTTAAAATTTAATAAATCTATTGTCATATGCCTTAGTCGGTGAACTTGATATTACTTCAGATTTATCAGAAAAACGTCGGGGGAAGCCGACAATGTTCGCTAAAAAATTCGTCATGAATTCAACGAGAAGGAAAACCTTTTTGAGATATAACAATGGGGAGTTACTTCCAACTGAGGAAAGAAAGCGAAGGGAACACAAGCGCAAAAATCTCCAGCTCTGATTTATCAGAAACGAATGGAGAAGTTTCTTTCACCTTTATTCGGGCACGTGGTGAATCAAGTATTCAGAATAATCAGGGTAGTCTTTTGAGGTTGCGATAAGTAAGTGTTTAAATGGATTTTTAATAAGAGATTTTTATTTAAATGTGATATTGTTGGAAAATAATTCTATATAATAATTAATAAATATTGTTACGATAATAAATATTATGGCGTATAAAACTGTAAATATATTATGACTAATTCTTTTCTATTCAAGTATTTGCTAGATCACGCACCGGCCGGCGGAGACGCAGGTAATAACCGATGGGTCTCTCTCCGATAAAAAAAAACCAGCCTAAGTTAACAATAATTCGAGGCAATTCTTGTCAACACCGCCACAACCAGTCTTCCCCAATGATCGAGTCAATTCATGTCTGCTTCTAGGGATTCCGAAACTAACGGAGTTTTATATTTAAAGAAGGAATTCTGTTGTAAAGTAACATTTAGTTTTTGGAGATCGCGCCGCGTTTGTAATTGTATCGCACGTATTATAAATGTAGATAAATTATATAATTATTAAGTGTAAAATAAATTAGTAGTAATAAAGATTTAATAAATTTGTGAGTGTTATAAATATAGAACCTTTAATAAATAATAAAGACAATAAATAAGAATTAATAAAGACACATTTCGATGGGATTGAGTTCACAGTGATAGGGTGGTAGCCTCAGAATCTTCACATTGGGCGTTTTTGGCAATATCTTTTATTATGATAATCGTAGGCTTCCACGGCCAGAGAGTCAGAATTATAGTTTATTCGTCTTCCGGGTTTGGACACGTGTCATTTGTGAGGTCCCAAAGTGGGTTCATCTCGACGTTTCGCTACAATTGTATGTAGCTTTTTCAGGAGAACAAAGAAAAAGAAAAAGAAGACAGGAAGATGGGATCGATTATTTGTTTGTTAGATTAGTTAATGTGTGTTATGTGATGAAGTTTGATCGATGTTTCTGCAACTCAAAATGCATTTAATCGACTGTTAACAGTAGATTACCTAATTTTGATAATGATCAGCCTTTCGGAAACCGGCTGTATTAAGGCCTTGGATTTATCAAGCTTTTAAACATATTCTTTACAAGAATTACTCTAATTGCTTCTTAATTACTGAATAACTTAGAAGAAAGTATTTGAAAAACTTTGAAACAAATGGTTATTTAATGCACATTTTATTATACTACTGCTACTAATAAAAGGTAAAAGTTGATAAGTTACTATTAGAAACAAATAATGTATAGTAGTATGTAAAATTATTAGCAAACGATATTTGTAAATTACATAAAATTGTATGTGAGGACTTGTTGAGAACTCCTGGTTTTTTCCGTTTATTTTGAAAGATAGACAATAGAGAACGCCATCGCTCACTGCATAAAACTGACAATGTCTTGGCGAAATTCCCATAAGATTAGCATTGCATATCTTACCCTGTACAGACTAGCCACTTTGAGACAAAGTATAGAAAGGAAGATTAAAAAGTGTTATTCTAAAAATGTGGTTTTTATGAAAAATATCGGCTAATATATCTAAATATAATATTTTTATTAATCTCTTGAATTATGCCATTACCAACTCGATTTTATAAATGTCTTTCATCTTTGTGCATTTCCCACTCCACCTCTGTCGTCCCATCCTCTCCTTTCCTGCAGGAATTTTTATTATACCTCAGCTGGCTGTGAATGAAAGTTCACGTTCGAACAAATCATCGTTCCTTTTGATTTACAACACGCAGGGATTCCGGGTGTGTTTTACAGGGTGTTTTTTGCCTATTTAGTGCCTGGTCATCGTTTACGGAATGGGTCAGATGAAATATTAAAGCGATTTCTCTTCTGGATATAACAGAAAGATCTTTACGGTCGGTCAGAAAGGAACTGAATTGAAATCATTCTACAACTGCACTCTTTTGTGGGCGTTTAGGTCAAATTAGTGCATTGAAATGGAAGATGGATTTGTTGGATTTTTTTTTAAAAAACAGAAAATTGTGTATTGGTTATTTTTAAAATATGGACGTAGATAAAATGATAAAAATATAACTAAAGACATTTTAAATGACCGATTAAATAATTTTAGATTTCCATTCTTAGTAAAATATCTAAGATATCTAAGATCTATATAGTAAGAGAAAAAAGAAAGACTGGATGACTGCAGAAATCCTTGACATGATGGAAGAGAGACGGATATATAAAACTAAAGATACTGCCAAATACCGTGAAACCCATAGACGAATAAGAGCTGAGATAAGAAAAACTAAAGAGAAATGGTTCTCGGAGAGATGCGAAGAAATCGAACAGTGCGAAAAGGTATACGACTATCACAATATGCATAAGAAGATAAAGGAACTCACAACAAAGAAAAGCTACAATATTTTATCGAAAGGGCTGTGCGATGATAATGGAAATCTACAACTAGACCCCGACAAAATAGTTAGAATCTGGGAAACTTATGTGGAACAACTGTTTAATGATGACCGTCCTAGTGGGTGTACACTGAGCAATGATGATACTGGCCCTTCTATTCTAAAATCAGAAGTGGAGAATGCTATAAAGGGTCTTAAAAATAACAAAAGACCAGGCAACGATAACGTATACGGGGAAGTATTGAAAATGCTGTGCGAAACAAACAGTCAATTTCTAGACTCACTCGTCAGACTCTTTAACAATATTTATAACAGCGGGGAGTTTCCTGAAGACTGGCTAGAGTCAACTTTTGTTGCCATACCGAAAAAACCAAAAGCAAAGTCTTGTGATCAACATCGGATGATAAGTCTAATTAACCACATTTCGAAGGCATACACCAAGGTTATTTACAACAGAATAAGCAAAAAATGCGAGGATAACATTGGAGATTCGCAGTTTGGGTTTCGGAATTCTCTTGGGACAAGAGAAGCACTTTTTAGTCTACAGGTACTCATCCAGCGCTGCAGAGATATGAACAAAGACGTGTACATATGCTTTATAGACTACGCAAAAGCATTCGATAACGTAAAGCACGAAAAGATAATTGAAGTTCTCCATAAGATCGGAGTCGACTACAGAGACATTCGAACAATAGCGAGTCTCTATTGGGGTCAAACAGCTAAAGTGAAAGTAGGATCTACATTGACCAATAAAATTGAGATCAAGAAAGGGGTACGACAGGGCTGTATCTTGTCTCCTATTCTCTTTAATATATACTCAGAAGAAGTATTTAAGACAGCGCTGGAGGAAAGCACAGAAGGCATAAAGATAAATGGAGAAATAATTAATAACATAAGGTATGCTGATGACACTGTGATTCTAGCAAGTAGCATGGAGGAACTGAGTTGCCTAATGAGTAAGATACAAAAAACAAGTGCACAATACGGACTCAGACTAAATATCACAAAAACCAAATGGATGTTAGTAAGCAAATCCCAACAACCACCACAGCAACTGATATTAGACAATGAAAGAATTGAACACGTGGATTCGTACATCTACTTGGGAACAACAGTTAACTCAAATTGGGATCAAGCGAAGGAAATACGTATAAGAGTAGAAAAGGCAAGAGCATCGTTCACTAGCATGAAGCAAATTTTCACCTCTAAAAGCCTCACCCTACCTCTCAAAATTCGACTTCTGAAATGTTATGTATTCCCGGTTTTGTTATATGGAATGGAGGCGTGGACAATGACCGCAACATTGATGAAAAAAGTAGAGGCCTTCGAAATGTGGGCTTACCGACGTATATTACGTATATCCTGGACTGAGCACGTGACCAACGAAGAGGTACTACGCCGGATAGGTAAAGAGAGAGAGGTAGGAATAAGTATAAAGAAAAGAAAGTTGGAATACTTGGGTCACGTTATGAGACATAATAAATATAGAGTACTACAGCTGATCGTTCAAGGGAAAATAGACAGCAGAAGGGGTCCAGGGAGGAGAAGACACTCGTGGCTCCAAAACTTGCGGCAATGGTTCGGATTGTCATCTGCTGAACTATTCAGATCTGCCGTAAACAAAGTCAGAATAGCCATGTTGATTGCCAACGTTCGGAACGGACAAGGCACATGAAGAAGAAGAAGAAGAAGTAAAATATCTACATTTCTTACTCCAACTGATATTTCAACTGGTTATATTTGTCTATATTATTCTAATACTTGATAATATACCGATTCTGTATGTGAATCAAATGAAAATTGAACGTGTCTCACAGTACAACTACTTCGGAACTATAATCCATAAGTCGTGGGCTAATACCCAAGTGATTAAATGTCGCATCGGAAAGGCAAAAAGTGCATTCTTGACTATGAGCTCTGTCTTCAAGAGTCATGACCTCACTCTAGAAATAAAAATAAGGCTACTTAAATGTTACGTGTACTCAGCACTTCTGTGTGGATTTGAAACGTGGACATTGAAGGCGGAAATTCTATAAGAACTTCGAGCTTTTGAGCTATGGTTATACAGAAGGATCCTGAAGATACCATGGACAGAAAGATCAAATTCTTTGCGATTAGTTAGCATGCAGAAACTAGCATGCCAGTTTGGAGAGAGTAGCTGGTGCTTGCTAGGTACTGGTATGCCATTGTGCTAATAACAGGCATGTGTGTCTCCGGCTTAATATATTCATTCACATTTGAAAACATTTCTAGGTGTTTTTGCTTTAAATTTCTGCCTCACAATTCCAATTTTCTACAAAAAGTATTAACTTTATCACTCGTATCCAATATATGTGTATTAGCTCCTTGAAGCTGAAGGTTCAAAAATTTTTTTCCCGAATATGTCAACCAAGTATCTCAATTTCATTTAAAATAAACCATCGCGAAAATCTCGGCTTCGGTCTATTTTCCTATTCTAGAACAATGGCTATTTCATGTCTTAATTCAAAAACCCGTTGTAAAAATTTCGTATATAGCGAAAACTAATGCACTTTTCACTGCATTTTTGAGATGAGGAGTACCGCACATTCGGCTAGCAACTTAAGAACACAATCACACCTGCGATTCTTTTTTGTGAACAATTTTTACCTAAAAAGGGCTGTCAGTGGTTATCATCCAGCGCCCTTGTAATGCAATCATGAGACACATATTTTGTAGGCAAGAAGTACAGTCTGTAACGTAAGATTCAAGCCAATATTTGTAAAAACAAAAACATTGTTTTTACAGCAGCTGGAGTATCAAAAAATGCAGTTGATTTATAAATGGTTAAAGTATTTCATAAAAGAAATATACAAGCTGAGAGATAAAGACGGAAAGGCAACAACAGATAAACAAAAACACAAAAACCCTTTATAAAGACCTCTATACCAGCCAAAGACCACAAGACAATTTCCCGACACGAGTAAAGATCTCATAAATCAGGGATCGGAAATACTTTTACCCATTACTGTGTCAGAAGTAAGAGCAGCTTTAAAGAAAATGAAGAACATCGCAGAACAAAAGCAGGAGGAAAATTTTTATTAAAATCAGTAAGCGAACTGTTTAATAAATTCTTACATGCGGGTACGATTTCAAAAGACTGGAACAATGCAGTAATAGTCTTGTTACACAAAACAGGCGATATTACTAAATTAGAAAATTATAGACCCATCAGCCTCTTGACACATATGTACAAAACTCTTAATGAAAATCTTAACAAAGAGGCTAACACCTAAACTTGATTTCTATCAGCCCAAAGAACAGGCAGGCTTCAGGGCAGGATATGGCACAAAAGACTATTTGCATACCATAAAATCTTAATAGAAAAGTGCATCGAGTACAACATACTACTGGTTCTTGCATTTGTCGCATTACGAGAAGGCTTTTGATTCTGTAGAGTTTGAAACAATACTGGAAGCCCTAAATCAAAGCCGAATAGATTACAGGTACACGACACTAATGAAAAACATCTACGAGAACGCTACATCAATGTATACGACTACACGAAGACACAGAAAAATTCAGCTTAGGTCGAGGAGTTAGACAAGGAGACAATATTTCAACAAAATTGTTTACGGCAGCTCTAGAGTCAATATTTAAGATCACTCAATGGCAAGATATGGGCATCAATATAGATGGAGAAAGATTAAATCAACTAAGGTTTGCAGATGATGTTGTACTAATCTTCGATAACTTACATGATACAGTTTCTATGATGCTATTCGCTTAAAAGTCTGTCTGAAAGAGCAGGATTAAAGATAAACTTTAAGAAAACTAAACTTATAACAAATCTCGTAATGAGTGGAAATATAACTATTGACAATAATTCCATACAACAAACAGACACTTACAAATATCTGGGACACGAAATCAAAATAAGCAGAAGAACAATCAAACACATGAAATACAGAGACAGAATAGGCCTAACATGGGCAGCATTTGGCAAAGTAAGGCGTATTCTCAAAAGTTCAACTTTCCATGTGTCTCAAGCGAAAGATTTATAACCAATGTATTTTGCCTGTACAAACTTATGAGCAGAGACTTTAACACTCACGCAAAAATCTGCGAATAAACTCAGAGTTACACAACGAGCCATGGAACGTGCAATGCTAAACGTGAGCCTTCGAGACGACATAACAACCAACAAATCAGGCAAAGATCAGGAGTTTAAGACGTCATCGAAAGAACCACGACGCTTAAGTGGAACTGGCCAGGGCACTTAGCCAGAACACAAGATGGACGGTGGACAAGACGTATTATAGAATGGAGGTCCAGAAACTATAAAAGAAGCCGAGGACGACCACCGACTAGATGGACCGATGATATAAAACGTGTAGCGGGAAACTGGCTACAAGCGGCCAGTGTAGAGAACACTGGAAAGAACTGAGGGAGGCCAATGTCCAGCAGTGGACGCGATTGGCTGATTGATGAAAGTATTGCATTACAATATCTTGCAGCAATAAGTCTGTCATAGAAAAATAGGACCCACTAACCCACTTTTAAATATTCCAATCAAAATATCAACTTGGTGTCAATTTAATAATTCTGTAACAACTTTAGATTTACAGTCAACAGTTAGATAAGATCTATATAAGGTTCAGATGGTATATTCTCGATTTTTTAATTGTGGAAAAAGTCTAAAATCATATTATTGCTCCGAAATAACTGTTAAACTTAAACGATAATACATCATACTAAAAAACGAACAATCCACCACGCATACATTGATTCTAAAATAACTCAATTCTCTCGATTATAAACATAGTTCTCCATATTTTTACCGTTGACTTGAGAGATCTTTTGATGACGATTTCGCGCTCGTTCGTTTTATTACACGTGAATTTCTGCTTTGGATCACGCGAAATTGATATTACGTAAATATTTTATTGATTTTCCAACCGGAACCGAACGGAGAGCATGAGAAATTCGCCGCCACGGCTGCCGTGATTATATTTAGATTAGAATAATTTCGGTGGCGGTTCCTCACCTAATATTAGGCCGGAGTCGGGAAGAAATTTGATTGATTTACATATGAAAGTAGCGGGTGTTGTAGTTATAATAAACACCTTGAGTTCATATAAATTTTTACAATATTTTTATAGCTTTGCTATGCAGAATTGGATTAACAAAATTGATGGCTTCTACTGGGAATATTCTTTTAATACATTCGTAATATATTTGTTTTATTTTCGTTCATTATTTATTTAAATAAAAATGTTCTTTATGTACGTGTCCGCTACATAGCAAAATAAAGGATTTGATAAGCATGATAAAGGATTGTAGGGTAGGGTGGGGCACATTTGGACGTGGGGTACATTTGGACAACTCAATTTTACCGCTTTAAAAGCAACGTAAAGTTAGTTGCGTCTCAAAGCGTACGTATTTTGGTGTGCCGTTACCGGGTCAGTGTAGAAATTCAAGTAAAACGTGATCTGAAAAATCAGAAAAATTACTGAACGACTGTAAGTATTCTTTGTGTTCATAAGAGTGTAAATATTTTCCTTTGTAAATAGCCCAGTTTGTTTATCCTTGCCTGGAAGAGTGTAGTGTATTGGTAACCATAACCTTAAAGTTTATGTTTCTTGACAATCCGTTAGACTTTATAAAAATTGATGTAGAAATACAACGACTGTGGGACACATTTAGACAAATCAGATGGGGCAGATTTGGACTAGTCCAATTGTGGCCCATTTCAAGAAAATGTATTGTTTGTTGAATATTATTATAAATTTAATAGATTTAAACCAAAACTCATTGTTAGAATGGAGGGTTAATATAAATGAGCATCATAGATTCAAAAAACTACTCAGTTATGCGCCAAACTTATATTTTTTGTTTTTTACAGAATGGTGCGTAATTATAAACGCAAAACAGATCGAGCCAACATTTCAACAGAAGATTTGGCTAGTGCCATAAGTGAAGTAATCGTCCATGAGGCGGAAAATTCGAAATGCAGCAGCAATGTTCAATATAAAGAAATCTACGCTTCACTTCCATGTCAAGAAAAAGAGATCAGCCAATGAGTTAGATTCAGGAAATGAAAGTGATAACTCCGTTAGTGCTGAATTACCCTCAACTTCAAAATATTCATCTCGTCAAGTTTTCACTGCTGGTGAAGAAGTAGAGATAGAGCCTATCTACATAAATCTTCATCAATGAATTTTGGACTTACCTACAAACATGCTAGAATATAAGCATTTCAATATGCGAAGAAACTGAATAAAAAATATCCAGCTACTTGAGACGAAAATCAGATGTCAGGAATCGAATGGATGCGTTCATTCATGAAACGCCACCCAAAAACTGTCGTATAGAAAATCCGTAAAATGTCAGCATTGCTCGCACGTCCGGTTTTAATAAAGCTAACGTTGAACTTTTTTTTCAAAACTATTTCGAGGTTATGGTCAATTATTAATTTCCTCCTGATCAAATTATTATTACTGATGAAACTGGTATTTCTACGGTCATGCAAGCACCAAGAGTTATATCAGAAACCGGCAAGAAGCAAGTGGGTCAATGTGTTTCATCAGAAAGAGGAACGCTCGTCACTTTCTGTGGAATCATAACCGCCACCGGTATAACTTTTCCACCATTATATGTATATCCGCGAGTAAGAATGAAAGATCAATATTTATATGGAAGTGTTCTAGTGCAGTTGGGTATGCAATAAAATCAGGCTGGATGTCAACAGCCGTATTTATGAAATTATTGGAACATGTTCACACACATATGCATAGTACTCGTGAAAATCCTGTTCTCTTACTTATTGATAACCACGAGACCCATATTGCAACTTGATGCAATTATTTATTTCAGAGAGCATGGAACAGTTATGCTTTCTTCTCCACCTCACTGCACACACAGGATGCAGCCGCTGGACATTGGAGTTCAAAGCTAGGTGCAAGTCATCCTTTAATGACTTCATTTTATCAAATCTTGGCAAAGCAATAATGATCTATGATATTGCAAGTTTGTCAGCCCAGGCATATTTGTTATTATTTACTCCTATTAATATAGCAAAGTCTTTCGAAAAAGCTGGAAAATGGCCAGTAAACAGTCTTAATTTTGATGATTCCGATTTTGCTGGAGTGCTTACCTATGGACTTTTCACAAGTTTACAAGTGGAAAATAACCCTGCACCAATAAGACCTTCTGGGGATTTTGAAATAAATGCTATGTATAATTCAGCTCTTACTCAAACCCCTAAATGCTTACGAAGTGAGATAATAGTCTGGAATTTATTACGGACTTAGTGCAAGAGGTGCTAACAACTGTTTTCAGTGAAGCTTCTTACCTAGGAGTAGCATAATCTACGTAACGTGCAAAGTTAGTAGATATTCGACCATTTCCTACATTGCAACCAAAGCAGAATAGGCGTGGTAGAACACAAGAAAGGTCATGCATATATGCTAGTACACCAGAAAAGAATAGAGTAGAAGCTGAAGAGAAGGAAAGGAATGACAAACCAGTCAAAGTTGTAAATAGAAAAATGAATGATAGTGAAAAATTAAAACCTGCACAAAATAAGGCTACAAAAAGACCACAGAAAAAATCATCTTACTCTAGTTCCTCAGAATCTGACGTACGTCAGATTCGATGTCTGATTGCAATTCGGATTCTGATATAGATGTGCACAGTGATCAGAAGGCAATAAATGGTCTTTTAGATGATGAAGAGGTTCTTGTGGGCGATATCGTTTTGGTAAAATTTTCAATCAAAAAAATAGTTGTTCACTTTGTGGGCCGTGTAGAAGAACTAGTGAATGGGGAACTTACAATCAAAGTTTTACGATACAAACTGAACAGTGGCTTTGATTATCCTACTGAAAATGATATTAGCACTATATGTAGAGCCGATATTGTGGCAAAACTTTATATACCTTTAGAAACCAAGGGAACATCTCGTGAAGCGTCTTACATAAAGTTTAATACCTCATTTTTCCCTTACAACATTAAATGAATTCTTTGTCAAATATGTTCATGTTATAACCAATAAATATCATTCATAAGTTCTTTGTGTATTATATTATTTTTTGTTATAAGGCTTTGTTATAAGACAAATGTTTATCTGAATGGTCCAAATGTCCAGAGTTGTAACAATCTGCCCAATGCGTGGGGTACAGTTGGACAAATACACTGTTGAAGCAAATTTGGTATTTTTTCTATGTCTGACTGGTTTATTCGTAGTTTCGTCGATAAATATTCAAACACAACGGATACAACTATTGACTTGTATATTATCTGTCATAAATTATTAAAATATTTTGAAAATATTCCTACTGAAAAATAATGTCCAAATCTATTCCACCCTCCCCTACTGAAAAATATTTGGGTATGGTTTTACACTCGACTGAAATGGAAAGAACACATATAAACAAATCGTAAATCCAGTCTGGATCTGTTGCAGCGTATAACGGTATTGGGTGTGCAGCGAAAAGTAATATTAACATAATACAGGTATTCCAAAACAATACCCTGAGGTGAATTGTAAAAGCACCGTAATTTTTTTTAATAACCACTGGCAAAAAGATCTAAAGGTGCTAACAGCCGAAGAAGAGATTCAGAAAATACGCAATGAAGCAAAAGACACTGTTGGTCCTTGATACTTAGAGTAAAAGAACCTTGAATTGGTTCTTAGAGTAAAAAAAGACCATATGTCATTTTGTGGCGCTATTTTATGGAAAACTAAGAAAGGCCAACTGGAAATTCTTAGATAAGAAGTTTTAAGAGTTGTATATTTAAATTGTTTAAATTCTGAGACTTGACAAAGAGAACCAAACAGCGGAAATTACTAGAAGAGCAAGACTAGCATGGGCAGGATTTGGAAAACTTAGTTGGATACTTAAGAACCGCAAAATACCCCAATACTTGAGGAGCAAAGTATTCAACCAATGCATCCTTCCTTTCATATGGACATATGGATGTCAAACCTGGACCCTAACCAAGGCAAACATGAATAAACTAGCCACAACAGAAAGAACAATGGAAAGAGCAATGTTAGGTATATAACTGTCAGATAAAAAGAGGAACGACTGGGTAAGATCCAAAACAAAAGTCGAGGACATAACAATAAAATTGCAAAACTTAAATGGAGCTTCGCGGGCCACACTGCTAGACAGAAAGACCAACGTTGGAATACTACAATACAACATTGGAGACCTTACGAAAGTAAAGTACCAAGATGAAGACCACAGATGAGATGGGTTGATGACATTAGAAGAATAACCGGAACAAATTGGAAATATGTTGCTCAGGATAGAGACCGATAAAAGGAGTTGGGAGAGGCCTATGTCCAAACATGGACGACAGAAGGCTAAGAAGAAGAAGAAGAAGAATATTTAAATTGTAGCTAAGTAAGTTATGACTAGAAACAATAACCTGTAAATACAACAAAAAACCTACAATTTCCAAAGTCGGCGTTTAGTTTTCTTAAATTGTCTTGTGATTAAGAGTTCATTTTTTCCATAAACACCGAAATATTTATTTGTATATATTTTTCTATTACTAAAAGTTCTATTTGATTTATAATTTAGCAATCATGGATACTTATCTAATATCGATATTGCGTGATTCCGTTCACCATAAACATGAAATAAATGATATTGCCAAAGCAGTGACGTAGAAGGTGATTCACGTTTATGGAAAGGGTAAACATTTGCGTTGTGTATGGGGTACCAAATCACAATTTTGCATTTGTCCGCATACGCTTTAGGAATATCTAATTAATACGGGGTCAATATGTGTAGACTGCGATTTTCAGTTAATAAATTAACTTACGGATATTAATAGGAAGTTGATGATAATATTCCGTAGTGGAGTACAAACGTCGTCGTAGAAGATATGTTTATCTATAGAGGGTTAACAAAAACAAAAGAAAGAGTACAGAAAGGTATTGGGATGGTGATAAAAAATATAAAAGCTTTAAAAATTTGACAGCTTTAAACGCTCGAGTTTATTATGGGAAACAGCCAATTTTATTATTTATAATAATACAGGCTGTCATGGTTATAGTCTTGATAGATCGGGGTAAGGTCCATTCGTGAGTCCATGCGAACTAGACTCATAAGGATCTAGTCATCGTCGTTAATGGGTCCCAGGCTATTCGGGGCTTCCATGTCTGCTAGAATCAGCAGACATGCTCTTCTTACTCTAGTAGAAAAACCAAAAGTCTTTTTAGAGATAACTCTTTCATTTGGTTCGATTGCATACAGGGCGAAACAAGGATCTGCCATCTCTGATAGTTCATTACCGGAATCTTTAAGAAGACATGTGACAGACTTCTTCTAATGACAGTTTGCTAACCTCTCTCTTCAATCCTGACCCCTCCAGGGGGAGTGTAGTGGTCGACATGATGTCGTGTATTGTCCGTCTCCAGAGATCTCTGTCTCTGGCCATTTCTTTTAATTCATGCATATTATATTTGGCATATTCCTGTAATTTGATCTATCCATCTTGTTGGGGATCTTCCTCGTGATCTTCGGCCTTCTACCTTTCTTGTATTATGAGTCTTTCCATGTTTTCTGTGTTTGCTCTCATAACATGCCCAAAATATTTTAATTGTTGGAGATAGGACTTTACTAGAGAGTCGTTGGCTAACTTTTAGCTCTCTTAAAATTGAATTATTTGTTCTACGGTCGGCCAAGGAATTCGTAACATTCGTCTCCAACAGAAATTTCAGTGCGTCTATCTTTTTCTCTCCGATTGTCTCAGAGTCCAAGATTCACATCCGTAGGTCAGTATTGGGACTATTAAGCAGTTGATTAACCTCTTCTTTATCGCTCTTGAAATTTGACAGTCCTTCCATATTTTGGTCATTTTTGTTGTGGCAACTTTTGCTAGATCACATCTACGTTTAATCTCTTCTTGTAATGACCCTGTGTTTGTGATTAATGATCCCAGATATAAGTATGAGCTCACAACCTCGAACTGGTCAATTGTGGTTATGTGTGGATGATTGTTGTGTAGTCTATCCACTAACATGATCTTTGTCTTTGATATGTTTAATTGCAGACCAAATATTTGACTTTCGTTTTCGATCAGTCGTATAAGTTCCATCAGCTCTGCTTGACTATTTGCAAGAAGGGCTGTGTCATCTGCGAAACGTAGGTCGTTTAGTTTATGACCATTTATTGAGATGCCCTTTTCCCATCCTTCAAGTGCTCTTCGCATAATATACTCCCCATAGATGTCGAATAATTGTGGAGATAGTATACATCCTTGTCTGATCACCCCGTTCTGGATGAAACTCGTTCGAAAGTGTGTCAAGTACTTTAACTGATCCAGTAGTGTGTTCATATAGTTCGATTATAAGCGTAATTAGATGTTGTGGTACGCCTACTTCTTTTAGTATTCGCCATAAGTGTCTCCACTTTACCCTGTCGAACGCTTTACGGTAATCTATAAAACAGATGTATAGTGGGATGTTGAGTTCCCTAGATTTCTCGATTATCTGTCTTATATTCAGCAGGTGTTCTCGAGTGCCTCTGGTACCTTTGGTAAATCCAGTTTGCTCTTGTGGAATTTCTCTTTGAAGGAATGTTTTCAGTCTCTCATTGATTATATGTAGCATTATCTTGCTGGCATGGGATATAAGAGAGATAGTTCTATAATTGTCGCATTTATGGAAGCTGCCTTTTTTTATGTATGGCCGTTATTGTGGATTTTGTCCAGTCTTCAGGCCATTGTTTGGAATGCCATATTTGGTTACAGAGTAGATGAATTAACTTTACGCCGGTTTCTTCTGTGGCTTTAAGCATTTCTGCTGTTATCATATCTGGACCTGGTGCTTTGTTATATTTGAGCTTGTTGATAGCCTGTCTTACTTTATTTTCGATTATATCAGGTTCTTCTTCCACCTCGTCAAAGATTTTGCTAACCTAAGCAGATGTAAATATAGTGTATCAAATTAGACACTGTTTTATAATAAACTTGATCATATGTATAAGTAACGTCAGACCAAATCTTCAATTGGGACGAAACGGGTCAATTACAGAATTTCTCCAACTAAAACACCGGCAGCAAAAAGTAAAAAAAAAACTGCGCCTGGATACAAAAAAAGCAAGAAACGAGTAACTCTTTTGATCTGTAGCAACTCTTGTGGATCCTTAAAATTAAGATCTTTATTTATTAGAAAATCGAAAAATCCAAGTGCGTTTAAAAATATTTTAGTATAACTGAATACCCACCATGTACAGGAATCAACGTAGTACGTGGATGGATTGTTATATTATTTAAATATTGGTTTTTTGGCGAGTTCGTTTGCGTTATTGAGGCCTACATAAAAGAGAAACCTACCAAGAAAAGCTATTTTGCTTTTGGACAACGCGCAATCTCATCCAGATGAGACGTTCATTGGCTAGCGGTGACGTTAAAGCTATTTTGTTGCCACCAAACGTCACATATCTCATTAGATCTCTGGATCATCGAGTGTAAGAGGCTACGAAACGGAACTATCGTCAAAGGCTTCTCCAAGTGTTGACCTGGTTGAATAAGGAAATTACTGTGATATCAGTTCTTACAAAGATCACCGTAAAGGATGTGTCTTACTGGATGGCAGTCCAGATAGTAGGGGAATGGCTGTGACAGCAGTCCTTACAAAGATCACCGTTATGGATGTCTTTTACTGGACAGCTTCAGGGTAGGATGATGTGAGAGTAACAACTTTACCAATTAAAGCAAAAAGTGATGGAAAAAATAACAATAACTGTATTGCCAAAATAGTATACCTCGCTAACCAGTTACCAACGGAACTGTCGATAAATGATGAAGACTTCAACGAGTAGATTATGCAAGATCAGCAAATGGAACTGACTGAGGACAGACTGACGTCTGTACGCTCTTTGTAAGATAGTTTTGCCTTATATTAAAAGAGATATCAAGAGCTGTTTTATTAAAAAATATAACAATATACAGGGCATTATATATGAAAAAGTAAGTTTTAGTCCATTTCCAGTATAACAGAGAGTGGTAGTATGCTCTATGTTTAATATTAACTGGGCAAAATCTAAAAATACCTTATCCTAAATTTTCAGATATGAATTGACATAGTTTTCCTAACGTCCAATTGGACACCTCAAAGAATGACTCTGTATAAAGAAGCATTGTTGTTACCTTTCTCAAAAAAATCTGCTCTACGTCTCTTGAACCTCAAGCGAGGTTAACCTCATTTTGGTAAGTCGATTCATTAAATTTTCACGAATGCGAAGTATATTTTTACCTCAGATTTAATTATGAATTGAAAATGCCCTCAAAATGAAATATTACCCTCTAAAAGGGCAACAGATCACGTTGCAAATGTCGGGTTTCGGTTAAATATCGATCGAGTAAGACTGTAAATAGCAGTCACCCGTATATTTATTCTCTTGTCTATTTCCGCCGTTATACCTCTAATTGGCTGATGTTTGTATGTTTTCTCTAATCGATTTTTAAAGGAAACGGTCGTATTCACGCATTATTTTCTGCAGTAGACGAGACTAAAATATAATGTGTATATAAGTAGAGGTTTTATTTAGTTGTAAAAGATTTTTGTGGTGCGGCTATAAATAAAAGTATTATAAAGCAAATTGTTGCTATCTAGTTAGCCAGCTAATCGTTAATTCGAAACCGAATGCATATTCGTTGATCTCACAACGTACGGCATAGGAAAATAAATACGAACCTCCAATGGGTCCTAATTTAAACGATGCTTAATACGTTCCTTGTTTTTGCAGTGTAGTGCTGTCAGTACTGTAGGCAACAGAGACTAGGGATTTGCGCAATTATTATCTCCTTCTTTTAATAAACTAATGATGTCAAACTACAAAAATTTCGTAAGTCTCTTAAGTTTTGCTTCTTCTTAACGTGCCCTATCAAATCCCCTTGACGTTGGCGATTAACATGGCGAAACTGTCTCTGTCTCGAGCTATTCTAGATAGTTGCTCAGCTTTCTTTATTCCTGTCCACTCCCTGATATTCTTCAACCAAGAGGCCCGCTTTCTACCAATTTCTCTGCGTCCTTCGATCTTACCCATCATAATAAGTTGAAGGATAATATATCGGTCTTCCCCCCTTACTACGTGTCCAAAATAAGTTTTGCTAACCGGACGAAATTGATTTTTTTTGTTCTTGGAACCAAGGGAGTTGGTTTCGCTTATTTTCTAATTTCAAAAAAAAAGAAACATTTATATAGTTTTTCCATAAAATCCAGTGCTTAAGGTACCTATATTTTTTCAAATTTGATATTTTTCGATGTAACAAAATGGCCAAACTAAAAAAAAACATTAATGCAATCGATTTTGAAAAAGCTTTTGACAAAGTCCGACATAACAAAATGCTAGAAATATTGGAAACAGCTGGATTGGACGATAAAGATCTACAAATAATTACAAATCTATACTGGCATCAAGTGGCAAGAATAAAGGTTGAACAAGAACTGTCGGATGAATTAAATATAAAAAGAGGAGTAAGACAAGGCTGTATATTGTCGCCTTTACTTTTTAACTTATATTCGGAGGAAATATTTAAGGAAGCCTTAATGGAGACAACCGAAGGTATTATTGTGAATGGAGTAACCGTCAACAATATTAGATATGCCGACGATACCTTAGTCCTTGACAATTGCGGAGAAGACCTTCAAAATCTAATGAACAAAATAAAACAGACTTGTGATCAGTATGGATTAAAACTCAACGTTAAGAAAACTAAATATATGATACTTAGCAAACAAAATTATATACAGGATGACGGTATAAAAGTCGGAGATGTCACACTGGACAGAGTAGAGAAAGTCGTGTGTCTCGGCAGTAATATCAATGAGAGCTAGGATCCAACCACAGAAATTAAAAGCCGAATAGAACAAGCCCGAACAGCCTTTGTAAAAATGAGAAACGTACTTTGCAGTCACGATCTTAGCATTGACCTTAGAGTACATCTTTCCTGTCCTGCTGTATGGAATGGAAGCGTGGACTCTAACTGAGGCTACGCTTTAACGCTTGACAGCCTTTGAGATGTGGGTATACAGACGACTACTGAAAATAAGCTGGGTCGACAGAGTTAGAAATGAGGAGGTTCTTAGACGGCTGAGCCAAACAACACAACTGGTCAATATAATAAAGAAACGCAAGCTGGAATACTTCGGTAACATTATGAGACACCCTGAAAAATATGATCTTGTACATCTGATCATTCAGGGAAAGATCCAAGGTAATCGTGGTCCTGGTAGACGAGAACATCATGGCTGAAAAATCTAAGGCAATGGTATGGAAAATCAACTACATCGTTATTTAGAGCTGTTGTCAATAAAGTCACGATAGCGAATATGGTAGCCAACATGATATCCAACGATCGATAACGGTCATGGAACTAGAAGAAGAAGAAAAAAAAAACGTATTACACGTTAGCAGAGTATGGGGCACTTAAGCGTGGGAAACGTTTAATGTCACAAGATGATGGCCGACAGCTATCAACTGTCATGTTTTCTGTTAACTGTCATGTCAACTGTAAACTGTTATGCCAACTGTCATACATGATTAGTCTCGAGTTAGTATTAGACAGTTTGTTAAACAATGAACATGGTATTCCCTTCAAATGGCTCCGTTTATAAAAAAATATCATATTTGAAAAAATTTAATATAAACAATTGAATTCTACATAAAAAACTGTACAACTAAAAAGATTTAAAAAAATACCTATTAGAAATTTAGAAACGAAAAATTGGCGTAGTCAAATTGTAATTTCTGCCAAATCATACTATCCCCTCGATATACTTATCACCAATGTTAGGGCCGTATTTACTTGCCCATTCTGTACGTAGTGGGATCGGCTAATATGAGTACCGAATGTTAAAAATTATTTCTCTCTGGTATTTTTTATTTTTCCTACTAATATCTTCTTGAATTTTTCTCTTACTATCATTACCTTCTGTGTACCCTAAATATGTCTTTGTTAAACGTGTTTAATTTTTATTAATTAACTTTATGCGTTTGTCTTTTATTTTCTCTATTTTTTTCATCATTTGTTGTTGAGGTACGTACAACAGATGCTAATATATATTTTCTTTTTTTGTGTTCTTGAACAGGTCTGTTTTAAGAACTTGAGTTCAATATACAGCTAGTCAGCTATACAGAAATCCACTAAAACCTTGGATTCAACTCTCAGTCACCCATTTAATTCGATATAAACAAAAGCTTAGGCAAACATATAAACTTACTGGTTCCCTTGATGATTTTCTCGCCCACCGTAATTTTTTTACCCGAGCCAATCAATCTTTGATAAAGTTAAGAACAGAATTTGAAGAATCTGTCATTGCAAGTGGTAATAGTAAAATAGTTTATCGGTACATTCGCACATCTTTATCTTCTAAAGTTTCCATACCATTACTTTAACAAGCCGACGAGTCTTTATGTTCTTCGAATAACGAATCTTCGACATATTAATCGTTATTCTTTTCTCAGGTTTCTACAGATGAACCTAACGATACAATTCCTCAAACAATTTGCCACGTTTCTCTAAAACTCATGATAATATCTGTTTTACACCAAATGCAATTAAACATCATCGTCCAATAAGCCTGGTTCCTATTGTCGGCAATGTAATGGAATAAATTAGTTTAGAAGCTATGTCTGACTTTCTTCTTTAACAAAATGTCATCCCTCACTAACAGCATGGCTTTATCAAAGGTCGTTCAAGAATCACAAACTTACTTCATTGTATAACTGGTTGGTCGTTATCTTTAAACAATCTGCACCCTGTCGATGTAGTATACTTAGACTTCTCCAAAGCTTTTGACCGTGTTCCAAAACATCAATTTCTAGCTAAGTTGGATGACTGTGGTGTCCGCGGAAAGTTAAACATTTGGATTCAAGATTTTCTATTCGACAGATACTTTAGAGTTCTTATTGAAGAAGACCACTCACTAGATAAACCAGTCCAAAGTGAAGTCCCACAAGGATCATAAATCTTTAAAATTCTTTTGTATATGTCCTACTTGTGACATCTGTAACTACCTATGGTTTTGATGCAAAATGCTGATGGTTTTTCATATTTTGTAGTACTGGATCAAGATGCCTTGCTCCTTTCCACTTCTGCTTAAAAATTTTTCTTTGTTTATTCAATTGGTAACTCTTTTTTGTCTAATTGTTATAGATTTGTAATAACTGTGGCGAAGACTGGTGGCGTAGACTGGTGGCGTAGAAAGTAGTTAGTTACATACTGAATCTTTGTCCTTAATTTGATTTTACAATATCGAACTAACTAAAAAACTGCTCCAGATCATCTGCCCCTTTTAATTCTATTAATATTATTGTTCTGAAGCTATTTTCTTGTGGCATTGTAAATTAATTACTATTTATAACTGGGAAAAAGCCACAATTAAAGATAAAAATACGTTTATTGACGTTTCAATTTCCAATTCGAAAATCGTTCTCCAAATACAAACAGTAAATTAAACAAATTTTGTTTTTTGTTACATAGTGAAAAAATTCTTCTAATTATTTAATTTTATCTGACTCGTTTATATTGACAATTCAGACATACATTATGCATTTTAAAGTAGACGACTTTAAAATGATATTGCCAATATTGTTGAGTTGCGCTCCTGGGACGACTTTACTTATAAGATAGTTCATTCGATTACATGAAATCAACTTTAACCTGAGAATATCCGTCAGAAAAAAATCATAGCATGTAATTCGTCTTTAAAGAGACAAACACATGACATGATGACAGTAAAATTCTCCTGTTAGTGATTCTATAGGAAATTATGAGGGAAAAACCAGAAAACAAAAACCTCATAATACTATCCCGACATTGTAAGTATTTGTTCGTGAATTTAGTTTACCTTCAACAAACAATAAATTCTCTATTTATTCAAAAATAGAGAATTTGATAGATCTCAAATATGTAAACACGCATGGGATAATGAACATAGGATTCAATGGAATAATTCAAATATAGTCCTAAAAGAAACAGATGGTAAAAAAAGAAAAATCAAAGAAGCGGCTCTAATTATGCTAAATGAGGCCAATTGTGTCGCAAATTCCTCGGCAGAATGTAGTAGGATCTGGTTACCAATATTGAAAGAGGAAGTTATTAATAAGAAAATACCAGTATTAGTAAGTCAGTAACATATAGAGCATACATCATTTATGTTTTTTAAATAACGTAACATATAAAATCAGAATTTTGATGTTTGTTGAAGGTAAACTAAATTCACGAATAAATACTTACAATGTCGGGATAGTATTATGAGGTTTTTTTTCCTGGTTTTTCCCTCATAATTTACTATGGAATCACTAACAGGAGAATTTTACTGTCATCATGTCATGTGTTTGTCTTTTTAAAGACGAATTACATGCTATGATTTTTTTCTGACGGATATTCTCAAGTTAAAGTTGATTTCATGTAATCGAATGAACTATCTTATAAGTAAAGTCGTCCCAGGAGCGCAACTCAACAATATTGGCAATATCATTTTAAAGTCGTCTACTTTAAAATGCATAATGTATGTCTGAATTGTCAATATAAACGAGTCAGATAAAATTAAATAATTAGAAGAATTTTTTCACTATGTATCAAAAAACAAAATTTGTTTAATTTACTGTTTGTATTTTGAGAACGATTTCCGAATTGGAAATTGAAACGTCAATAAAACGTATTTTTATCTTTAATTGTGGCTTTTTTCCCAGTTATAAATAGTAATCTATTAATATTAGTTAAATAGATGGAAAAGACATCAAATTCTTAAAAAAAACTTGTATTGGAACCAAAACGCCAGAGTTGGGAGCGAAGGTTCCACATCCGCAGAAGTAGAAGTTAGAAAGGGAGTTAGACAAGGATGTGTTCTGTCGCCTCTGCTGTTTAATCTTTACTCCGAGTTTCTATTTAAAGAAGCATTGGAGGATTCCAAGGGTGGAGTCAATGTGAATGGCGTAAATATCAACAGTATCAGATACGTCGATGATACAGTGTTAATTGCGGATTCCGACTTAGGTCTACAACGACTCATCGACAAGACCAACTCGACCTGTGAGCAATTTGGTATGAAAATAAACATTAAAAAAACCAAAGTGATGTCAATCCGAAAAAACCAAAACGTACCAATATGCTCAACTTATAGTGAAAGGAAAAATCGGGGGAAAGAGAGGCCTAGGAAGGAAAAGATTATCGTGGCTCAGAAACATCTGACAATGGACAGGGCTAAATTTTGAACAGCTAATAAGAACAGCTGAAGATAGAGAAGAGTTTAAAATTGTAGTAGCCAACCTCCATTGAGAAGAGGGCACTTTAAGAAGAAGAAGAATATTACTTTTTTCTCATCAATATTTTTTCAAGTAGTCCTCTATTTTCATATCTTCTCTGACAAGCACACTACATATTATAAGCTGTTGACTTATCCCGAATAACCTCTAATTTATTGTCATATATACATTGTATAATTATTGACCTAAAAGGTCTATCTTTCTACTTCGTTGCTAACTTTTGTACCTCATCTTTTAAGTACTCTCATTGAACTTAGTAGTAATCCTTTTCTCAACTGTTTTTTCTGTTAAAATAACTTTAATTCTATATTTCTTTACGAAATAATTGGTACTATTGAAAAGCTTAATCTAGACTATATCATACTTGTCATATTTTATATCTATGAAGAGGTTTCCAGGCTCAGAATCTGTAGTTTTGTAAATTAAACATTTGTCATTTTACTACTCAGTTTTATTTATTCTTATACTACTGAAATACTCATTGTAATTTATTATCTGTAGTCTCGTTACATTTTTATACAGAACCTATATGTCTACCTCTAAAATCTGTCATGGCTTGTCATTCTACATTTACGTTCACAGAATACCAAAAACAAAGGATTAAGGGAAGTCACTATTACAACCCTTTTTAAAACCAAATAAAATATGTTTAAATATCAAATTCATATGCATTTTAGCTGTTTCGTAGTCACGATTATACGAAGAGAGAAACATGTATTTTTAATAAAGTCACACCTCACGGGCATAAAATCGCCAAGCTCTGTAGAATAACTTTGGTAAATTCTAGTTTAAGAGTAATTTATATGTGTCGGAGCGGTTCTCCGTTTTGCAAAACGACCGAAACAACCGAGTCTTCTGTGTTGTCTATTTAACGTCAGGACCATCAAGAAAACATAAACGACCTTAAATTATATACTAGAACAAGGACGTTAATATGGATGCAACGTGTTTTAGCTCCAAATGTTCTATGCAACACCTTCAACAATACATATTATTCATCGCTTACTGTGTCTGATATGATGTAAAAGTCGAGTTTGTACATTTTCATTAAGAAGTTTTCGAGCTTTTCCAACAAAATATTTAATATATTCATACAATTAATTTTGTATGACAATAAAAAATTACAGCATGCAAAGCAGTAGTATAGAGGATACTCTAAGTACTCAAACATTAGGTAATTAAGTAATTAAGTACTCAAACAGAAACGATACACGATACATATTTTTTAAGAATATAATCTAAATTAACAAAAGAAACAAAATATTATAATAGGACATAAATATTTCTGCTTGGATGATTAAACCTCCAAAAATAGACACGTCTCTAAAAGAACTTCCGAAACATTCCACACATCTTTTCCTTATACAGCAAGCTTATAAAAATGTAATATCCAAATACGCAACAATCCATCAAATCTTCACTGATGCTTCCAAATGTAATGAAGGACATGCTGCAGCCTACATCTACGAAAACATCAGGTCTACCATATGAACCCTAACAAATTGTTTTGTATATATACCGGAGAACTTACGGCAATTCACCAGGACATGAAAAAATGTTGTTCTATAAATGAAAGCAAATTTGTTATCATCACCGATTCAATGAGCGCAATACTTGGAACAAAACAGCTATATACAACTCACGCCAAACTTCTCAAGTTCAAAGAAGAGTCTGTTATCTACAGACTCAACAAAAGAAATTTCCTTCATTTGGGTACCTTCCCATATGAAAATAAGTGGTAATGAGGAAGTGGACTCTGTGGCAAGCAATGCAACAACCGACCAAAGTATTGCTATCATAAATCTAATGTCTTGGACTTCACAAAGTAAATATCAAAGCTCACATGTACAGAGCGTGGAAAACTACTTGGGATCACACTTATAACAAACTCAAAGAATATCTAAGTCAAGTAGGAACCAAACTCATCTTACCAAGTAATAGAAAAGGCCAAGTCATTAACAGCCGACTCCGAATAAGACATACTTTCCTTACCCACAAGCATATCTTCAACTTGGAGGCTGCTCCGATGTGTACAAAGTGCAACATTACGGGGTCGACATAAGTCAGGAAACAAATTTCCATTAAGAGAAAAACTGGAGCGTCAAAATGAATTTAGTCAAAGAAATTACAAAAGGGATATTAAAAAAAGGGTAACTGTGTTCAAATTGGTACCCATCTTGAGTAATGCATTTAGTGGAACGTTTCGCAACGCAGAAGCACGTCAAGCTGTTCGCTAAGATCTTGAAATTGCAAATACGCGATCTTTGCGAAGGCACCACGGGGAGAAATCACAGACTGTCAGATCATATGACCGTGCGGGCCACTCAACGATTCCTCGTCTGCCTATCCATTCTCCAAAATGAACATTAAGGTACTCCTGTAGACATGATGTGTTTTTATTCTGAAAACGTGTCTACTCAACGACCACGTGCTGTCATAATACCCAGATCACAACTGTCTGAAGCACGAATATGCTTCGTTTTAATCATTTTCGATAGCGTTGTAGACTTATAGGCATTGCCACACTAATGTAAATTTATCGAGAGCGTTGTCTGACTTATGCTGGCCCCCGTAGATAGAAAGACGTATTCCGAAGAATCATATTTTTTGAATAACAATATATTTTAAAAGAAAGATGAAACCAAAGATTTTTTTTTATAGCTATACAGCCCTTGATGGGTCTTGGTTTCCGTCATAAAGGTAATCATGTTTCCTACTCTGAGTTAGTCTATTCCATATCATTATTCGTATTATCTGCAAATCTGCTTCTTTATTGTCTTCAGTTTTTGTCTAAAGAGTCTATATTTTTATCTTTAAAATGCACCTCAGCAATCTTAATCTGTTTATTTTTATTGTTTTTTCTATCTATCTATCTATCTAGCTATCTATCTGTCTATAAGTTTAGAGAATCTGTGATAATGACGGACGAAGCGTGGTTTATTTTTTTGATAAAAGAAAACCCGTCTTTTCTTGTTCTTGTTTTCTTAATTAGATTTAACAAATAATATATTTCGAGCAGTGTAGTAGCGTCAACTTAATTTTATTTTTAAAGAACGTTTCAAAAATTCAGTGACGTCCTCACCTACGACATACTTCAAGGTTTAACCGGAAAAGAAAATACTCCTACAATATTCGGTCCCTGATTTATTGCAAGCTCTGTGCATTATTAAGGGGTTGTTCATTTTATACGGGCGCTCTGACGAACGTGTCCGTATTCTGTGGAGGTTTGTGTACATATATATTTGCCATTCTAGTTGGGAAATGTCTTAGGAAGTTTTTGTTTGTACGAGAAGTGAAAAGTTACTTCGGAAATATACTCGGTCTACTTCTCGAATAGTTTTGTTTGAATTTAAGAGGCTTATATCGAAGAGAAGGTTTAGGATTAGTTCGATATACTTTTTTATATCGAGTATTAATTCCGAAACTTTGGGAAGTATTTAAATAAACATTTAAAGATTAAAATATAAGATATTTAGGTGAAAGCAGTACAGTTTGAATCATCGGTCACAGTGGCCTCTCGTAAACTAAAATAACAATTAAAGAAATCTCTATTGAACCAACTATATACTATTAACACATATTTACAGGTTACGATCATTAATAATTTTTATTTTATAGTTTTTTTTTGAGATATTCGAAATTGAACAAGTAATATGAAATTAAGAAACAAAAAAGGAGTATTATAATGTTAGATACTCAGTATTTGTCATAATTCGATATTCATATAACTCTAATTCGACTTGGCGAGTCTATCTTAACAGTTTCCAAGATTGGTCCACAACACACGCTACGACAACTTGTCCCCATACCTTTTTCGGTGCTATTTTGCCCTGTAGAGTGCTAACCAACAAAATTCAAAGCAAACTTAAAGATGATTCTGGTTCTTCTTAGAGTGCCGTCTTCATACAGAGGTTGTAGCATTTTTTTTATATAATTAAAATATTAATTATTTTTATTCCTTTTACCCATGTGGATGATACGCCGATGATCGTGTGTACGATTAGAAATGTTTATGACGGAAGAATTTACCTACCAAAATAACACGGAATTTCCCTAATTAAGAAAGGTTGTTAATCCTTTCCTTCTTAATCCCGAGTATGAAAGGAACTAATGCCTTTCGGTATGCGGGTTCTTTTTCATAAATTGGTAATTTTCGTCGAAGGCACGTCTAGTAATCTTTTGACAATAACATAATCCAAAGGATTGTATATTTGATCACGTCCAATTATTAGTACCTACCGTAAATACCTCAAACTTTTCGATTTCCATTAGAATATTTTTACCTTCTCAGAACATCATACAACTGGCCTATAATTTCTAAGTAAGAAATATCCCCACTTTTTTCTTGGGTAGTTTGTAAAATTTTAGAAAAACCAAGTTACTTCTCGGTGGGCCGTTGTTGAGTAAGGGCGATCTTGACCAGTAGAAAGATCAGGCTGATTAAGTTTCGTAGGTAAGTAAGTGTAATACCTAATAAATTTATTATTTGTTTATAAAATGTGTTGACCAAATTTATTTGATAATTAGTATCTTTCCTTGGGTTTGATCTCTGAACCTAAATATCTTTCCTTATCTCTTTTCTTTTCTAAGGTTTCTTAATTTTCTCCTTAACCCCAAAAAATTGAGTGGCGCCCTGTTTCTATCTTATCGTATCTTTGGTAATTTTACCCATCTATCTTTTTGTTTATTTCTGTATCTTTTCTCATATATCTTATCTTGTCTTATCTTTACTTATTTCATACGTTGGACCCATTTATGGTTCCAAAAGCTAGTTTCGAACCCACGACTCGCTCTCCACCAACCATCTGGTTGCCATCCTCAGTGTCTCCATTGGTGACCTTTCTAGCACCTTCCAAAAATGTTTCCGAGGTTACAAGGTTGGCAATCATAATGACTATTTTTATTTTTCACTTTGCTGCTCTAAACATATCAATCGACATGCATTGATATCAATTACATAGATTTTTCAAACATGAGTTTTGCCTTCGGCCAACAGATCTTTCTTCTTCAGTACTTCTTTATTTGTAATTCTATCAGTTCATGATATTTTTAATAATCTGCGGTATAACCAGAGTTCGAAGGCCTCAATTTTTTTTAAATTGCATTTTTTAATGTCGAAAGTCCCAACTCCATATAATAATATTGAAAGTATATAACAGCGACTGATACGCAGTCTAACGTGTAAAAATCTCCAAATTTAGATTTTTACACGTTATGGGTGGCTTCATTCGTATAAATGCTGACATGGCAATCTCTATTCGCCTGTTTATTTATACAGTATGATCATTATTTTCATTGATCAAAGTTCCCAAGTACTGATATTTTTCTACTTGTTCTATCACGTTACCATTGATTGTCAATAGGTGGTGTATATTTCAGCACTATTCATACTTAAGCTTTCGATAAGATGTTTTAGATCTTCTATACTCGTTGCTATGATCACAGTGTCGTCTGCATAGCTTAAGTTGTTAATTAATTTTCCGTTCACGGTAACTCCCGCTTTGATATTATTGAGCATGTTTTTGAAAATTTCTTCAGAATTTAAGTTAAACATAAGTCGAAAGAAAATGCAAAAAAGTATTTTTGAAGTGTGTATATTTTAGGCTTTACACTTCAAAAATACTTTTTTGCATTTTCTTTCGACTTGTCATAAGTGTGTACAAAAAATATCAGTCTTTTGATTAAACATAAGTGACGATACAGATCTTCATTTCTTCTGAGTGTTGTCCATCAGTTTGAATTAGGGCACTTTGGTTCCAATATAATTTTTGTACTATATTTATGATTTTACTATCAATGTGCTTATTCATAAGTATTGCTATTAGTCTTACATGTCTTACTTTATCGAAAGCTTTTTCGTAGTCATCAAAGCACAAGTAAAGATCAACGTTTACATCTCAACATCGCTGAATCAATATGTTGACGGCAAATTGTCCTTCTCGAGTACCCATTCCTGTTAGCTCAAATAGCCTTAGCTGTCGGACCATAGACTTAGATCATATTAATATTACAGTTGAATTTTATCATTATTATTCTTTCTAAGGTTTGAATCACACCTAGCACTGATTTTCTAATAGTGTTGCTATGATGAAAGCTACTCTGTATCTATGATCAGTTTTTTCTCCTCCAGTGTAATAAATATTGTGGTTATTTATTGATATCTCTTCATTTCCTGACCATTGTACATCGCTAACCCCAAGTAAGTCTATATTTAGCCTCTCTTTTTCTTTATTAACATTATGTACTTTTCCAGGCTGATACATACTTCTTATATTCCAGGTAGCTATTTTTATCTGAGAGGGTTGAGTATTTTTCTTTGGTATTTTTGTGCAAGGGTTTCGCATGTTGACGACCGAGGACGCCTTGCGTTCTGATGGTTGTCCTTCCCTGCCGGATTTTGGTCTCCGATTACCATAATCAATAATGTCTCTTGTGCAAATAGTGCTAGCCATTATAATTTATACTAGAGATGCCATCAGGGACCTTTAATGCAGTCGTTTCTCGTTCCCTTTTGCATTCTGATGGCGTTGACCACTTTCTTGGTTCTTCCGCCTTCGAGATCAATTTCTCAGTCTTAGGACAACAGAGTGTCCTTCCACTTATATACTAGCTAATCCGCCTTAAGCTGTTGACCAGTAAATGGTGTGTAAAATAGGAGTGGCTATAAGTTGCGCTTCACTATCCCATTACATCCCAAAGATGATTACAAGATCCTAAACGGGGACTTCGTGTTCAACTATAGTCGTAATAAAATATTCTTATGCTTATCCAAAATGAACAGTGGAGCTTACATTAATGTAAACTACTTACATAACTTCTTAATACAATTTTTTTCTGTAAGGAAATGAATGAAAAAATAACAATTTAAGCGTTAGAAATGACAAATATAAACAAACTTGGCGCTCTGACGTATTAGAATAAGTTAAGTTAATGTTTTGTAACAATTTATTGCAAATAATAAAAACAATATTATACTAAAATGCAAATGAACAAAGTCAGAAGATTTAATAAAAGGATTGTTTTTTTTTTAAGACTAACTTCATGATTTATAAAAGCCGTACCGGTCGTTTAACAAAGCAATCGCTACTTTTAGCGTGTTCAGTCCGTTTAATACTGAAATAAAGTAGCAGAACACGGCGGTAGGATAGTTTTGTGCTAAAGTAGATTACATTATCCACTTGACATAAAATGTTGACCTTAACTTTCTCCTTCATATGCAACTCGCGACAGCACAACGACGGCAATAATCACGAAACGAACGAATTCGTGTTTTGCAAAACAGTTTTTTTTTCTTCTATTTGACGCTGGCTGGAATGTAGTTCAAGTTGATCTGCGAGATCAATAATAATTGCCAATAGAAAGGTGATAATTTGTGAGCGATTTTTTGTTTGTTACGTATTTAAATATTGACATAATAAGTATTGAATTGCCGCCACAGAAGTGACCTCTTTGCGAACAATTATAAAACATAAGAGGCAAACAATGACAATTGAACACGTCCTATGTCTTATTTATTATTTCTATAATTCAGATTTAAGCCATGCGGCTCTTACCCTTTCTTAACCCTCAACTGACGTGCTCTATTTTGCCGTTACCTAACTGCGTCCTGGGGTCTACCGTACCCCATTTTGTGTAAGTTTTTTTGTGAAATTAATAAAAAAATAATTCATTATTTCATTATAAAGTGTAATAATTTACTCTGGAATAATACCATGTAAGCTCATGTTCTATTTATTTTTATTAATAACGACAAATACTAAAAAATGTAACATAACTTGGTTTTAAGATTTTCTGAAAGCAGAACATACAAACTCTCTAGTTAAAATATATTTTTATCAAAAAAACTGCAAACTATTTACAAGTAACATTTTTCGAAATGCAATTCTTGCAAACATATGCCCTGCAGTCGCCGCCCATGGGTCGGAAACATTTACTACACGACATATTTATTTTTTTTGTCATTCTTTTATTTTTGGTTCTGATTATTTAATTCTCCCCTACCTGCTTCAAATAAATCTTTCGTTAGCATTCTACTGATACCCATGCGAAGCTCCCTAGCTAATCGAAAATTGTATAGTCTTATATTGAGATATAGTTCTGCAAGTTGTAATGCAAGGATTTTGTAAAAAGCCTGCAATACTTAATATTGTAAAAAATAGTCATTGACCATTCCCTAGTTCGCCGGTTAGTAGAATATGTGGTACATTTTTGATCTAGTGCATCCACACTGCCTTTTGTTTGATTATAGAAGCAAATAGTTTCGAGTTTACTAACTTCTATGTCCTCACATTCGGTATGGTACATTCATGATATTAACACAACTGCCTTCCCTTTTTTTGAACGTAGAAACTTATAGTATAGTCATTTGTAAAACTGTAGATGGAAGATCGTTCAGCTCTGCTCCGACTCGGAAGGAACTGCATAGGTATTTTCTTTTTGTTTCACTTGAGCGTGCCAACATAGGTCAGTCTTCGTTTTTTAATGCACCCATGACTTCTATGGATAAAAACCAAATGTCTGCTGTGACATTTCGGCGTGAATTAGCAATTTAATGTCACAATCTCATGTGTTGGTTTCATGAAACCTATCTTCCCATTTGTTAGACAAAAATCATCTCTATCCTTATTACAGTATATATAACCATTATAGAAACAGTAGGTACTTACGTCTGTTAGGGCTATAATTTTGAGTCTATATTTCCGAGGTTTATTTGGTATGTACATGTGGAACCTACATCTACCCCTAAATCCTATTAGCATTTCGTTGTGACAACACAATTCTCCCATGGAATAACAGTCTTGCTGCAGTTAAATCATTAGTTTTACGTTCTTCTCCATTATATGCATTATAAAACCTAAAACAAAAGCAATAAAACATTTACAGTAACTATTAACTATTTGTAGTCAACAACCTTGAGACATGCGAGCAACACATATACTCTTTTCAAAGACATAATGGATCTAAATATGTCTCGTGCCGTTCCATTTGTTGCAAATATTTTTTGCAAGTCTTTATCAATTGAGTTGAAATTTGCAGAGTACTACAACCTAGCGAGAAACACTCTAAATTCTTCCAGTGTTAGTTATCTTAGTTATGTTCGATCAGAATTGCTAAATTTATCTTCAAATAACAACATATTTTCATTTGACCGTAGAATTATTTCGTTTTCCATATCCTCCGTGAAAAGAAGGCTACATATTTTTAAGTGATCAGAGACATCACCACATTTTGCAGATCCTTTCATCCCAGAAGAACTTTTACCATATTGTGTTTTTTTGTTCCAAGTTTTGAGTGGCTTACGACTGCAACAACTTAATAGTGGATGGCACGCCCAGGCATAAATGCTAAATTTGCAAGTTTTACATAGATTTAAAAAGTCCTGGGGATCCGCCTGACTCCACAACGCCAGTTACGGGTTAATGGTCAATTCCTGATCGTTGGCTGCTGTATTGTTTTCTGTAAATTTCAGTCAGAACTTGAAATATCAACAGAGTTAGCGGCATAATTTTGAATTTGATAAAGAAAGAACAGCAGAGTTCTAAATAACTAACCCCTGCTAAAATCCTGATAGCTTTCTTTTACATTCTAAAAATTTGAAGTGCATTTGTTGAATTGCCACATATGATTTATCCATAGTTTAGGTGAGAGTGGAATAAACACAAACATGTCATTTGTAATGTTGAAAGTTGACAATCCTTTCCAATTTTTTATGGTTATTTCCAATAGTTTAACAGTTTGTTTGCAGCAAACCATGTGCTAGATTTAATAGAAACTTTCTCATAAAACATTTATCATTATTTTTTCCTGATGTAACGCATTTCGTATTATCTCCGAATTGTACGAATTTGCACGGAGATATGAATTCAGGCAAATCGTTGACATAAATAATAAATAAAAGAGGCCCTAAGATCGAACCTTGTGAGACCCCATGTTTTACGGATAGAAAATTAGACACTACCGCTTGGTGTCTGCTAAATTGATAAGAAGTTATAAGCTTAAGAAGGATATCTCTGATTCCATCTTCTTCTTTTTCTTCTTCTTCTTCTTCATGTACCTTGACTGTTCCGAACGTTGGCAATCAACATGGCTATTCTGACTTTATTTACGGTAGATCTGAATAGTTCAGCAGATGACAATCCGAACTATTGCCGCAAGTTTTGGAGTGTCTTCTCCTCTCTGGACCCCTTCTGCTGTCTATTTTCCCTTGAACGATCAGCTGTAGTACTCTATATTTATTATGTCTCATAACGTAACCCAAGTATTACAACTTTCTTTTCTTTATACTTATTCCTACCTCTCTCTCTTTACCTATCCGGCGTAGTACTTCTTCGTTGGTCACGTGCTTAGTCCAGGATATAAGTAATATACGTCGGTAAGCCCACATTTTAAAGGCCTCTACTTTTTTCATCAATGTTGCGGTCATTGTCCACGCCTCCATTCCATATAACACATCCGGGAATACATAACATTTCAGAAGTCGAATTTTGAGAGGTAGGGTGAGGCTTTTAGAGGTGAAAATTTGCTTCTTGCCTTTTCTACTCTTATACCTATTTCCTTCGCTTGATCCCAATTTGAGTTAACTGTTGTTCCCAAGTAGATGTACGAATCCACGTGTTCAATTCTTTCATTGTCTAATATCAGTTGCTGTGGTGGTTGTTGGGTTCTGCTTACTAACATCCATTTGGTTTTTGTGATATTTATTCTGAGTCCGTATTGTGCACTTGTTTTTTGTATCTTACTTATTAGGAAACTCAGTTCCTCCATGCTACTTGCTAGAATCACAGTGTCAGCATACCTTATGTTATTAATTATTTCTCCATTTATCTTTATGCCTCTGATTCCATAGTAATTTAATTTGGAGACCAAAGTGTCGTGTAAAACCCAGTCAATCCATATTCTGAGTTACTAAAGTAATTATTTGACTTAAAATGGGAATAAAATTGTTGTTGGGTAAGATATGACGCGGTTGTTTGAAACACTGTGTTCAAGTGGACTAAAACCGAAAGCCAGAACTAAGATGTCCGGTTGGTAGACCCCAAAATGTTTTTCTATGAGCTGGGCATCGACGGTACAAAAAGCAGATGACAGAAATGGCAGGACTTCATTCTCTTACAAAAAGAAGATAAATTGATGTATATTATTGCTAATAAATATATTATAACAAAGAACAGGCATTGAATTCTAAATTTATTGTCAATAAATTAAAGAAACAAATAAACTATAAAAATAAATAAAATCATATAAAGCTTGACTAAATAGTTGTTCTTTATACGTTTTCAATATTCTCTTAAGCATCGTATTTATGTACTCTTAATTATTAAAATAATTAATATTTGTAACTGTTACCTGGTTTTCTACAATTTTATATTTGTTTCAGGTAAGTGAAAGCTGCAGTGCTCATGTCAAGTGAACGATTATATAGTAAGTAGATCTATTTTTATGTTAGCTTATATAACAATAAAATATTTATAATAGGTTCCCGTACTAATTCCCATAACAGTGTTAATTTAATGTTCTGAAGCTATTTTCTTGTGGCATTGTAAATTAATTACTATTTATAACTGGGAATAAGCCACAATTAAAGATAAAAAATACGTTTATTGACGTTTCAATTTCCAATTCGGAAATCGTTCTCAAATGTATTTTGAGAACGATTTCCGAATTGGAAATTGAAACGTCAATAAACGTATTTTTTATCTTTAATTGTGGCTTATTCCCAGTTATAAATAGTAGTTAATTTAATGTGTAGAGCAGAGATAGAGATATTGATAGAAAAGAAAAAGTGTTCAGTCAAAATTAGCCATAAAGGACTGCAAAATAAGTCTGTTCCTAAACAAAAACACTTATATAAGATTGTTTTTTACAAGTACAATCTAAACAAGAAGATCATCAAACAATTTTGTTCTAATCTAAGTTATAATTCTAAATGTCTGTTAGTGTATCTTCGAATTATATTTTTCTTCTTTATTCCAAAGTTCCATGTACCACATTTGGTACCTCTTTCGTAAACTTTTCAAGGAAGATTAAGCCGTGGCATAAAAAGCTGTTTTTATTCCGAATACAACATACTTTTTTTTCCAAATGTCAAATAATTTTTATGCTGTTGTGGTTAATTTTATTGATTGTTACTTTGGAAATTAAGAAACATCAGCGATTTTTGCGCTACTCGTTAAATTTTGTGAACTTTTGTGCTTAATCTGACCCAAAAGTACGAGTATCATGTCTGATTCCAAAGATCCTTCGATTTCGCGTCTTCCTCCAGATATTTTGTAAAAGTGCTTCAATTTAAACATAAAAGTAACACAACAATTATTACTTTTTTCCTAAAACATCTACCCAGGAAAGCAGTTCGCATGCTTACCATTATCTATAACTAAATGCTGCATTTTCCAATCCCGTGGAAATATGCTCATATTATAATGATTGAAAAGCCAGGTAAATTGCCTACAGAACCTTTTTCTGATCTTCCGATACCCTTGATGTCCAAGTTGTTTGAAAGACTTCTGCTAAACAAAATAAGCTAAAACTATACTACTCAAGAACATAATACCCTAACATCAGTTTATTTTGCGTCAAAAATATTCAACAATACAACATGGTTATAGAATAGTAAATAAACTCAAGAAAAGTTTAGAAAAAAGACTATGCGTGCCTCAGTATTTCTTGATATTTAGCAGGCTTTTGATAAAATCTGGCACTAAAAAAAGTCCCTTATTAACGAACGTTTGTTCCAAGTAAAAATTAATAATGATTTCTTAACCTATCGCTCAATCCAATTCTGAGTTCTTCAGGGAACTGTCTTTGATCCCTTTCTATATCTAATCTTTACTGCTGACATGCCTATTACACGTCACAGTGGCGACTTTTGCCGATGATACAGCCGTTTTAGAAGACGTACTTGTTCACAAGCTAGTCTAAACTGTAACGAAGTATTTTGCTTACCATATAGGGTATAACTATGAGGTTTGAAATCTTGGGACAAAAATTATTAGGGGTGGAAAATAGGGCAAGCAAAATAAACGATACTTATGCGAACGGCACTCAGGGTTTATTTGGAGAGCTGGGTCGTAGATAAGTGAATGGCACAATGGGATTGGATTAGGTCAACTACAAATAAATAAAACAAAGGGATACTTACATGAATCTCCTGGTCAAATAGACAAATGAAACAACAAGAAGGATTTCTAGCTATTTAAAATGGACGCCGCTTCGAAGGAACCTCCTGTTGGATGAAAGAAAAAGGTTTTTTTTTTCTGAAAAAGAAGTACAAAACGGGTTATAAACTTTTTTTTTAATAAATAGCCAAAATGGTTTAGAGAAATAAATTAAACATTTATTGTTGTCCCACTACACAACAGTTACAAAGTTACAAAATTTTTAATTCAAGGCACCACAGCCAAATTATCAGTAAATTACATATATCATCCACTAACGGTGGACTGAAGGCTGAAGAGGACTTGACCAGAAGACCTGGTTCTTCTTCTTAGGGTGCCTGTCCTCTCCGAACGTTGGCGATCATTCTGGCTATGATGATTTTGTTGGTTGCTATACGAAATAGCTGTGTTGAGGTGTTCCTATACCATGCTCTCAGGTTAGCAAGCCAGGATATTCTTCTTCGCCCTGGAGCTATTCTTCTTTCAATTTTACCCTGCAAAATGCATTGGAGTAGCTCGTATCTGCCTTGATTTCTCATTAGATGTCTTAAGTACTCCAGCTTACGGCTCTTCACAATGTTTACCAAATCCGCGGTAGTGTTCATCCTCCGCAGTACTTCTTCATTGGTGACTTTGCCTGTCACCACAAAGACCTGGTTACATACGTGAAAATGGAGAACTGTCGCTGAACGGTACCCAAATCAAGTCAATATTGTCATCGCATTTACTAATTACTCAATGTGCTGTTTATGAGTACAATATTGTAAATATGAATTTAAAAATGAATAAAATAAGACAGTGTTGTGGTTTTAAAGTTTGGCTATGTCTGTCTGTTGTTGATACCTATATATCTCGACATACAAAAAATCTCCGTTCCTGATATAAAGTTTTCCATTTACAAAACAAACCGTGAATGTTTTTCAACTTCACAGCTTCGTCATTAAGCTCATAATTTACTCATACACACAACAGCTGGGTAAATAATGCCAGTACGTAAGAAGAAAGGGTCATAACGAAAATGAAGTTAGCCATTTAATACATCATCGGCGTTAATCCCGGACGAGAGCAGAGAAAATTCGACGATGTTGTTTTGAAATGTATGGAAACGTCGAAAGTGTTATTGTTGTTTGTGCTTCTGCTGCGGCGTTCGTCGGGTTGAAAAAGGAGGGAAAAGGACGTTTATCATTTAGTCTAGTCCATAATCGTTATTATAATTAAAATTCGCCCGAATAATGACACCGGATAAATAACTCGTATTAGACCTAATTGTTTTCCCCGGATTAATTTCGGCGGGTCCCTTTTGAATTAGTTTTCTCTCCTGCCGTAAGATTCTTAATTGGGTTTCGCATTTTGTCGTTATGAATGAGTAACGCGAACACTGTCAGCCGTGTACACAACACGGTCGAGTCTTTTGTTAAAACGTGAAATATTTAAACCTTTGTATTGCTAAAAACAACATAATATTCCATTTATTTACAAATTTGATAGGGAAATGTATGTACTTTAATTTGAGACAGTCTCGTCAAGAGTGTATCTTTATTTTTTAATCTCAATTTTCATTTATTTAGTTGTTTGTTTATTTATTTTTTCTTCTTTAAGTGCCTTCTCCCAATCGAAGGTTGGATAATATCATCACTATATTTACTCTATCTACTGCTGCTCTGAAGTGTTCTATAGAACTGCATTTAAACCAGTCCCTTAAATTCTTCAACCATGACATTCTCCTTCTTCCTATACTCCTTGCTCCTCTTATCTTTCCCTGTATTATTAGCCCCATCAAACGCATTTCTTGCTATTTCTATCCTGGCTCTTATTTTGTTTGTTTTGTTTAGCAGTAATTAAAGTTGTTATGATAGCAAGGAGGTATTGTAATGCTGTTAAATGCACTAAGACATACCCAGCAGCTGATATAGGCTCAGATCATAACCCGGTAGTTACTGTGATAGTGCAAGACTAAAAAAGATTAGAAGAATACACAGAAAGGCACTAAATTTAAACAAACTTAGAAACAAAATATACGACAAGGAACTGGAGAAGAAATAAATAAAAACCTCTGTTCAGTGCAGCAACAAATTAACGATATAAATAACGTTAACAAAAAATTAAAGTACACAAATTCAGCTATACAAACAGCAGGAAAGAAACATCTTACAAAAACAACAAAGAATAAGGGATGGATGACACAGGATATACTAGACTTGATGGAACAAAGAAGAAAGATGAAGAATTAGCCAGACAAATACAAAGAAATAAATAAACACATCATCATCATGGCTTATTCACTCCTGGCGGAGTGTTTGCCGCCCTTTTATGCTCTCTGATTCATTTATTGCGGAGAATCAGTCCGCTGTTGTTTTTTTTATTATTATAGCAGCGTGTGTGACTTGGCCCTGTCTACAATTTTCCTCCATTCTTTCCGATCCTTACAGCGCTCCTTCCAATTGTAGATTCTCAGCTTCTTTATGTCTCCTAAGACTTGATCTCTCCATCTTGTTTTGGGTCTCCCCTTTGGTCTCTTTGTTGTTGGTCTCCATCCAGTTATTCGCTTTAGCGTAGAGTCTGGGTTAGCTCTTTCTGTGTGCCCCAGCCACCTGAGCCTTTGCGTCTTAACGAACTTGATTATGTCTTTACCCTCGATGACTTCTTTAATTTCTTCATTGGTTAATCTTCTAAATTCGCCTACACTTATCCTCACCGGCCCCATTATTCGTCGAATTATCTTTCTCTCTAAGATTTCTAACCTCATTTCATCTTTTTGTGTTAGGCACATCGTCTCTGCACCATAGGTGATCACTGGCCTGATTGCAGTCTTGTAAATTTTTAATTTGGTTTTCTTACTAATGTGTTTTTCTTTCAGGAATTTTTGGTAGTTCCAGTAGGTTTTATTGCCCAGTAGGATGCGTTCATTTATTTCATCTGTTCTATCATTTCTGTCATTTACCATCACTCCCAGGTATTTGAAACGGTGTACTCTTTCAAATGTATATGCACCAAGCTTAATTTCTTTCTCTATGTTCGTATTCTCTCTTGAACACTTGAGGTATTTCGTTTTGCTTTGGTTTATTACTAGCCCTCTCTTCTTTGCTTCTTTATCTAGTATTAATATTATGTTCTGCATGGTTTTTAAATCTCTAGTAACCAGTGCAATATCGTCTGCATACGCAATCAGTTGGAAAATAAACACATACAAAAGAGAATAAAAGAAGCCAAAGAGGAGTGGATTAAAGAACAGTGTGAAGAAATGGAAACCTATGAAAAAAAGTACGATGCGTTCAATATGCACAAAAAAGTAAAAGAGAAACAGGAAGCATAAAGAAATGCCAAATAGGTAAACTTAAAAACAAAGATGAAAATCTTATTGTAGATCTAGAGAAGAAAATAAAAAGATGGACAGAATACCTGAATGAATTATTTGAAGACGATAGAAACAACTTAACTCAGATAATCAATGCAACTGGGCCAGACATATTGAAAGAAGAAGTAGAATACGCAATAAGAAACGCTAAAAATGGAAAAGGAAATGGACCTGATGAAATTCCTACAGAACTGTTGAAGCTTTTGAATGATAAATCCGTAACCATAATATTACATCTACTCAATACAATATACAGTACTGGAGTACTGGTATAATACCTCAAGAATGGTTGCTGTCTACGTTTGTCACCATACCGAAGACAACCAAGGCAATGCAATGTTCAGATCATCAAACAATCTCCTTGATAAGTCACCTGCTTAAAATATTTCTTAGAGTCATCCACAACCGAATCAATCGAAAGTTAGATATCGATAATAACGATACACAGATGGGATTCAGAAAAGGATTAGGTACAAGAGAAGCCCTCTTTGCCTTAAATGTCCTAACACAGAGATGTCTAGATGTTAACCAAGAGGTGCATGCCTGCTTTATAGACTTTGAAAAGGCCTTTGACAAAGTACGCCACAATCAACTCAAAGAAATACTAGAAGGTAAGAACATCAACACCAGAGACACACAAATAATATTAAATCTGTACTGAAATCAGTGAGCTGATATAAAAATGGAAGACCAAACATCGGATGAAATAGAAATACGTAGAGGAGTACGACAGGGTTGTATAGTGTCACCGCTTTTGTATGTAAGAAGCTCTCTTACATGCAAACGAAGGGATAATAGTCAATGGAGAAGTTATCAATAACATTCGATATGCTGACGATATTGTGATAATGGAAAGAACAGCGGAAGATCTACAACATCTAGTTGAAAGTATGAATGAGATATGTAATAACTACGGCATAGGCATGAACGTCAAAAAAACCAAATATATGACCTTCGTTAAGAATCCAATATTGTGAAGACCATTAAAATAAACCGCCTAAGCTGGGTGGACCACTTTATGCGGATGGATGAGAGTGATCCCACTAAAATAACTATGCTAAACAGGCCGGTCGGAAGAAGAAGAAGGGCGATATAAACTCAGATATCTGGACGATGTAAAGGAAGATCTGAGGGAGATTGGAGTGAGGGGCTGGAGAAGGCAGACACTCGATAGGGAAGGATTTAAGAATGTTTTGAAGCAGGCCAAGGCTTACGAAGGACTGTAGCGCCAACTGATGATGATTAAGAATCCAATACATGACAGTAGTATCGCAATAAACGGTACCTACCTTGAAAAAGTAAGCGAATACAAATACTTAGGAACCCTCATCAATGAAAGAGGTGACCAAAATCACGAGAGAAAAAGACGTATTGAAATTGCCAGGTCTACCTTTGTAAAAATGAAAAAATTATTTTGTAATCGTGATATTAGTATTCATCTACGAACTATAATGTTAAAATGCTA
Source organism: Diabrotica balteata (assembly GCA_918026665.1). Taxonomy (NCBI): domain Eukaryota; kingdom Metazoa; phylum Arthropoda; class Insecta; order Coleoptera; family Chrysomelidae; genus Diabrotica; species Diabrotica balteata. Next base: position 186,119,932 of record OU898277.1, on the reverse strand, counting down.
TGTATTCAGTACTTTGTTTTACGGTGTTGAGGCATGAACTCTTAAACAGAGGAATATTAAAATCTTGAAAGCTTTGACATGCGTTGCTATCGCTGTATACTAAAAATAAGTTGGGTGGATAAAATTACAAATGAAAACTTGAATATTTAGGCCACCTGATGAGAGGACAAAAGTACACATTCCTACAAAATATAATGCAAGGAAAAATCCAAGGACGCAGAAATACAGGCCGTAGAAGAATGTCCTAGATGAGAAATTTAAGGGTGTGGTTTGGCGGTACCACTAAAGAATTATTCAAAACAGTAGTTAATAAAATTAGAATCGCCTTAATGATATCCAATCTTCGATAGGAGAGGCACTCAAAGAAGAAGAAGAAAGTTGTTCAGCAGGGCTTACCATAATAACGGTGTCATCTGCATGTCTTATGTTGTTAATAGATCTTCCGTTAATTATTATTCATGCACTTTGAGGTAGTAATAATTCTTCAAAAATGGCTTCACTATATACATTAAATAGTAATGGGGACAATACATCCCTGCCTAACTCCTCTCCTGATTTAAATTTCTGGACTGTGTTCATTATCTATCTATTTCACTATCGACCGCATTAGACACGAAAAATTGATTGAGGTGCTAAAAGAAGTAGAGCTGGACGGACACGACATAGCTATAATAAGCAATACATACTGGAACCACACAGGTGTGTTCGAACAGACAACAGAAATACCAATTATGTAAACATAGAACGAGGAGTGCGTCAAGGGTGCATTCTGCCCCCTCTTCTATTTAATGTCTATGCCGAAAATATCATCAGAGCTTCTCTTGAGGATCGCCCTGAAGGTGCCAGAGTCAATGGAATCATCATTAACAACGTAAGATATGCCGATGACACCGTAATATTAGCAGAAACAGAAGACCAACTAAAAATATTGATGAACATACTATCAGAAGAAAGTCACAGACTAGGTTTGGATATTAATCTTTCCAAAACCAAAATCATGGTATTCCATAAGAACTCCCATGAACAAATTACACCCAACATACAAATCAACACAATGGTACAAATCAATGGTATTACCCTTCAGAGTTCCCAAAGCTTCATATACCTGGGCAGACAGCTAAACAGTCAGCTAGACCACTCAAAAGAAATTAGAAGACGTATTGAAATAGCAAGATCTGGCTTCATGAACATGCGTAAAATGCTCTGTAACCCCAAGCTATCAATCACAAAGAGGTTAAGAACACTAAAGTGTTATGTGTGGTCTCTACTACTATATGGCTGTGAGACCTGGACATTAAAACAGTATGACGCCAACAAACTGAATTCATTCGAAATGTGGATGTACCGCCGAATGCTAAGAATAAGCTGGACCAGCAAAACTACAAATAAAGAGGTAAGTACTGAAAATAATGAACACACGACCTCATCTGGTTAATACAATCAAAATTAGAAAGACGTCATATCTAGCACACATAATGCGCCATAAGGAATTTGAGCAGCTCCAGGTAATATTAGAAGGCAAAATCGAGAGTAAAAGGGCTATAGGAAGAAAGAAGAAATCCTGGCTCCGAAACATCAGAGATTGGACTCACACAACAGGAAATGACTTAATCCATCAAGCCCAGAAGAGAGAGATATTTGCCATATTGATCGCTAATCTCAATAGAGGTTTCTTTGATTCCAATTAGAGATGCTCTTTGATTCCAGTAGAGGTTTGTTATTATTCGTAAGGCCCTATGATCTATGTTTTTTGTCTTTAGCATTTGGACTAATTTTTCATGTCTTACTTTGTCAAATGCTTTTTCGAAATCAACGTAACAATCATGCACATCAAAATTCATATCCATGCATCGTTGACTATGGCTAACACATTAAAAGCAAATAACGCTTCTTTGGTTCCTAGTCCGTTTCTGAACCCAAACTGACTATTATCTATTCCTTTTTCCAGTTGTTTTATTTATATGACCATGTATTATTTTCAAGAATAATTTAAGAATGTGATTTATTAGTTATATTGTTCTGTATTCACTGCAATAATTAGCGTTTGTATTTTTAGGGATAGCACAAAAGGTGGAAAGTATTCTCCACAGTCATTATAATTATTTATTTACTCTTCGTATATTCATCGTATTCAGACCCCGTATCTATGCCATAGACTAATATAAAATGTTTATGATCTACTTTAAGTCTATACAAAATATTTGTTACTTGGCAACTCTTGACTTTCGTTAAAGTTTCATTAAGTGTAATTTCTGTTCATCAACTGATTAATATTATTAAACCTCTATTGGGTTTTTTGGCCGTAAATTAAAATTTTTTCTTGTCCTCTTTTAGGGTGGGACTTACCAAACCACGTGGTGCATCATGTAGTAAGCTGCAGTAACATGGCCGTTGCTATGGTTAAATCAACACTTATGTGGAACTATTTTAGTTTATCGTCATCTTAATTTAACTACAACTGCAGTTAACACTAAATTTGGCTGCATAAAGCCAACGAGTTATTTTTTCACCTGTTTGTCTTAGGGTTGCAATCTGAAGAATTGTCGATTTACCACCTCTGAAATCAGCCTGATATTCTCCTACTATCTGTTCTGCATATGGTGCCATATGTAGTACTGTGGAAAATATTTTATACACTGCATTTAGAAACGTAATTCCTCTGCGATTAAAGCATTTAAAGACATCTTCTTTTTTGTGTATGGTGCAAAGTATTCCAATATTCCAATCACTGGGGAGGAATTTATTTATGCAGTAATATATTTTGTAACTATATTTTAATCTATTATATTTATATTTAATATATTATATATATTATAAAAAAAAGCTTGTAGATATATTAAAAAGCAAAAATATTGACAGTCGTGATCTGAAAATTATATCTAATTTATATTGGAATCAAACTACCAAGGTAAGAGTTGACAGCCAGTACACCGAAAATATCAAAATACAGAGAGGAGTCCGCCAGGGTTGCGTGCTGTCCCCACTACTTTTCAATATCTACAGTGAAGCGGTATTTCAAGAAGCGCTCTCAGACTCAATAGAAGGTATATCTATCAATGGAGAAGTTTTGAATAACTTACGTTTTGCAGACGATACAGTAATAATTACGGATAACAACAATGATTTACAGAACGTAATACAACGCCTTAATGAACGCTGTCATGAGTACGGACTGAAGATAAATTTAAAGAAAACTAAATGCATGATGATGACTAAATCTGCACATGCAAATATCCAATTGACTATTGAAGATACTGCAATTGAGAGTGTTCATAACTATAAATACTTAGAATCATGGATAACATCAGATGTAGACCAAACCAAAGAAATTAAGACACGTATTGAAATAGCACGTACATCATTTATTAAACTTAAAAAGTTTCTTTGTTGTCGGGATATAAGGTTAGAACTACGCCTGAGAATGCTTCGATATTACGTGTTCTCTACTCTTAGTTATGGTTTGGAAGCTTGGACACTAAAACAAGTTCATCTGAATAAGTTGGCTGCCTTTGAATTTTGGTGTTACAGAAGAATCCTACGAAAGAATGTCAAACATGGAAGTAACTAGAAGGATAGAAAATGAGGCGGAAATAATATTAACTATTAAAAGACGAAAACTTGAGTTCTTGGGACATGTGATGAAAGGGCAAAAATACGCATTAATAACAACTTATTATGCAGGGCAAAATCCGAGGAAAGTGAAATGTGGGAAGACGAAGAATATCCTGGCTTAAGAACTTAAGGGAATGGTTTAAATGCAGTAGTGCAGAACTTTTTAGAGCAGCAGTCAACAGAGTCCGCATAGCCATGATGATTTCCAACCTTCGATAGAAGATGGAACTTAAAAAAGAAGAACTATATTTTATAGAAATTAAAATTAGCATTTTTTAAAAAGTGTGGAAAGACCCTGGAAAAGATAATGGGATGAATTCTAAATACAAAGATGTGGAAAGCCTTAAAAGACAAGAGTGGATGATAGATGGGTGACAAGAAATAGGTATAGTTGTTATAAGCAGCTTTCATTCTTGTCCTCAGTTCTGATATATTCTTCGTAAATTCTAAAGTATTTCCAACTTTTATTATTAAATAAACCACGTTAGTTCCGTTTCGAATTTAAATATATTCCTACGAAGTGACAAGCAAGAACCGACGACGTATGTTCGATATACCGGAAAATTAAGATATATTCCATTTTGGGGCACTTTACGCGTTGACATTTTTCAGCTAAGTTGGTCGCTGATCGCGATTTTTTCCATTTCCTTTAAAAGATCCAAACAAATTCAAAATACTTCGTGCGACGACACATATCGATAAAAAGTGCGATTCAACCTCGTTTTTCACTCGTCAGAGGAGAAAAAAATTAATTTGCCCCGAGCTCACACACGTTTTGCGTGTTTGTGTGTAATCGTGACTATATTTGGAAGTAATCTTTCAGACCAGATACGGATTTTTCTGCTTCGGATTCTTTTAATGTAATATTTCACCTAAAAATGTTACGAGATGTGGTATACTTCTGTTAAGAGTGTGCGCTTCATCTAATATAAGGATGATGCAAATAAAAGTTATATAAGAGTGCGATAATACAGCTAAAGTCAATATGACATACTTAAAAATGATCACAGTATACTAGGGGAGTCCGATAATTACTCTGCTTACTAAAGAAAAGTGGTGATTTACTTCTCAACATATTCTTTTTTGAACTAGATACAATTAACCCAGCGATTTTCTTACTTCTTAGGTATCCGACTTAGGCAAATTATTCGTCTATGGCGGCGATGACCTCCTCATTCACCTTAAATTTCTGTCTGTTGAGTGCCTTTTTTTAGTTTGTAAACAAAAGGAAGTCGCATTGGGTCAAATCTGGAGAATACGGTGGATGGGATACCATGTTCGTTGCCCGATTTGTAGGCGGAGGTATGAGCTGGTATGTTATCATGGTAAAAGAGTACTTTTTCTTCGTCAAATGTTGTCGTTTTTCTGCAATTTGGCGTTAAATTAGCCCAATAATTTGGCTCTAGTACAGCCCTGTGACCGCTTTATCCTTCTCCATCTAGTCGATGTAAATCCCAGAAAATGCTGGCCATCATATTTCCAATCGATAGGACAATCTTCGCCTTTCTGGTATACACCTCTGATAGGACAACTGGTATACACCTCTCTGGTATATACCAGTGGAGTAGATGTTTTGTAGACGGTGTCGAAACCACGTAGAAACTCCTTCGGGTTACTCTTAAATACTGTCAAAAACTGGAGCGGCCGGACTGAGTAGACACAGCAACTATCGTGCCAATATGACATACGAGGACTTTTAAGATGCCCACGATATCGTTGATTTTTGCCACATTATCATCCGTAGTAGCCATTTTCGGGACATTGAGGAGTGGATCATTCAAAACCCATGTGCGATCACGTTAAAAGTCAAAACAACTTTTGACGGTTGTCATCGAAGGAGAAAAATCACCGTACACAGCATTCAATCGCTACTCGATTTACCTTCCAAAAACAAGAATCGAATCACCGACTGATTCTTTTTTCAGATTTCTAAAATCCGCGTACTCGCCCACTTTCACAAGCGGTAAAAACAAAACTACATCTTCTATTCGGCTGAAATTTTGACATTAGCCGTTTACAAGAATGTATGATACGATAGTAGATTTCTCTTGAGATAGTGGCGTCATCGTGCGGTGGGGCTAAGTACTTGTGGGCTCCCATGTAAGGAAGTTATTAGTTCTGTTAATAAAATAAAACTTCTTAGACGAAAATTTTTAGTATAACATTAAATAAAATGCCATAAACTTACGGCTTTATAAATTTTTAGACAGTTAAGAAATTGCACTAGAACGGAACAAAACTTTAAAAGCATACCATTACTTAAAAAATTAGAAGATGAACATGAACAACCAGATTTAGACAACACTTGTGACGGGTAGTTCTTTCGAGGCGACAGACTCAGTAAAATACAGGTTGAAATAAAAATTAATCTATTAATTCTAATATATGTACAAAAATAAAAATAGTAGTACATTGTTTACCGGGTAGGAAAAGCTTAACATTCCTGGACGACTGTGAAGATTGCTAAGTCGAGGCGCAAGCCGAGACACAACAGCAACAGAGAGTCCAGGAATGTGGCTTTTCCTACGAGGTAAACATACTATTTTTCCGCAAATCGTTTAAAATTCAACAGATATTGATTGATTTAAAAAAAAACGCGATAATTTTATTCCCAAATAAATGGTGCTTTGAAATTCCTAATAAAATTACTTGGGTTACTATGGAAACGTATTGAGGTTGAATTGTCAAACTTGACGCTTATAAATTTAATTTATGTAGAACACTAACAACTGTACGGAAATATCATTTTCTTACAGTAAGGAAATGACATTTCCTTACAGTAAGGAAGTCCTGACTTTTTCTTCAAGAAATTTTGACAGGAATGTCAAAATTTCCTGGCGATTTGCGGAAAAATATATTCTATATCTCCGCCTGGATACCGCGAGAGTGAATTTCCCGGCGGACGTCTGTAAAAGAAAAATTATTATTACTAACAGAAAATGAAATAAGCGAATTCGATCGCACGCATTCGAAGCACTTATACTCGCTTCCACCTCAGTCCAGCGGAAGCGTCAAATGCTCTCGCAATCAAAATATTCGATCGTGCAGATCCAAGTTATACTCTGAGTCAGAGTTGACAGTAACGTTCAATCCACTATACCCACGGATTCTCCTTGATTAAGGACAGAGCATAATCCTCATTGCGGAAGTCTCTCTGTCCGGGTTGGCTCGCCAGGGATCCTAGAGCGTTAGCCACAAGACCCTCTTTAACTCCGCCGGCCGTTCGCTTTAAATAGCCGCTCCGGACCCCAACTCGTCGTCTTGTCGTGGAGATGGATGCGTGATTATCGACACTTCCACTGTTCAAACTGTTGAACGCTGTTGCTGTAGGACGTTCCGCACATTATTACACACTTTAATAGGTGGATCAGTTCCATACGATAAGGATTTAAAATAAAAAATTGTACACTCATACAAATTACTGAATAGGCTTTGGAGCAGTTAAAAAAGGTTCCTAATTCTCATCGAAAAATCATCTTTAGTGAAGAACGCTATTTTTTGGATAAATGAGTAATTCAGAAAACAGCCTTTGGGGTCAAAAAAGTCACTATTTGGTTTAGATTTTGAACTGGATGAGCTCTATAGGTCGACGATTATCAACTTGTTTTGGTCTGAATTGGATGATACAGACATCAACAACAGAATAGCACTACATGAATCACCACTAATACCAGATTATACAGTCTCTACGACTCACTTGAAGGTATGGTCATTTCATGTAGAGGTAATGTGAACTAGCCATCAAGATCGTGCGGTTTTTCTCCGTTAGACTCTTTCCTTTTTGTACAAGTAACTTCGAGGAAAATTATTTTAACAGCTGATTATAGTAACTTTAAGTCTCACCTAACTATGCTGTACCTGGGGTCACTCTTCTCATATTAATAAAGTATTTGGACAACAAAAAAGGTATGTTCGTATTATCTCTTGGCTTGGTTATAGAGCAGACTGTAGAAACTTGTTTAGAGCATTTAAAGCTTTAATTTTTCCTTGTGTATATATTATGTAGCATCTGTTGCACATCCATTACAATGCGCATTCAGATTTGTACTTGTATTACATTTGACTTGTAAAATTCTTTTTGTATTATTATTACTAATCTATCTATCTTTCTGTGAATTTTGGAAAATTTATGCATTAACTTATGAAAAAATGTATTTGTACTTTTTCCTATTTTACAGTGAATTTTAGACTATAAAACAATGATGTTACTCAAATTACCAACAATACAAATTAATAAAACAGTTCATAAAATAAAAACATCTTCTAACATTTAAATTTAATAGGCTTATGTTCTTATAACTTGGTTTTTAGTACTGATTTTCATTCTATATAAATCCCAACATGTTTCCCTCATATTATAAATTTCTTGTGACAGGTCTATCCCATTTTTTGTCAATTTTTAGAATCTCTCCTCTTCCAGACAGGCATTGTCATCTTAAACATTTCCCGTTTACTCAAGTACCCATTGTCTTGACATAAATTGCCAAAACTCTCATGTAGTTACAAAAACAACAGTCACCGAAGTCGTTAACTCGCCCTATACTAAAAATCCCCTCATTCTGTCATATCATCCACATTCGCCATATATCACCCTTAACGTGGTGGCATAAAATAAGGCACAGGAGATGTCGCTTTTCCTGGAATGATGTATGGAATTTGAACTGCAGACAGACACTATTTATTTATATCTTTTTTTTTGAGTCACTCCACGACACATGAATTATTTTCTAAAAATTGGTATAGGCGACACGTTCGGGCCAAAATCTGAATTTACTGGTATTATTGGACTCCAGGACCGGTTCGGCTCAAATGTATGGAATTTATTAAACAAAATTGTCAAAAATGTCATAATTTTAGATTAGTAATTATTTAGATTTTTTTCTAAAATTTACACCTTACAAGTTGCATAATATTTTTTTACAATAAGTAGATATTCTCATTACTTCCATTAGGTAAGAGATATCATTGATGTATACGGGGTAAAGTACTGAAGACTAAAATAGTCTTTTTAATTTATAAATCAAGCCTTCATAATACGCTTTATGAAATGCTTGCGCTATATCCATAAATACAGCTTAATTGATTTACTTCGATATTGACTTAGTCAATCACATATCCTGGACATATCCTTTATGTTTTAAAATAACATACATGTAAAATCAGAGTTTGTTGTTAATATTGAAAGCAAACTAAATGTATGATCATATACTTACAATGTCGTGATAGTGTCGTGAGGTTTTTTCCTTGTTTGTTCCTCAGGATTTACTATGGAATAACTAACAGGAGAATTTTACTGTCCTCATTGAATGTGGTTGTCTTTTTAAACACAACTCACGTATATGTTTTTTGCGACGGATATTCTTAAGGTAAGTTGATTTCATGTAATCGAATTAACTATCATCCAATAAAGTCGTCCCAAGAACGCAACTATTTTTAAAGTCTTATATAAATATTATGCGTTTAAAAGTTTAAATTTAAAAATGCATAATATATGTCTGAATTGTCAATATGAATAATTCAGATACAATTAAATTATTAAAATAATTTTTTATTAAGTACCAAATACAAAATTTGCTTAATTTATTGTTTTGCATTTTGACGTTTTGATTTTCTAAATGAAAATTGAAAAATTAGAATAAACTTAATTTTAAAGCAAAATTGTTGTTTATTCCACAACAATTAGTTATTTAGTTTATTAAATAGCTCCACAAAATTTTTATTTATATTCAGTTGCTGCTAAAACTATTGGTTCACTCAACCAATGAGCTCGTCCTTCGTTAGAGCAAAAATGTCAAAAATTATGCAAAAACAAAATCTAAATACGCCAATTACAAATAGCCAGCAATTGCTTGAAAAAATCTTCTGCAAAAAGATCCTTTAGTCAAAAAAACTTGTTTATCGTCACTCAGTTTCATTAACTTGTGGACAGTAACATGTCAATTCAAGTAGAGTTTTGATTTAGTCATTAAATTTGTGAAAACAAAGAAAAATCGGTAAATTAGTATTTTTTACATTCATGGCAGTTGTTGCAGTATTATTAACTCCTAAAAAATATCCCTAAGATTAAGATCTTTTTTTTTCGTAAATTTTTCCGATCTTTTAATTGTTATTTCGTTATTCGGGGTTGAAATGAATCTAAAATACCTCTCTATCTCCCTCCAATGTCACTAGAGCCCAAATTGAGCGTTGGTCTCCTCCAAACTATGCCTCCAACATTTCCAATCCCGCGCAGATCTTCTTCAGGTTCTCGAGTCTAGCTAATTTTATGCCACCGCTGTCACTGCATTCCTCCACCTTTTCCGTGACCTTGCTTCTGGTCTTGCGCCCTGCATTTTACCATCTAGGACTCGTTTTGGCAATCATTTAGTCTCCATTATCATTACATAACTTATCCATCAAAGTTCTGAAGTTTAACGAATTCTGAGATCGGTGCCTCTTTAAACAGTTTGTAGAGTTCATGGTTGTACCTGTATGTTGTAAATTAATGGGAAAATCCCAGTAGTTGGCTGTATACTATAGTTTAAAAAACTTATATAGAAGTAAACACTTCAAATTTGTATGTTAGGTATAAACCATTGAATTTAGAACTTTTTTAAAAGTGTCGTCCAAAATTTATACAGGTGCAAAACGTGACGTTTTCGATCTAGTTCAGATCATCCTCAGTGCCTTCTTTTGTAATTGAAACTAACACTAAAATAGTAGCTGTGACATTAATATATGGTTTTACGTGTTTCAAAATTTTAATTCTAATGCGACCTTAGGTGGATGACATTGGATAAAGATTTTAATACTTAAAGAGCAACATGTTTCTTTGATCGTAAAAAAAATGTTGCTCTTTAAGTATGAACATCTACAACCATTGTCATCGACATAGGGTCGCATTTGGAATTTAAATTTTTCTTCTTCTTCTTCTGGTTCCTATCCGTTTCGGATGTTGGAAATCATATTGGCAATCATAACCTTGCCCGCTGCGGCTCGAAACAGCTTCGTTAAGGTTTCCTTAAACCATGTTCTTAAATTCCGCAGCCATGATATTCTCCTTCTACCGGTTCCTCGCTTACCTTTGACTTTACCTTGCAATATAGACTGTAGCAGGTAGTAACGGTGCTGATTTCTCATAACGTGTCCCAGATATTGCAATTTTATGCGTTTGATCATAAACACAATCTCTGGTTCCTTCTTCATTTTTCCTAGAACTTCCTTGTTCGTGATCCTTGCTGTTCTTGATATTCTCAGCATTCTTCTATAAAGCCACATCTCAAATGCTTTAAGTTTTTTAATAGTGGTGTCTGTAAGCGTCCATGCCTCCGCCCCGTACAACAACACAGAGAAAACATAGCATCTCAAATGTCTCAATTCTCAATGTCCTTTTCGTATCAAGGGATATGTTGTGACTTTTGAAGATGGCGCTCATTTTGTTCTTGCAAGACCGTTCTTGCCTTTCCTATGCGGCACTTTATTTCCTGTACATTGCTCCACTGTTCGTTTATAATAGTTCCCAGGTAGCAATACCTGTTTTTTAGGTATCGCTATGAATTCTGATTCTAGCCATTTATCAGGGATGATTCCTGTATTGTATACTTTATTGAAGACAGCGGTGATCCAATTTATTCCTTCTTCCTCCAAGAGTTTTAAAAATTCAGTTTCGATATTATCAGGCCCTACAGCTTTCCTGCTTTTCATCCGTTTTATTGCTTCTTCTACGTCGGATTTAAGTATGTCCGGGCCCGTCATCCTCTCTGAAAATGGATGCCTATAATCCGTTCTTTGATCTTGAAAAAGTGTCTCCAAATATATTCTTCATTTGTCTTTCATCTCTTGGGTGTCAATGATTAATTTTCCATTGGTGTCTATGAGTTTCATTTGTGTTTGCTTTTTAAAAGTACCCGTTATTTCTTTTACCTTTTTGTGTACATTAAAATTGTCATGCTTGACTTGTAGTCTTTCTATCTCTTTACATTTCCTACAGCTTCTTTTTCTTTAGCTTCTCTTATTCTTCTTCTGATGTAAGCCTTTATTTTTTTATACTCATCCTTATTTTCTTTAATTAACCTTCTGCGTTCCATTAAGTGAAGGATTTCTGGAGTCATCCAAGATTTCTTCTTTGTTTCTTTGTTTGGTTTTCGGTTTGTAAATTTTTAGACATGTAAAACCATATATTGAGGTCACCGCTACTATTTTAGTAATAGCTTTAGCTTCAATTACAAAAGATGGCACTAAGGATGATCTGAACTAGATCGAAAACGTCACGTTTTGCACCTGTAAATTTTAGACGATACTTTGGACACAAAAGTTTTAAATTAAATGTTTTATATCTACATACAAATTTGAAGTGTTTTAGTTCTGTATAAATTTCTTACTTTGGTGCGTTTTTCAATGTTGGTAATTCTTTCATCTAATCCATTTAGTTTTTCAAATATACGGTTTAACAAAACATAAATAGAAGTTTTACTCTTCTAATAGCATTAATTATTTGTTTTTTTATTATTTTTCTTCTGAGTAAATTTTCGAGGATGCTAATGTTGTTAAACAAATGCTTAGACATACATACATGATTCTGAAAGTTTCTAAAGGGATAAATAATTTAAATTTGACAAGTTACGCAATTATCATCTTTTCTTATTTTTTAATATAATTAAAAATATTCCATTATTTTTATTACTTCAAATTGCTGGTAGTATATTAAACGCAATGTATTATTAAAATGCGGTTTGTTGAGCTTGAAATTATTATTGTTGGCCTTTAAATTTAATCAACATAGTTATTCTTTGTTGATTGTTCTTGGGAATAATTCTCTGCATTTACATGATTATTTACACACTGCGGTTCTAATAATAATTCATAATTCGCTTCGTTTGAACGTAAGTTAGTAATAACAATTATATAAAATAATAGCTTTTATAAGGTAGCAAGCAAATAACGATAAATGTAGTCTGAATTATTATAAAAACAGATTATATTTACAGCGTCGATTTTTGTTTAGTAGGTTAGACAAATACGGTGAAATTTTAGCGCATAAATAAACAGAAGGGTTTTGACAAGCAAGGATTGAGGGGTTTTTATATTATCGCACATAATTTCATTCTGAAAGAAGAAACAGAAATGCAAACAGTATTCAGTATTAGATAAGTTATAATTTGAAAGTTTGACTACCATGATTTCAAAAATTATTTTAATCAAATGATACATTTTCTACCGAATAATTCTGTCGGAGTTATGGACACTGCTAGTAATAATTCAATATCAAAGAAATAATCTGATAGTAATTGAATAAAACAATATTAAATTGGTTAATAAAAAAAATAAAGGAGGAAGAATGAATACACAAAAAAGAGCTTTTACGGCTATGTTAAATGCGTTAATCCAACTTACTATTGGACCACCTCCCTACACTCCCACTCTGATGTCACAAGATGGCGGCTGTCAACTGTCATGCCAACTGTCATGTCAACTGTCATCGTTCAAACGTAAGAATGGCGTCAATTCTTCTTATTTTCGTCTGCCATCGTTCAAACGTGAAGATGACGTCCATTCTTCTTCTTTTCGACTGTCATCGTTTAAACGTGAAGATGACGTCAATTCTTCTTCTTGTCGTATGTTATTGTTCAATTGTGAAGATTGCGTCAATTTCTTTTTCGTATGTCATCGTTCAAACCTGCCATCAATACGCCATACCTTTCCAATTCCTCTAGATCTACTCCATCCTTTTCCATTAGGGCTAAAATGACTAGCTGCTCAATATCTATCAACATATAGATTTTTAACTCTATCATTATCTGGTCTATACACCCCAATTTTGCTCTTAATATTGTTCTGAAGCTATTTTCTTGGGGCATTTTAAATTAATTACCATTTAACTGGGAATAAGCCACAATTAAGGATAAAAATACGTTTATTGACGTTTCAATTTCCACTTCGGAAATCGTTCTCAAAATACAAACAGTAAATTAAACAAATTTTGTTTTTTGTTACATAGTGAAAAATTCTTCTAATAATTTAATTTTATCTGACTCATTTATATTGACAATTAAGACATACATTATGCATTTTAAAGTAGACGACTTTAAAATGATATTGCCAATATTGTTGAGTTGCGCTGCTGGGACGACTTTACTTATAAAATAGTTCATTCGATTACATGAAATCAACTTTAACTTGAGAATATCCGTCAGAAAAAATCATAGCATGTAATTCGTCTTTAAAAAGACAAACACATGACATGATGACAGTAAAATTCTCCTGTTAGTGATTCCATTGTAAATTATGAGGGAAAAATTAGGAAAAAAAACCTCATTGCGATGAACGCGATGAACTGCCCCAAGTCGTTGTCTTTCTTCCCGGAAACTATGAAATAATTCTTGCAGTTTTCGCATCTTCAAAAAAATTTTCTTCTAATCTCTCCAAAAGCTTACGATCTTCATGAGCGGTAGATATTTTTGGTCTTCCATAACCTTGCTTTCTTTCGAGAGTTTCTTGTTCTCTCCATCTTTTATTAATATTAAAAACTGTTGTTCTACTTACGTTAAAATGGTTTGCTATGGCAGATAGTGACCAACCATCTTCTAATTTCTTTACAATTCTTGCTTTTAGTTGTTTGCTAGCCTGTGGAGCCATTTTTTTTAGGTTGAACAAAATAATTTATATGAAAAATTTTAAGATTTGGCAGTGACAGTGACAGTATGTGAATAATAAGTATTTATCAACGAGTTAGAATCAATGGAGAGGGCATCACGTGACTAAAAACGACCTCACTTCGGCCATATTGTTAATATTGTTTTGACACTTTCGACAGATCGTATATGTTTGTTCACATTTGTTGTTTTTTGAATATTTTTAGTTTTATAATACTTTTATCACTATAGGAGGCAGAAAAATCAGTAACCTGCGATACGCAGATGACACACTTATACTAGCAGCGAATGAAGTCGAAATGATTACCATCATCGAACGGCTAAGCCGAATAAGTGAAGAATTCGGACTTCAAATCAACACCAGAAAAACAAAAATAATGATTGTAGACAGAGCAAATAATAATCTACCGCATATACGTCAAATAGGGATTTTCGAAGTAGTCGACAGATTTGTATACTTGGGCTCTCTGATAACCAACAATGGTGATTGTTCCTCAGAAATCAAACGTAGACTAGGAATGGCCCGAACCGCAACTGCTAAATTAATTAAAATATGGAAAGACCGAACAATAACAAGGAATACTAAGCTTAGGTTGGTCAATGCCCTTATTTTTCCCATTGCTACATATGCAGCTGAAACATGGACTCTCAAAAAAATCGATAGGAGTAAGATCGAAGCCTTCGAAATGTGGGTATATAGAAGAATTCTACGCGTGTCCTGGACAGAACATAGAACCAACCTGTCAATTCTGGAAGAGCTTCATATAAAAGACAGGCTACTAAAAAAAGTAAACCAAGCCTACCTAACTTACTTCGGCCACATAGCTAGAAGAACGGGCACCATGGAACTATTGGTAGTAGAAGGTAAGGTAGAAGGCCGAAGACCAAGAGGAAGATCTCCAATACGATGGGTGGACCAAATGAAGAGTTTGGTGGGAAAATCCCTACATGAAGCCGTCCATATGGCACAAGATCGCAGTCAATGGAGACAGCAGACCAATAATATTTAGGGTGTCACTACGCCCTGACAAGGGCTAAAGGATTGAGGAGGAGGAATACTTTTATAGAAACTGTAATATATTGTGATAGTGCATAATAATGGTGTGGGAGTGGCAAACTATTTTTGGATAAATACCTATAACTTTGGTTTGGATCAACCGATTTTCACGAAAGTAGTGTCATTAGGAGGAGTATGGATGATTTAATTTATATCAACTATAAAACAATTGGATTTAGTTTTAATTGTCATGGGTAGAGGGTACTTTTGAATAGAAAAAATTAAAATTTATTTTTTTTTCAAAATGTTTAATGTAAACACCTATTTATTGTAAATTATAATAAAACTGGATTAAAGTCGTAAAAAAACGGCGCAAACCGTATGTTGATAGCTTTTGTAGAACTCAAGATGTGAATAAAAACGCATAAACATAAATAAGTATAGTATTGACTCACCCTTTATTATAACTTAAAAGTAAATAAGTGAAAGATCATACAAACATCTCGATCATTAAAACCTAATGTCCAAATAAATGTTGAAATTGTTTTTCATCATTGTCCACACAAAGGTGTAATCTTTCGCGCGGAGACATAACAGCTGCTTCAATCTCAGCTGTTCATAACTATTTATTGCGTTTATAATGCGCAGTTTTATCTCGACTCGCGTGGTTGGTCAAGTTTGGTACACTAAGTCCTTCAATTTTCCCCACAGATAAAAGTCCAGATATGTTAAGTCTGGAGATTCCCCTTCCAATCCATTTATTTGGATAACTTGCATACAAATAATATCGAACTCGTCTGGAAAAGTGCGCAGTACGCCCGTCATGTTGTAATATCATATCTCTTTTTGTTTGTAAGGAAATATCTTTCAATAAAACAGGCAACTGATTTTCCAAAAAATCCAAATATTTTTCGCCATTTAAAGTTCTATCAAAGAAATCTGGACCTACGATCTTTCCATCAACTATACCACACCAAACATTAAGACTCCATCTACCTTGAACCTGCACCTTATGTATGCAATGTAGATTTTCTTTAGCCAAATAATGCATATTATGCAGATTAACACCACTCGCACTATTAGACGTAGCCTCGTCTGTTCACAAAATCTTTGACATGATACGCGATTGTTCTTCTAGCAGACCTAACATCCAATTGCAGTAATCCAGCCTTGCATCAAAATCTCTCTCATGTAAAGCTTGGTGAAGAACTACATGATAAGGATGCAGTCTAAAAACCAAAACAACAAATAATATTGGTGAAAAAGAAACCACTATATTTACTAAAACTCAAAAATCTAGCAAAATCTACAATTGTTTTACAAGATAAATCGTGCATAAGTATTTTTAAGAAACGGATAAAAGGATAAAAGCGCCGTGTTGCCGTTTTTATCGGAATATTAAAATAACAGTTGAATCTAAAGTTTAAAGGGAATTCATACAATTCTGCATTTGATATACTCATCACGGATTATTAGTTCTCATAATTAATTACTAATATTACCAATATTAATATCTATTGAAAAAAGTGCAATCTTCAATTCGGATTATAATATAACACTTCCGAAAAAACTATTTTTAGTCATATAAAATAACAATGGTCAAAATAGGTATCAACATTAAGATTCTTTTGCTACAAAAAAATTTGAAAGTACCTACTGATTTATTTTTTAATTTAATTTATAATACAGGGTGAGTCAATACTATACTTACTTATGTTTATGCGTTTTTATTCATATCTGGAGTTCGACAAAAAGCTATTAACATGCCGTTTGCGCTATTTTGTTACAAATTTAATTTAATTTAAAGGTGTTTCTATTAAACATTTTAAAGAAAAACGAATTTTAATTTTTTCTATTCGAAAGTACCCTCTACCTATAACAATTAAAACTAAATGCAATTATTTTATGGTATAAATTAATTCATCCACACTCTTTCTAATAACACTAATTTCGTTAAAATCGGTTAATCCAATTCAAAGTTATAGGTATTTATCCACAAATACTTCCCCACTCTCCCCCACCCTTTATTTGAAAAAATAAAAAAAGTACTTGAACAACTTTGTGAAGAATTAAGGTCTCTTTCTAATTTACTTATTTAATACTTGGTATAATTGGGCATATTTTACAAAAAACTGGTTTTCAAATTTTCTTCACAGGTTACGCCCCCTAGCGGTTAACCCAGAAACTTATTTATTTAAAAACTTATTTAAGTTATTTCCAGCGATTTCTCTTGGCCACTTTTACTAAGAAATTTTTTCTTCTAAAGTTATAACATTAGTTTCTGATATATAGCCGAGAGATCGGCTTATTGGACCACCCGGTACATACATTAATAGTATTTTAATATTAAATAAAGATATCGAGAAACTGACATTAACAATTCTTCTTCTTCTTCATGTACCATGTCCTTCAAGACGTTGGTTGCCACCAAAGCTATCCTAATTTTATTTACTGCCACCCTAAATAGCATGCTTGTATCAACACCATACCAATCTCGCAAGTTCTTCAACCACGAGGTTTTTCTTCGTCCTGGACTGCGTTTGCCTGCTATTTTTCCTTGCATGATATTTTGTAGCAACCTATATTTGGGACCTCTCATTACATGTCCGAAATATTCCAGCTTTCTCTGCTTGATGCTTTTTATGATCTCAATAGTCTTGCTGAGATGTTCTAGTATTGTGGAGTTTCGAATCTACTCCACCCAAGGAACTTTTAAAATTCTTCTATAGCACCACAATTCGAAAGCCTCAAGGCGATTTAGATCGATTTTATTCACAGTCGAGGACATTTATTAGCAGCGAAGGAGGCGGATCCTCAATACCAATCTTAAGTCTCTGTTACATAACACCTTGGACATCCTTCTAGAAGCAGCTCTAACCTACTCTATCCTAGATCTAATTTGACCGTGACTTTCTACGTTACAATTTAATAGCTGTCCAAGGTAAACGATTTTATCAACTTGCTCAAGTTTGGTATTATTTACATATAAAAACGGTTTTATATGCTGTTGTTTAACAATCCTTAAGGCAGCCAAATAAAGAAACTTCGTACTAATTGAACGAGCGTTATTGGAGCCGTTTTGACTTTATTAAACAAGCAAAAATAATTATAATAACGGCTCGTCTGTCTGTCTGTATTGTAAAATTATACATAATTTAAATGAAACGAAATTAGACAATAACCCTTTTCGAGTTCAAAAATGGCGGAGGGGGTATTTTGTATTCGGTCGATTGTTAGATTAAAACCTTTCGGTTTAATTAAAAAAGGGTTGAATAATGTCCAATTTGCTTCCTGTTCCATAGTAACCGTTTCCTTGTGTTCCTTATTCTTTTGATGTTAATAATTTATTTGATTTAATGAGGTTTTTTGTTTGATGTTGCTAATTACTTTCTTGCTTTTATAAGAAAATTGAAACAAGATTATATTTGTTTTTTTTTTCATGTTACAAAGACACGTACCTTTGTAAAACGAGATTGAAGTTAACGAATTAAAGTCTAATACTAATTACACAAATTAATTATAAATAAAAGATTTATGTGAATATGAGTATTTTTTTCGTCATTTTTTTGTCGGTCTATCTATATTATTTTCGTCGCTATGTTTACTTAACGGCATAATTCATGCTTCGAAAAAATATCGTCGCATCAGCGTCAAGCTCCGGCAACAAAACAATATCTGGATTTACTACTCTAATCCAGGAGATATATCTACGACCATCCAGGATATCCAGAGATCCAGAAATAAATGTTATAGTTGTTGGATGATTGTAATTCGGAGAATTTACAGCAGCGATTTAACTGGCGTTGTTGTAAACACGGAAAGGTTAAATTATAGTTGGGTGTTCGCGTTTATATTTTCAATGGCTCTATGGTAATTTTACGTTGAAGCCGATGTTCCTACTGAAGTAATTTCAATACGACTTTGAGGCTAGAAAAAATATTTTTGGACAGAGTTTGAAAAATAAATTGAGTAGAATATGCATTAAGAGCCTTCTTCTTCTTAAAGTGCCCTCTCCTCAATGGAGGTTGGCTACTACAATTTTAAACTCTTCTCTATCTTCAGCTGTTCTTATTAGCTGTTCAAAATTTAGCCCTGTCCATTGTCGGATGTTTCTGAGCCATGATAGTCTTTTCCTTCCTAGGCCTCTCTTTCCCTCGATTTTTCCTTTCACTATAAGTTGGGCATATTGGTACTTATTATTTCTCAGTATGTGGCCTAGGTATGATGTTTTTCTTACTTTTACTGTGTTAAAAAGTTCTCTTTCCTTGCCTATTCTATGCAGCACTTCTTCGTTTGAGGTATGCGATGTCCATGAAATTTTGAGTATTCTCCGGTAGATCCACATTTCAAAGGCCTCCAATTTATTTACGGTTGATGTTTTAAGGGTCCACGTTTCAACTGCATATAGAAGAGTCGACCAGACGTAGCATTTTGATAAACGTAGTCGAATTTCGAGTTTTATTCGAGAATTACAAAGCAGTTTTTTTATTTTTTCGAAGGATTTTCTAGCCTGTTCTATTCTCGATCTTATTTCTTGATCAGGATTTAGGCTGCTATCGATCCAACATCCCAGGTACTTAAATCTATTGACCTGTTCTAAGATGTGCCCATTTATTGTGCAAGGTTGAGGTACGTTTTGGTTTTTTCGGATTGAAATCACTTTGGTTTTTTTAATGTTTATTTTCATACCAAATTGCTCACAGGTCGAGTTGGTCTTGTCGATGAGTCGTTGTAGACCTGAGTCGGAATCCGCAATTAACACTGTATCATCGGCGTATCTGATACTGTTGATATTTACGCCATTCACCTTGACTCCATCCTTGGAATCCTCCAATGCTTCTTTAAATAGAAACTCGGAGTAAAGATTAAACAGCAGAGGCGACAGAACACATCCCTGTCTAACTCCCCTCCTAATTTCTACTTCTGCGGATGTGGAACCTTCGATCCTAACTCTGGCTTTTTGGTTCCAGTACAAGTTTTTTAAGAATTTGATGTCTTTTCCATCTAAACCGACTTCTTGCAAACGTTCTAATAGTAGGTCGTGTCTTACTTTATCAAATGCTTTTTCGAAGTCTATAAAGCATATAAATATATCTTTCTGTTGGTCGTAGCATTTTTGGGCGAGAACTAATAAACTGAACAGGGCTTCTCTCGTTCCCATGCCGGCTCTGAATCCAAACTGATCGTCTCCGATGATTGTTTCGCACTTTCTATAGATACGATTATGTACGATTTTAAGTAGGACTTTTACAGCATGACTCATAAGGCTTATCAGACGGAACTCATTGCACTGTTGTGGGTTTGGCTTTTTTGGTAGTGGGATGAATATTGACTCCAGCCAATCTTGAGGTATTTTACCTGTATCATAAATGCGATTGAATAAAAGGACAAATAATTCGATATTTTCTTCGCTGATTAATTTGAGCGTTTCTGGATATATTCCGTCTGGACCTGGGCTTTTATTTGTTTTGAGATGATTAATTGCATTTATGATTTCAGATTTCAGAATTGTTGGCCCTTCGTTGTTATTTTCCAATCTTGGTTCTTCTCGTATGTCGTGAAATAGAATTTTAATATAGTTTTCCCATTCTTTCAGTTTATCTTCCGTTGATTCTAGCAGTTTGTCATCCGTGTTCAGCATGGTGTGAAAAGTCGTTCTCTTGGTAGTCGATGTAAACTCTTTTACCTTTTTATGTAAATTAAAAAAATCGTGCCTTTGTTGCAGTTCTTCTATTTCAACGCATTTTGTTTTCAGCCATTTCTCTTTTGCTTCGGTTATTTCGGCTATTAAGAGCCAGTTCTAGGATAATATGAAGGGTATAAATGCAAAACCAGACATTTGACGTATAAGTTGTTTTGAGTAAATCCCAAAAAAGCTACCAACGTCGTAATTTGACACCAATGAACATTTTATTTTAACCAAAATGTTCTATCTTTGATAAATATAGTTACTACTATTCAAAACATAAATTAGACTTGTTAGTAGAAAGATATTTTGGTTTAAAAATTAGACATGTCTTATTTTGCACGTGAGAGTTGCACATGTCTGCTTATGCATCCCTGATTTTGCATTTTTTTATAACATTAATAGCCTCGTGCGTGATTCTAACAAAAAGGATCGTAATAAAATAAATCAAATTTGAAAAATTTTGCTTTTATTGAATATACAGTATGGTGGAAATGAAAGGAATAAATTCGTTATTTCGTAAACCGGAGAGTTTAAGGAACAATCCTGAAACCCGTCGATTTTCATTTTTAAATAAGCTATTCGTAAGAATACAATTTTATTTTTGACGTCATCTATGTGAGCGTGATGACGTCATTGCTGAAATTTTTGAATAGAAAGGGGGTATTGTAATACATCATTTGAAAGGTCTTTTAAATACCTATTCAGCTATATCAATATGTCTAAGTAATTAAAGTTTGTAATTGTTTAAAAAAATAATTAAATTTTTATTATTTCAATAAATATTTATTAAGTATTATTTAATAAATACAACGAAACCTAAATTAAGTGCTCAAATTGTTTACCTTTAGCTAAAACACAATGAGAAAGGCGTGCCGCGAACTCTTCTCTAACATTCTCTAAAACTTCCGGAGTTATTTGAACAACCTCATTACGTATTCTTTCTTTCAGTTCATTAATATTTTGTGGTCTATTTTGATACACCTTACTTTTTAAATATCCCCATTAAAAGAAATCAAGAGGAGTCAAATCAGGTGACCTAGGTGGCCGTTCTATTGTTCCTCTTCGACCTATCCACCAATTTGGAAAGACGTTGTTTAAGTAATTGAGTACCAAGACAGCATAGTGTGGAGGCGCATAAATTTGCTGTAGCCATAAATCATTTCTGTTTGGAAACAGCTGATTCAATTCGGGAAGCAAGAAATTTTGAAGAAATTCTAAATATCAAGGACCTGTTAAGTTTTCTTCGAAAAAGTATGGTCCAATACACCTATTATCTATTATTCCCACCCAAACATTAATTTTCTCTGGGTATTCAGTACGGTACTCTTGCATCCAGTGTGGATTTACCGTAGCCCAGTACCGATAAGTTTGACGATTGACATGACCGTTTAGTAGAAATGTAGCTTCATCAGAGAAAATAATCTTTTTAAAAACATCGGATCTTTGATCACAAAATAAGCCACCTTCTTTTCCCCCTTCTTCCTTAGCAGTTCTCTGCTTCTTAGGCCGCGTTTCGATCAGTTGACGTTTTATCTCGTAACCACCACAACTCCGTCAAAAAAAAAGGAGTTCCCCGTTCCTTGAAGAGGCGTAAGCCTAAACAAGGTTAAAACTCAAGGTTAGTTCTGTTATTTCGTTCCATTATAATGTCACAAAATTCAATTCGTTTATCAAAATCATCTTCCATAAGTTTTTGTACTAAACTTACTTTGTAGGGATGCCACTTTTCCTTCTTTAGCTGTTTAAGAACTGTTGAATGGTCCATGTCATAATCTAATGCTACTTGCCGTGAACTGTTATGAATTTTATCTTGAAAAGCTAACAGAACGTCTACTTGTTGATTTTCAGATATTGGTTTTCTACTACCTTTAGGAAGGTCTTTAACATGGCCCGATTTTTTAAAATTTTTTCTCAATTTTGCTTACAGTGGATTGTGAAATTGGTTCTCGACGTGGGTATTCATTATTAAATAACGCACATACTTCTTTCTGCGTACGTGTTTTATCTCCATAACCAATCATTATGAGAATTTCAATTCTTTGCGTTTTAGTTAGCTTCATGTTCAAAGATACAAAGACTTTTTGAATAGGTTTACTACAAAAATACTATTAATCACTTGACAGAAAGATAATTAAGTTTGAATGCCCAACTATCAATGTTTATATTGATAAGGTAACTAGTTTTTTTTAAAAGGTAAAAAGTAGATAAAAAATACATTTCATTACCAGTGATGGTCTTTATAAAATTTATTTTTGGGTGTCAATAATACATCATATCAATACTTAATAAATATTTATTGTAGTAATAAATAAATAATAAATAAATATTGATATGGCTGAATAGGTATTTAAAAGACCTTTCAAATGATGTATTACAATCCCCCCTTTCTATTTAAAAATTTTAGCAATGACGTCATCACGCTCACATAGATGACGTCAAAAATAAAAAGGTATTCTTACGAATAGCTTATTTAAAAATAAAAATCATTGGGTTTCAGGATTTTCCCTTAAAGTCTCCGGTTTACAAAATAAAGAATTTATTCCTTTCATTTCCACCATACTGTATAAACAAAAACTAAATTATTAAGTTAATATCTTCAGTATCATCTTCTGTACCTTTAGGATCCTCTGGATGATTTTTCGCCTGGTTAGTGTTTTTCAAGTAGATAAAAGCTTTTGTAAAGAAATGAACACGTTCATCAGCCGCCAAATTCACCCTATTGTGTTTCGTAAGCAACCTTGATATGCTTTTTATTTTATTTTGGTTCTAAACGTCTCCCTACACTCAATGGTTATAACTGAATTTGAGTAATATTATTTCCGTTCTTGCAGATGCTCTTGGGCTAGAAAGCACATTTTTATAAACCGGTTCGCCTGTGACATAAATACCCCTTAACTACTTGTTTTTTTTAAATATTAATCGTATAGAGTTTAGATGGTTGAAAACGGAGATGCCAGGATCCAGGACTTTTAAGAACTTCTTGCACCTCACGTTTCCAGTCAAAAACTGTGTAATCTTCTCCCAACACTGTAGAATAATCTTTACTAAAATTAATATATATTTCTGGATCAATTATGGTGGCACATTTCTTTATTTTTTTTTAATTTGAGCAAATACTCGATCAGGGGGAAGATCAAGGGGGATATACGAAATCTATATACTTTATATGATGTACAGCACAGCATTGTAGCCAGTATTGAACCATTCCAATCATTGTGATATTCTTAGTCTAACCTCCACAATCATCAGCCACTCAACGCACTTTCTCTACCCCTTAATCAAAATGAAAGTTTGTCGATGTATAATAAACAGCGGAAACAGTCTCATTTGAATTGCTCTGGCGATCATTCTCTGGCCACATAAACGATTTTACTGATTTAGGATTAAGTGGGAACTCTAAATTTCCAGTTACAACTGTAAAAGTGTACAAATTTATTTGCATATTTGTTGGAGAACTATATCTCCAAACCAATAATTCTATTTTGTATCTAATAATTCTATTTTCGCGTCGGTTAGTCTACCTAGACCTTGTTTCTGAGAATGTTAATCCCCGCCCACAGCGCCTACTTGACGACAGACCGGCTTTTCAAAATGCATAAACAAAAAAATATTCCAGCGGGGCTAGTGATTTAGCGACGTTCGTAGGGCTAACATCTATATTTCAAAAGTTCGGAGAGGATTCTCCACGTTGCAGTTTACGCAATTGACCGGGAAGCCGTAATATGTGAATAAGTGTTATGGTGTTTTCGCTTTCGTTCGCAAATTGTAATATTCAAATTAAGTTCCTACGATAAGTTACACACTCAAATTTTATAAGCTCTATTTCTTGCCCTTTCTTTCTTTTTTCAATTAATTGTTTTATTTCACTATATCAATTCAACAGGCCAGATAAAAGCAACTTTGAAAGTCCATTTAAATGAAAATAAGCCACAATTAAAGGTTAAAGTACGTTTATCGATGTTTCAATTTTCACTTAGGAAATATACAAACATTAGTAAATTTACTAATGTATTTTTGTAAACTAAATGCAGATCTGCGAAAGTTAGGTACTGATACGAATACTAGGCCCTATAAATGAGAACAGTAGGTGACGATTCGGATACAATTATGAAATCTATAATATATATATATATATATATAAACAACCCTTTTAACCTCAGTATGTCTGCCTCTAGCATCTTTAATGGTAGGACCATGTATTTAAGATCGACGAAAACAAGTTTACAAAAACTGTTAAATGTAAAAATGAAGAGGAATAGACTTATCGGAAGACCAAGAAAGCGATGGGAGGATAATATCAATGACAACACAAAAAATCCTTTTGCCAATCAATTGTAAAGGAGAAGGCTAGTACGGACGTAACGAATGGAGAAGTTTGTTGAGGGTACCAGGGTTAGAATTGAGCCTTAGAGCCATAGGATGAATATTTTTCATATGCTTTTCATAATGCAAGTTTTCAATCCATAAACAAATAAAACCGGCATTTTGTTTTGTTATAATAATAATACCCTGTGAATAAGTCCTTTACTTTTACCTATTTAAAATTAATCTACACTTACAAACAGTAAATTATAGTTTATTTGTGATTACAAATAGGACTAAAATTTACTAATATGTTAATTCAGTAAATATAAAACCGCCCAAACTATCCTTTGGAGACAGTTAATTAAAAATTCGATATAAGCCGCTGAAATTACATCAAAAAATTGATGTAATCAACTTCATCCACTTTTCCAACGTATTATAATCCTCCATTCCCGATTGTCATTATTCATTTTCGTCGAATTGAAAGGTTTTGATGGCGAAAGGGAAACATCGACCAATTTAGAGAGAGCCAAAAATGCGCATATTGGTCGGAGTCAGTGAATATGTATATTATAACGAGAATAACGCTTTTGTTATGCTGCTTCTATAGAAAAATTATTTCTTTTTGTACTATTCAGTAATTTAATAGAACGTAGACAGGTCTATTTATAAATTTATAAGGCAGATAACGTAATTTAGATGCTGTGGGCAAAATAATAATGAGCCACAATTTTTTTATTTGTTTTTCAAAAGAAAACCTTTATAATATATAATAGTTCCCAACCCTTACCAACAAATTGGAGTATAACGGATATTGTATTAAGCTATTGTAATAAATTTTTGTAGTTATTTATATTTAATGTTTATGTTTTATTTGTTATTTACTAAATGTTCTCATTGCAAAAAAGTAGTAACTACAAAAATTTAAGTGAACGATCTTAACAACCAAAACATTATAGGTGTTCTTCAAT
Organism: Diabrotica balteata; assembly: GCA_918026665.1. NCBI lineage: Eukaryota > Metazoa > Arthropoda > Insecta > Coleoptera > Chrysomelidae > Diabrotica > Diabrotica balteata. The sequence goes on along the minus strand of OU898277.1, from coordinate 186,093,727 downwards.
TTTTCAAACAAATAAATTTGGTGACAGGGATGGACAGAATCCGCAATGAAGAAATAAAACGTAGAATGGAGCAAGAAAAAGACATTATAGATGAAGTCCAGAAAAAACAACTAACTTGGTTCGGTCATGTAAACAGCATGGCAGACGAGAGGTGTCCAAAGAAAATATTAAAATGGATCCCAACCGAAAGAAGGAAAAGAGGACGTCCAAGAAGAAGCTGGCGAGATGACGTGAATGAAGCCATGGAAGGAAGACAGCTAAATGAAGCCGACACCTGAGATAAGAAACGATGGAAACTAGGGACAGGAAAACAACGACAGTAAATTTGGTGGAAATTTACATAAATTCCAGTCATTTTTGTAAACTTTTAATAGTATGATCCACGGTGATGATTCTCTGACTGATATGGAAAATGTTATATATCTCAAAATGCAAGATGCATTAAATGCTGTTGATATAATTCTAATAATAATAATATTTCCCTCTCTGGTAAAAATAGTTTGGTACGTGAAACTTACCAAAAAGATGCACGAACTATAATTTTGCAGTAAAGTTATTGATAACTAATACTGTAGATACTAAAAGTCTACAAAACAATACCACATACTCACAAGTAAAAGACTAACGCGATAACCAATTCCTACAAAGCGTTAAACAATCTCATTTACCATCCAAAGAACTTCTTTTGGTAATTTTAATTCATATTTCTTCCTCTAAGCTCGACCTAGTCACTCTCAGACCAATTTAATTTTCACATGAATCAAATTAAACCTAAGATTTTAACCAATTTCTAAAGGTTATAAATGACAGAGACAAACATGTAAAAAATCTCTATCCAAAGTTCAAAGCAAAACATTAAGAATTTAATCAGAAGATACAATCACGTGTGACTGAACCTCTTCAGACACTACAACATTCAATTGGATTACCTAGCAGCTAGAACACACAAGTAGCCCATCGAACGAAGCAATAAGTATCACTTATCAATTGTTAGTCACTCAATAAACTATCTGTAGGAAGCGACCACAGACCAGTAAGAGCTAGAGTAACGATAAATCTACAAAAAGAAAGACCAAAGATGATAAACAGTTGCAAACGCATAGTTTGGAATTCACCAAATCATTCAGACGCATACATAAAAAATATAGCCGAAACTTTAGAGAGTAATAATCAAAACCTTTAAGTATCGACGATCACAATAAATTAATAACAGGCTCGGTTAGAAACGCACAACTCAAATTTTGCAAGAAAAATGACACCAAAAGTGAAAAGATTAACAAAAATACAAAAGCTCTCATGGAAATACGACGAAACCTAAGAGAGAACGAAAAGGGAAACAAAGAAGAATATAAAAAACTAAATAAAAAATTTTCAGCAGAAATTAGAAAAGATGTAAGAAGATATAATACTAATGTAATTACTCAAACAGTAGAAGAGAACAAAGGTTTAAAGATAATGAAAAGAAAACATACAAAAAGTAAAAAAGATATATACAAGCTGAGAGATAAAGACGGAAAGGCAACAATAGATAAAAAAAACATTCTAAAAATAACCAGAGAGTTTTATAAAGACCTCTATACCAGCCAAAGACCACAAGACAATTTCCCGACACGAGTAAAGACTCTCATAAATCAGGGATCAGAAATACTTTTATCCATTACTGTGTCAGAAGTAAGAACAGCTTTAAAGGAAATGTAGAACCATCGATCGCCTGGTGATGATGGACTCATTATCGAGGCAATAAAAGCAGGAGGAGAAATTTTATTAAAATCAGTAAGCGCACTGTTTAATAAATGCTTACATGCGCGTACGATTCCAAAAGACTGGAATAATGCAGTAATAGTCTTGTTACACAAAAAAGGCGATATTACTAAATTAGAAAATTATAGACCCATCAGCCTCTTGACACCTGAGTACAAACTCTTTATGAAAATCTTAACAAAGAGGCTAACACCTAAACTTGATTTCTATCAGCCCAAAGAACAGGCAGGTTTCAGGGCAGGATATGGCACAAATGACAATTTGCATACCATAAAGATATTAATGGAAAAGTGCATTGAGTACAACATACCACTGGTTCTTGCATTTGTTGATTACGAGAAAGCTTTTGATTCTGTAGAGTTTGAATAATAATGGAAGCCCTAAATCAAAGCCAAATAGATTACAGGTACACGACACTAATCAAAAACATCAACGAGAACGCTACATCAAGTATACGACTACACGAAGACACAGAAAAATTCAGCTTAGGTCAGGGAGTTAGACAAGGAGAAAATATTTCACCAAAATTATTCACGGCAGCTCTAGAGTCAATATTTAAGAGCACTCAATGGCAAGATATGGGCATCAATATAGATGGAGAAAAATTAAATCATCTAAGATTTGTAGATGATGTTGTGTTAATTTCAGATAACTTACATGATACAGTTTCTATGATGCATTCTGAAAGAGCAGGATTAAAGATAAACTTTAAAACTAAACTTATAATAAATCTCGTAATGAGTAGAAATATAACTATTGACAATAATACCATACAACAAACAGACACTTACAAATATCTGGGACACGAAATCAAAATAAGCAAAGACAATCAAACACATGAAATACAGAGGCAAATAGGCCTAACATGGGCAGAATTTGGCAAATTAAGCCATATTCTAAAAAGTGCAATTCCCATGTGTCTCAAGCGAAAGGTTTATAACCAATGCATTTTAACTGTATAAACTTATGGAGCAGAGACTTTAACACTCACGCAAAAATCTGCGAATAAACTCAGTTACACAACGAGCTATGGAACGTGCAATGCTAAACGTGAGCTTCCGAGACCACATAACAAACCAACAAATCAGACAAAGATCAGGAGTTCATAACGTCATCGAAAGAACCACGACGCTTAAGTGGAACTGGACAGGGCACTTAGCCAGAACACAAGGTGAACGATGGACAAGACGTATTATGGAATGGAGGCCCAGAAACTATAAAAGAAGCCGAGGACGACCACCGACTAGATGGACCGTTGATATAAAACGTGTAGCGGGAAACTGGCTACAAGCGACCCAGTGTAGAGAACACTGGAAAGAACTGAGGGAGGCCTATGTCCAGCAGTGGACGCGATTGGCTGATTTATGATGATGATCAATTGTTAAGCTTTGGCAGGGTTAATTAATGTGTTTTTTATTCTTTTAAATAAATATGTTTGGTTAAAATTTGTTTTATTTGCTATCAACTGAGAACTCAGGTTCAATCCCTATTTTAAGACAAGACGAACTCACCCTTGAGATATTGAGCTAGGCAAGGTGTAGACGATAAGCTCCCATGGTTGATTGAGGTATTATTTTTACAATAGTACTTTAATTCTCTTTGGTAGTCTTATCGTTACAACCCCCCAAAAAACAAATTCTTCTTTTCACAAAAGCACTGATGAAAAGTGTTGGTAAAAACGTCTGTTCTCTACAGTAACTAGTTGGTAAATTTCACCCCTGACAATACATACGAGTAGAGTTTTTCGGAGAATAACATTAGGTGATTTTTTTATCCATATTTGACCTACACTGAGAAGTTTCTAAAACAATTTGACTCCTAAAAGAGCATCTACTTCTGTATTTTTGCAAAATTAAATCATTTCATGTGCAGATTTTTTTTATTTTAGTTGATAAATCATCTACCGCAGAAATAATGATATTAACGGGTTTTTAATCTAAATTCAAAAATTGAGCCACGGCTTCGTTAATAAAATGTGCTTAAGATCCAGCGTCCAGAAACACTCGAGAAGTTTTGGCTTTTCCATGACCGTTTGACATTTACTCTATCAGTAGGTGGTACTGCCTTTGTATTTTTAATTTTTATTTGAAGCTTTCTTTGTTTATCGAAAATGCAACAAGTTACTTTGTTTTTGACGACAAGTGTGACATTTGGAAGCGGTGCATTGTAAGGTGCAATGATTTCTGCGTAAGGAATTAATACAAAATCCACATTCCTTAACAGCTTCATAACTTTCAACAGGCGATAATGATGTGAATTTACAGCAGGAATTAAGATAATACTTAACTTCGCAAAAAATACAACTGTTTTGTAAAGTATTTGCAGTGTAATCTTATTTATTTCTTGACTGCAAAGCCGTACTCGACAATTTTAATTTATTTGTTGGGATGTTTTTAGCAGTAGGTTGCCGAGATCGCGTATTTTCGAGTTGAGCTTTTATATTTGAAAACTATATAATGTGTTTAATTGTTGGATTACGAGATTCATTAGTTACTATCCTTCTATCGTTCTTAGAGGCTATAAGTGAACATCGTCAAAGTTAAAAGATTTACCTATGTTTTTATGTCATAACCATGTCTCCTTGAACTGATGCATTGATTAAAGAAACAATCTGTTATTTCATTTGTAATTAAATATAAATTTAGTTTTTAATTTTAGGTTCTTAAGAAATTACATCAATACAATTACTCTTTTAATTTATTTTGGAATTTCCTGTTATCAATAATGTTCATATTACTTCTAATGGTATTTTAATAACCTTCCAAATGTAGTTGGTTTTGTTTGTAACTAATATATCTAAGAAAATATAGCTTCTTTAGTAGTATTACATACTTTATTTTCTGTTGAAATTGATTAATTGATTTATTATAATTTTTTGTGTAGTCCAGATCTAATGATTTGATGTTGTCTCGGCTCTCTCTTTATTTCTGTTGAGGTTGTCGACCCTTTGGGTAAATTCGTTTCTATCCTAAGCTGTGGCATTAGGTTATTTCCGTTGGTGTTTGTCCAATCTCTTTAATTTCTCAGCCACGATTTCTTCTTTTGATCTATACTTCTTCTTCTATTTAGTTTTCTCCATCCAAGATTAGTTGTAGCCGTTTAAACTCAGTATGGCGCATGATATGACAGCAGTAAATGATTTATCTAATCTTAATAGTGCTGAGTATTCATTTTCCTTAAGACTTCTGCATTGGTCGTTCTACTGATAGAGCTTACTCTTAGCATACTTATGTAGAACCATATTTTAAAAGTTTGCAGCTTTTTTAACACGTAAAGTGCCATGGCGGACAAACTTTGTCCCCCATTTGCATATATTGTTTTCCATACATGTGGCCGCGGGGGACACTTGTTGTCCGACAGGTCAGTACACACTTCTAGCCGCGTCTCACTGCGTTTATTAGACAGATCCGTTTAAGATATATGTAAGCGGTGAGAGCATGTATTGGACAATATGGACCATTAATTGATTTGGGTGTCAGAGAATTTTACGATAGATTTGAAGAAGGATTTTCTACAATTGAAAAAATTTAATATTTTAGCATTTCAGAAATCTTTATTTTAAGGTAGATGCATGTTTTTTCAAATAGCAAGGTAAACAATAAAATTTCGAATACTTATTGCAATACAGCTTTGTTTTCGGGGTTTTGTTTTAGACAACTGTTCTTCCCGATTTTATCAGGTACCAAGTTTTATAAGTCCTAAATACTTATACTAATATCATTTTTGTTTAAATACACATTTTACCCATTATGACTTCCTCACGAAATTCTGTGATGGTCATTTTGTTACTGGTTACTTTTTTATGTAATAAATGGAAATTCACAATAACAAGCTCGATTGGGAACTTCCTATAGCATTTAACTCCTCTACGTAGAGATGGATTATATGATTTCATCTGATCTAAAAACAATTTTACAGTAACAAAAACAAATGTTTTTAAATAATAAAGTTACCTGAAAAATCAATATAGGCCCTATGTTTGTTGTATTCCAGCACACTTTTGGGCTTTAATAATTCACCTGAACGTCTGTTGACCACCATTATTTCCGGTAAAAAGTTTGTGTTTGGCATAAGGACATCTCACTTTCATTTTTCCACAAACATGCCAGTATTGCTTTCTTCTGCAATAACTTCTCTACGTTTTAAGTTGGCTTGCAAAACAGTTCTTGGGTTTGATTTTCTGTTACTACAAAGAGTTCCAATTATACGGGTGTTATTCTCTAGCGATTTATGTACCCATTCTACTGAGGTATAATAATTGCCCACTACAATGGTTCTGCCGCTGTTTAGCAAGTCTGGTTAAGTTCAAAACGACCTGAGATGGAACAGAATGCTTTTCTTTCTTTAGAATACTAATAACCCAATTGAAATAATACAAGGTGCTCAATATTGAATGCAATGGAATTATTTAGGGAATAGAGGAGGTTCAAAGGATAAGTATGAACTTTCATAGTTTCACAACAAAATTTAATGAGAAAGATCGGAGGAAGAAGGAAGGGAATGCATAATCTTTAAATATTACGCTGAACGTAAAACTTAGATAATTTTTAATGAATGCTAAAAAAACAGTTTTATTTTTTTATTTAGCGTATGGACTTTCACAGTACGATAAATATACAAATAGAATAACATATACATATATATTAAATATATTATTCAAACACTAAAGATATAATGAATGGCACTAAATATTAATGTCCAATTTACATAGCCATTCAATTGCTTTTGGGGAACATTCCGCAAAGTCCTGGAGGTTTCCACGGTAGGCACGATTCAAGCAGTCTGAAACACAATGGCTTATGGTCTGTCTAGATTGTCTGCAATCGCACTGTGGACTTTCTGCACGACCCCACCTGAACAGCGAATCAGCACATTTACCATGTCCTGTACGTATACGATTAAGCCTTACCCAAGTGGACCGGGGCAGATTTGATCCGATGAAACCCTGAGTTGGGGTGGATATCTTAATATAGTCCGATTCTACTGTTGGCATCCATCTTGCTGTCCATTGCCTATATATATATATATATATATATATATATATATATATATATATATATATATCATAGGAATTACCAATTTTTCGGGCAGATCGTATTGAAGGATTTCTAGATCTTAGTCGCTGGTGCTCTTTTAAGATGTCTGGGATATCTTGATATATTGGTAATTATACGTTGGCTACAATTTTCTGGTACTCTAATTATTTTCATGGTTTGGTTAAGTTTAACATCGATTTTGCTTGTAAGTGCACCATTTAGCCATACTAGTGCACAATATTCTGCCACTGAAAAAACCAAAGCTAGAGCAGAGGTCCAAAGAGTATCTGCAGAAGCACCCCAAGTTGTTCCAGCAAGTTTTGATATTAAGTTATTTTACCGGCTGCGTTTGTAAGATGACTTTTGAAGGTGAATGTTCTATCAAGTGTGCCGCCTAGATATTTGGGATTGTTGTTATGTTTGATAGCTGTATCATTTAGAGTTACATTGAGAGTATTTCCCTCAAGTTGATTCGACAGGTGAAAGAGGCAGGTTTCAGTTTTGCTTGTGTTAGGACGTAAGCGCCAGTTCTTAAAATAGTTACTTAGTGTAGTTAAGTCCTCGTTTAGAGCTCGTTCTCCTACTTCTTTACTATTATCTTGGAAGCCAATGGCCAGGTCGTCAGCATAAGCAAATTTTTTGATTTTGTTTCAGGTATATCTGCTGTATAAAGGTTAAATAATAAAGGAGCTAGCACTGAGCCTTGAGGTAAGCCGTTGTTAAAGTCGTTAAAGCCGTCGTAAAGTGTTAAAGCCGTTGTAAAAACAGTAACCAATAATAAAGAAAAATTAATATTTGTCTTTTAATAATACATTTTTATTATCTTCTTAAACTATTTATTCCTGACTTACTTAAATATATTTTTTATTCAACATTTTATATTTTAGCGTTATTGGTCAAGTGATCAACAAAGAGAGATATCGCAATAAAAATATTATTACGAATAATTTTCCAGCCCTTTTTAAATCCAACGTCGCTCGGAGCGTTTACAAGTCGATCAACATCTACCCTCTATTAGTCGACAATAGAGCGAAACATCTAGAGCCATAGAAATGAACGCAATAAAAATCATCGGACCAGAAGTTTGATTAGCCGGATGCCCCGCGGAGTCGTAAAAAGCAATCTGTCTCTTCCTTCGTGGGGAATGGAACAAAAGTGGTAAAAAACTTTTCTTTTTAGCTACCAGAATGACGTAGTAAAAATGGGGGATCGATAGAATCAATGGACGCGTGATTAAGAAGGGAAATTAATTAATGGGGGCGTACGGGAAAGGGGATTGGGTCAGTAGGTTAGAAGGGACTTTCGTTTTCAGTCGACAAAAGTTTTGTGTTTTCGAGAGTTCGAGAGTTAATAAGGCACTTGGCATATTTTTAAGTGAGAATGTTAAGATTAGTTAAATTAATAATTACTTTTATTGGACAATCATTAATAATAAAATATTCAATTTTGACAGAAGTTCTATTGGCGTTTATGCTTTAGTGGAAAGTGGAAATAAACAATACATTTACACAGTAATTAAAAAAAATATCAAACATATCGAGAGTATACACATAATATAATAGGTAAAAAAAAGATACATACATCAGCAATAATGTGAAAGTGTAACCAAACTTTAAAGAATAGAAAATTGATTAGAACTGACCAAATAAACATGTAAACAATTTGAATAGAGCACATAACATCCAAAAATATACGAATCCAAGGAGGAGTGCGACAGAGTTGCGTCTTATCACCGCTATTATTTAATCTTTATTTGGAATCTATATTTAGATAAGTATTAGACGAGGTGCAAGATTAACGGAACCAACATAGATAACATCAGGTATGCTGATGATATCATCCTAGTAGCATAGTAGCACGCAACGCACAAGAATCACAAAACATAAAAATATAACAAACTAGTGATTTTGCCCGATATATCGCCAATTTTAGAAAGGAGATGATAAAATAAGAGAAAAAAGAAATAAACATGAAATCTAAAATGTTCTTCTTTGTTGTGTGAACAAAAATTCTTTTCTTGTTTTATTCTTCAATGTTCTGCATAAAAACCTAACAATTTACTATTCTAGAGTTTAAGTCACCTTCTATAATTTTTATATGGTCTGCAATTTTATAATTCTTGGTGAACTCAGATTATTTATATATGAGTAGGTTTCTACTTTAGTCCACTTCTTATCTATGAATATGTCAACACCAGAGTAAGTTATACGTTAATAATAATAGTACTCTGAAATTTATTAAATATAAGGTAATAAGACATTTCAATTTCTTTATGTACATAAAACTTGTAGGATACATTCGCAGTGAAGAATGACCATTCACTGTAGTACTAAAAACTAAAGATATAAGAAGAAGAGAAAGAGTTTAAATAATTTGATGTTTTTCGCCAATTTTTGGCATTATTTTGCTATAAAAAAATATTTTTTTTTCCATTTCATAATTGTCGATAGATCTTTAGTCTGCAGTGATATAGATAAACCAAAAAGCACTCAAAACAATTAACAAATACATAATGATGTTCAAATAAATGGAGACAAACTTAATTTTAAAGATTTTGTGGAATTTTTTTAATCAACTAATTACAAATGACAAATGGGCGAATGATATCGCAACTACTTAAAATTCTGCGAGTTCTATGGACAAAATTCATGATTTAGGTTTTATATTAATGCTTTGTCCGGTATGCCAGCCTTGATTTTCAGAAATTATTATCTACTTTTAAATTTAAAAAACTAGCTCATGTTAAAATATTTTGTATACTTTTTTAGCTATTTATATATACTTCAGCTTAATATACCTTCCAGTTCAAGACTTTGATGGTTTTCTTTCACTTCTTTCTGTCCTATGCTAGGTTTCTTTCTTCTTTGTTTTTATGTCTCTTATCAACTGCTCACTACAAATGTCATCATACCAATTTGTTTTTTTTTGTCTACTGTTTGGTAAGACTATATCGTCCGCTTCTTGTATTTTCTCCTTTTGTTTACTTCCATAATTTTTTTCTATATACCATACTCTTGTCTGGATTATAAATTTGTCTCTAACCTGCTCTGTAAAGTCATCTTACCAACCTTATTATACAATTTTTCGCCAAGTAAATCAAACCAAGATTTGAACACAAAAAACAAAGTTATGTCGATTTAACTAAACATAACATACGAATATTAGTTGTAAATGTGTGTACACAACAGTCAGTTGCTGACTATATTTTAATTAGAGTACTAAAATAATCCCCAACATCCTCTTAATCCCACTTAATTATTTCGAAAACACTTCGACTAAGTAGTTGTCCTGTTACGTAAATGTTTTATAGTACTTTAAAATCGTACACTGCCCCAAGCATTCACCCCCTCGTCGTAGTAATCGTTACTAAAAGTCATTATTATAATAATAAAGGTTTATCTGCATATTCTGGAATGTGGCGTTATGTATAATTCAAATGAAATTAAACAATAACCCTCTGGGGCTCAAGAAGAGAGAAACTCACTCTGGCGGGATCTCCACTTCGGTTGTTTTAATTAAAAAAAGGACTAAATACCCAATTTGTTTCGGCGCTCTTGTAATGTATTCTTTGTTTTATTCTTTTCTAAATAAGTGTTTTGAATTAATGGCTTTTTTATTTGATTACGGTCATTTTTCATTTCTTTATTAAAAGAAAATTAATTGAGCACAGACAGCGAAACAACCCGGGGAGGAACTTTATGAAATTTCTACTTCCATTAAAAAGGTCATTTGAATGATACAGGAGTATATACACAAGGGTACATCGAGAAAAAAGTAACAACATTTTTTCCTTATATCGATATTTATTTCTTAATCTTGCTAATTTTAGATCTTGCAGATTTTAGAGCTTATGGAGCAAAAAAGAGAGTTTAATAATAAAGACGCAGAAAAGTACAAGGAACACCACAAAAAGGTACTTAAAGAGATAAAATAAGCAAAAGAATCCTGGCTGTTAGAGAAATGCTTAGAAATATAGATCCTACAAAAAAACATGATATATTCAATATGCAGAGGAAGATTAAAAAAAATGGCAGGAATATATAAAACAAACAATGCCCATTGCACTATTTGATAAAGATGAAAACATACAATTCAGATGGAAGGAATATATAACAGAACTGTTCAGTGACAAAGAACACATTGAAGTATATGACAAGGTCGAGAATGGACCAACAATAACAAAATCAGAAGTAAGATCTGCTATAAGTCGTCTAAAAAAACAACAAAGCGCCAGGACCTGAGATAATATATGCTGAGGTATTGAAATTGATAGAAGACAATCAACTTGACATTATGACAGAATTATTTAATCGTATGTATGAAACAGGAACTTTACCAAAAGATTGGTACATGTCCATATTTTTTTGAACCTATTCTATATGCTTCCATTGTTGGATATAGGTTTCCCCTAGTTCTCTCCATCTTTCCCTGTCTTGAGCTGTTCAGTGCAATGTGGGACCTCCGTGTTTCCTGATGTCTTCTTTCCACCTCATCTGTGGTCTGCCTCTTGATCTCTTTGCATTGTATGGACGCCACTTTCCGATGACATTGTTTCTTCGTCCGTCTTAGAGACGTTCATTGTGTCCAGCCCATTTCCATTTCAGTTTTGCTGCTTGTTCTATCGCGTCTACTGTCTTTGTTCTGGTTCTGATCCACTGGTTACGTTTTCTATCTTTAAGTGATGTACCCAACATTTGTCTCTCCATCGCTCTTTGTGCCTTCCTTATCCTATCCAAATTGGCCTGTATGAGTGTCCATGTTTGTGCTCCGTAGGTGATCACCGGTATGATACAGGAGTTATATACCTTGCTTCGTAAGTATAGAGGGATTGTTTGATTTTTTAGAACGTAAGAAAGTTTGCCGAACGCTGCCCATCCCATTCTTACTCGGGTCTCGATTTTTCGGCTGTTTGATTTTCTCTGTTAGCTCTGATATTTGTTCTGTTTGTATTTTTATTGCATCTTGGTCTTCCGTGTTTGTCATTACTTTTGTTTGTCCATATTAATACCACTGTCAAAAAAGCAAATATTAAGAAATGTGAAGAACACCGAATCATTAGTCTCATGAACCACTCACTCAAAATATTCTTAAACATCATCCATGCTCGCATATACAAGAAATTGGAGGAGGGTATTGCTGATGTACAACTTGGATTTCGCAGCTGTCTTGGCACAAGAGAAGCACTTTTTAGCATATAAGTATTAATACAACGAGCAAGAGATGTTAATTCACATGTCTTTGCCTGTTTCATTGACTTCGAAAAGGCATTTGACAAAGTACAGCATGAGAGGTTTATTGAAACTTTGCTAATCGCAAACATCGATGACAAGGATATAAGAATAATAGCCAATCTCTATAGAAAACAAGTAGATAAGATTCGAGTAGACAATCAATTATCCGATAAAGTCCCAATACAAAGAGGAGTACGACAAGGTTGCATACTCTCGCCTTTGCTGTTAAATGCGTACTCTGAACATTTATTTCGAGAAGCTTTGGGAGAAACGACTGATGGCGTGATTGTTAACGGTGAAGTAACAAATAATCTAAGATATGCAGACGACACTGTCCTTGTTGCGGATAGTGGCGAAGAATTACAAAGACTGATAGATTAAGTACTTAATATCGGTAGAAAATATGGAATGAAACTTAATAATAAGAAGACGAAAATTATGATCATAAGCAAAAACCAAGATACAGATGCAAAGTTTATGGCAGACAATGAGGTATTGGATAGAACAGAAAAAATATCATACCTAGGATGCAACATCACAAACAGCTGGGACCATCCATACGAGATTAAATGTAGGATCGAAAAAGCAAGGAGTATCTTCCAACAGATAAAGAAAGTTCTCTGCAATTTAACCTTGAACTTACATCTCCGACTCAAAATCTTTATTTGTTATGTTTTTTCTGTTCTTATGTATGGAGCAGAGGCATGGACACTCACTGATGCGTCTTGCAGACGATTGCAGTCTTTCGAGATGTGATGCTATCGTCGCATGCTCAGAATATCATATGTACATCATATAACTAACGACGCACTAATGCAATGGTTACAAAAAGAATCTGAAGTCTTGAAATCCATTAAAAAAATAAAGTTAGCATACTTCGGACATATAGTGAGAAAATAAATACAGAATCCTACTATTGATATTAGAGGGGAAACTAGAAGGAAATAGAGGATTAGGACGCCGCCGAATATCCTGGCTTAAGAATTTGAGACAGTGGACAGGTATGACCACTACAGACCTATTTCGAACAGCTGTTAATAAAGTACGAGGGGCCATTGTGGTAGCCAACATCCATAGAGGATAGGCACTAGCAGAAGAAGAAGAATCTTGCTAAAGCTTTAAAAAAAATGTGACAGTGAATAGTAAAATGAAAACTATTAACTCACGAATTATGTCCAATCTAGATGCTGCAATACAAATTATTATAATTTAATCCAACACACTTGTTGCCAATTCATTTATTTAGATATGCTTTAAAATGGAAGTTATTGATTGACTGCAATTTTAAACTTTAGTAATTAGCAATCTACGATATTGAATTTTAGTGAAAAATGAACACAGATATAGATAATAATTCAAATTTGTCGTGTACAAACTGTTTAGAATAAAATAAGTTTTTTCGATTTTCCGATAATTCGATAACATTTTCACGAGATTTACCTAATTAAACTTTGAGCAGAAGGTATCCTCCTAGAGTATTTTTGATTAATTTTTTAAATAAAAACACTTTGTCCCTTAATCTCTGTATATAGTAATAATTGATGGTCTCCCGCAAAACACATTTAAAAGAACGATAGCATCGAGTTTATCTCGGAACAACAAGGGTACGACATCGAAATACTGATTGATGACAGTTCACTAAACCGATCGACCTCTTGAAGGGCCGGTCGGGCGAAATCGAGGCCGCAATATTCCCGAAGTCCGGACATAACACGAAAAACGGAACTCGACAAAAATCACAACAAGAATGTATCAAATTTCCGCCGAGAGGCAACAAACTAATGAACGCATTACACCCTTGTATATTCTCTATACATCATTGAAACGTCGTCGGTCGTGAAGCACACACTTTACCAAAGGCGTACGCCAAACCAAGTTGTATTGAGGATTATCAAAATTTGAAATCATATGCGTTTGTCAGTTGCAATAGTTTTGAGACAATAAATATGTTATAACGTTGCTCGAAGTCTGATGTAGATGTTTATAATACTCTGGTCTGGTCAGTAAGACCAATTATCAATTTGTTTCTAACTTAAATTACTAATGAAAACTTAAAATTAGGTGTCTACTCACTAGTGTCAATATAAATGAGTCAGATAAAATTAAATTATTAGAAGACTTTTTCACTATGTAACAAAAAACAAAATTTGTTTAATTTACTGTTTGTATTTTGAGAACGATTTCCGAAGTGGTAATTGAAACGTCAATAAACGTATTTTTATCTTTAATTGTGGCTTATTCCCAGTTTAATAGTAATTAGATCATACGGGTCAAAAATGACCCGTTCGCGTTTCTGGCAGAAATGTCGGCGCTTCTAGTGTTAAAAACCAATAAAAAATAAAAACGGGATTTGGTACTCTGAGAGTGACCGAGGAGGGAAACTAGTTTCTTTTTTCATCGTCTATGTACGAAGCGGTGGTTTTTAATTTAATTTAATTTTAATTGACTAATCCAATCGAGTCCGAAATGAAAACCCTAAGAACAATAATGGGGAAAACAAGAAGAGACAGAGCGAGAAATTCAAACATTAGAGAGCAGTGCAAAATTCAAAAAAGATATTGTAAGATGGGGAAGGCAGCGCAAGAGGATGTGGTACAACCATGTAAGACGAATGGATGAGAATAGACTCCCAAAAATTGCCCTAGAAAACAATCCGCCCGGTTCAAGACCCCCCGGAAGACCACCTAAAAGATGGAGGGATAGTTGGCAATCTACCTCCCAAGAAATTAACCAGAGGCAGCTTCAGAATTAAACAGATCGAAAGATCTACAAAAAGTACAAGAAGAAGAAGAAGGATTTTATTTCATTTCATTTAATTTAATTTCATTGGATTCCAATACATTTATTTTGATTCAATTCGATTCTATTTAATTTGATTTATTTTATTTTAGTTTAGTTCACTTTATTATTATATAGGTATTCACGCGTATATGCATGCTTTTACTAGTCCACGTTTTCTAAGATTTGTTTTCCATTGTGTTTCATCGCGTTTGTTTCGTTTTTATTTTTTCACACATCTGCGTGATCCATTTTATCAATCAACGCATTCCATCCTTAATCCGCGATAGGAAAGCTATTCTTCCAAAAGGTATATATAAAAATATCACGTACTAATACATGAAAAAAAAACTAAAAAAAGAATAAACAAAACGAAATTAATAATATTTAAATGAAACTGTTAATTAAGATAATTAATTCTTACAATGTAAAGTATCAGTGAATTTGTTGTATGCACTAAAAGATAAACTAACTTACCACAAATAGTCTGCCTAATTTGTTAAGCTAATTAGGTAGCCATTAAAAAAAATCTGAATGCTAAATGCCATTTGTAATTGTTGCCTAAACGTAATCTTGCATTAGTAGCTTGAACACTCAATTTAAATTAATCGATTTTACGATCCTCTGCATTGAAATATTTACCTTTAAGAGAAATTAGAAATATGAAAACCTTGATAAACATCTCCAACCAAGTGGATTGATCAAATCACAGTAATCTTGTCTGACAATGGCTATAAAGAAGTAGGTACAAGCGACAAAAATATGAGTGTCAACAAAAATCACGACGGGAATATTAAATATGATTTTACAAAAAATAAAATACATTTTTATGTAAATATTTATAGTTAGGAATTCAAAAAATAATAATCTTTTATACCCTCTATCCAATCATAAATTTTGGTTGCATAGATACTTTTTTTACTTTTTTAATTTATTAACAAGGACAATTACCTATATCTTTGGTAGAAGATCTTTTTTTTTTATTTAAACATACAGAACCCACATCAACCACCAAGGGTTAATAGTGGGGGGACATACACAGTAGTACAGTTTGATAAATTAAAGTTTATTATAAATGTTTATGTCTTTTAGAAACTGCAATAAATCCGAGATATTTGTCGTAAGCGCACTTCTCAGGTTTCCACTAATTCCTCGGCATGTTCTCTGAGGTTGGAACTGCGGACAGTCGACTATCAGATGCTTCACCGTGAGTTGAGTAGAGCAGTAGGTACAAATTGGAGCTGGTTCTTTATTTAGAAGGTGTAGGTGTGTTAGTATTGTGTGGCCGATTTTAAGACGATTTATGTTTAACTTGGATGGTACACAAGGCAAATATCGAACACAGTATTTAATCAAATCTTGCCCAAGTACTTTCGATCAATAGATCATCTTCAGAGGCATTTCGTCAGTTGTGGCCTATCCAGCAGTAACAGAATGTCATAAATGTAAATTGAAACATAACAAATACACTAAACAAAGACAAACAAACACTTTAAAATTTAAAAAATTGGAGAAGCTACATTTTATATAGAAGCCGGAGACAGAATGACAGAATTCTTAGAAACTTAGAGTCTGTTGCATCCCAGATTGCTTGCCATAAATTTATTATATGATTCATGGACTGTCGTTTATGGTCGGTGTGGGGATATTTAGTAATTTCTGAAACATTTTCATTTTTGATGTATTTTAATGTTAATTGATCAACTTTCTCGTTGCCTTTAATGCCAATGTGTGAAGGTATCCAAATAAATGTAAACTTTTTATTTATATGGTGTAGTGCATTAAGTTCATTTCTTATATTTTGTGCAATAGGATGGCTAGGATAAAGTTGATTAATTCCATGAATTGCGCTGAGTCAATCTGCGATGATTAAAATATTATTTTCAGTCGTTGAAGAGGAGTTTTTGATAGCTTCTAATATGGCTGTGGTTTCTCCGGTGTAAATGCTGCAGTGGTGTGGAATTCTAATGGCATATTTGTAATTTTTATTTGTGAAGGCTGCAGCATGGCCATTTTCAGTTTTTGATGCATCTGTGTATATTATGTGGTGATTTGGATACTTCCCCATAATTTCTTTGAATGCGTTAATGATAAGGTAGAAGATTTTCATTTTTACTTATTTTTCTAAGTATTAGTAAGGTTTATATTATTTTAGTTTTTGACATTTTTAAACAATAAATGCTGACGTCTACTTTGACCACGGTTACATTTAACATTTATATTCAGTTAAAATAAAAAGTGTTGCATTTTATTCTCTTATCTACTCAACTCCTTCCACCGTATTATATATAGACTAAAAGGTCTAAATATAAAAACATAATACTAAAATGATTTAATATGGATCAAAAACAACTGAAGATGTGAAAGCATTTGTAGTAATTTCAGAGAAGTT
Source organism: Diabrotica balteata (assembly GCA_918026665.1). Classification (NCBI taxonomy): domain Eukaryota; kingdom Metazoa; phylum Arthropoda; class Insecta; order Coleoptera; family Chrysomelidae; genus Diabrotica; species Diabrotica balteata. Next base: position 186,076,529 of record OU898277.1, on the reverse strand, counting down.
CCTTAAACTGAAACTACCAAATGTTAGTACTATCTATACAGTAGAACTACCCAATCTGACAATACAGCATTCGATTATAACTCGCCATATTTCCAAAAAACTCGTTTTAAAAAAATTAAACCTTTCCCTAATATGGCTCATATCAATGACCATAAAATACTTGTTATCTGGATTCCGTACTATACAGCAATAAAAGGCAACGAAATTGCTGACTGTAGGTGCTAATGACACATAAAACAATAAAATCATATTTATGGCAAAATAGTGACAAATAAAGACATTTGGTGGGCTATTTTTTTTCCATAATTACTTAATGCATAAAAGAAACAAATAATGCAGTTTCCTCCAGCATCATTTCGTATGTTCTTGATTACGCGTAACAAGTGATGTTCATAATTAAAGTTTTATTTAATATTCGGGCTATACTAAATGCCCCACAAGAAATTATACACATTCAACAACTTGTTCAAACCCCATCTCATCCGCCAAACATTTAAGTTCGAACTCGTTTCGGCGGAACTGCCACTGAGGAATCGAGGGGGTCTAATCGAGTGTGCTGCTGTGTCCGGCAGCCGGCGGACCTTTTGCTACATCGATCAAAGACCGCCATTTACTTTTTGATGGAGCACTCTTGACGCCATTTCTCATAAGACCAGGGGATCTATATATTTCCAGTTGACTTATAGAACGATGCCGATATATATACACACACACATATCGGTACAGCATACGAATAAATACGATACACGCGTCGAGACATATTGTCAGACGAACGACGAAATCTTCCAAGAACGTAGAACGTTTTCCAACACGTGCCGAAGGACAGGGATGGAAGAAGGGACAAATTAGAAAGTGAGACAACGTATACCGAGCAAATAAATATCACTAGGCGATGATATCCGTTCATTTGGGATCAATCGGGGAAGATATGGATCTCCTAATCGGGAAACTTGACCTAATAAGACACAGATAAATTTCAAGGAAATCCCTTTGGGGCGAATTGCCAAGTGTTGATGAGTATAATATTTTTATTGAGTGTTACTTAATACCAAGAATAATTTAATCGGGAAATAATATTATTAAAAATTATTTTTAAAAAGAAATGATGCGCTTGTTTATATCGGATTAAGCAGCAATTTTTGATCATAAAAAAAATAACACTTTTAACTGCTGTTTGACTTCAATTTTCGCTCCGGAAATCGTTTTAACAAAAGATTATTTAAAAGAATATTGAATGAATATTGAAAAAGTTTGTATTTTATTAATTTTATTTTTATTTATAATAAATGTTGGAATTTTTATAATATGTGGTTCTTTGTTTAATTTAATATTCGTTTAATATTTAATTTAATACTCGGCTAGCTCAATTATGTGTTCTAAGCAATCTGTCACTGTGTGACGTCGACTCTGTAGTCTCCTGGTAGAGTTCAAAAAGAAATTAAACCAAAATTTACTTCGTATAAATCTTAATGTGGTTTAGTGTCGTGACAATATAATTTATTACAAAATGTGGAGACTCTCTACAAGTACCTAAAAAACTAAATAAATATTGCAACTTTATAAAGTGTTTAAACTGAACTATAAAGAAAAAGAAAATGAACACTTTATTCCGCTAATTTTTAACTTGCATTCAAATATAATCAAAATTTCAAATGATCCCCAAAATTATTATCCAACCTCACTTTAAAACAGTTCTGATTTATTTAAAGAAAACTAACTACTCGCAAAATAATCGGTGAAACTGGAATATCAATCCTCTCTTCGGAAGTTAAGGTACGTACTATTCTATTTTTAATTTAATGATCATTAATATTTTCAATTTTTAAGGCCTATCGCAATTATGTTAATTCATGAATTTTCTGTACTACAATAATAATTTATAAGTCAAATTGTTTCTCTTACTCTCTGGAACAAATTCTGGATATCTCTGCTGTGGAAACTGTGGAAAAACTAAAATTCTAATTAGACGAGTTAGAAAACACTTCCGACCTATTCCACAGTTTCAGGGCTCCCCTTCGTCGAAAAAAAAAAATCCTCGTCGGCTTCTCTCAAAAAACCAATTCTTCTTCTTTTCGTCTTCTATTTTTTTTTAACCATAAAACTGTCCTGTTCTGACACATTTGTCAATCCACATTAATTTCTCATAATCACTTTAATCACATCTAATTTGGGAATTTATAAAAAAAATGTTCAGATATAAAACTTATTCTATTACAATACTAATACAATTTATTCTTTTCATCTCCACATCATTGTAATTTCTTATTTAACAAAACCCCTATTAATTCAGCTCCCACAGACTTGCTTGACAGTTTATTTTCTGACGTTTTTTTTTTAAATTTCTATGTTTAAATATTTTTTAAGAATTCTTATTTTCTTGTTCTTTATAAGGTTTAGACGATTCACCTATACACTAGGCAACTATACTATTCAGAAATTATTAACACTATACCAGGTAAGTCAAAATTAATTTATTTAACAATTTACTAATCTTTTTCTCTTTTATTTCAGAGTCGAACCCACATTGTGATGGCTTCATGAAATTCATGAACAACAAACTCATATAAAAATCCATTTAAGTTGTATCCTTTTTAACATATTGAAATCATTTCAATATAGTAAGTTGGTTAGCGTTACGTTTTTTATATTTGACAAATGACTTACTTTGTCCATGTTCTTGTTAACAAATTGCTATGGTTTAGTTGAAAATTCTAATTCTGTGTATTATGCGTATGTATATTATGTATTTTATATGTATCTGTAGATATAAAAGACTAGGACGACAACACACACTATTTTCCGGTAGGATAACTCATAGCGATACCTAGGAAAGAAATCTAAATACCAACTGACATTTCAATCTACTGATTTAATCATATTTTGTTCTTGAAATGATATGTTTAATTAATAATATTAACTACATATTAATATAATTAATAATACGAATAATTTTTACGCAAAATCGACAAAAATATTGGTTATTGTAATTTAAAGATAAGATTTAATAAACAAAATAATTTAAAGCTTTATGTTTGTTTAGGTTTAAACACCTAGCGCCACATAGGAAAATTATCTGAACTACACACTGCCATGAATAAACTTATCTGACAGATAAAACGTAAAATTATTTATTTGACATATAAAGTACCGAATTTTTCTTTTTACCCGTAACTCCAATTGAAATAAAAAATACAATCGATCAACTAAAAAATAAGCCTAGTACTGGTATTCATAACATATCTGTAAAAATAATAAAACTGATAAGTGATCATATATGGATTCCTTTAACCCATTTAGTTAATCTCTCAATAACAACCAGCCAATTTCCATCCATATTTAAAATGGCAAAAGTTATTCTAATCTTCAAAAAGAATGACCCTCATGATATTTCAAATTATAGACCAGTATCTGTCCTTAGCATAATTTTAAAAGTAATACAACAGAGAAGGTTGTATACAACAGAATGTTAAATTTTATAGAAGAATACAATCTATTAACTCCAACCCAACACGGCTTTAGATCAAAAAAATCAACACTCACGGATGCATGCAGCTTGTTTGAGCGTATTTATGATGAATTAGATAGTAGAAACCATATGGCAGGACTATTTTTTGATCTATCACGTGCTTTTGGCTGCTTAGACATAACATTTATTTGCAATAAATTGTATAACGTTGGTTTTAGAGGGATATTTCTAGAATGGATAATACATTTCTTAAGTGACAGGAAAAGTGTCATTAAGATGAAAGAATCAAGCTCAGAACCATACACGACAAATAAAGGAGTACCACAGGGATCCGTACTGGGACCATTATTATTCCTAATTTTTATTAATGACCTACCAAATCACATAAGGGCACTTATAATATCAATGTTTGCTGATGACACCTCGTTAATAGTCTCTGCACGTACACTCGAGGAATTAACAATGACAATGAAGACTGTTGTTGACTGCTTTAAACGCTGGTGTAATACCAACAGACTAATATTAAACATTGACAAGACGCAAATTATTTATTTTCATTCATACAACTCATCTAAATATGACTATATCTTAACCATCCATGATAGAAACAATATGTTATCTTCCACTCACTCTACAAAGTTTTTGGGTGTATTCATTGATTGTAATCTCAAATGGTCAGAGCAAGTGAATTCAGTGAACATGAAATTGAATAAAGCTTTTTATGCTATATATAGAATTAAAAACACACTACTTATCTCGGCAATAATGAACGTTTATTATAGCCTTGCTTATAGCCACATGTGCTTAATGTAATTTTGTGGAGGAACTCATAATCATATTATTGTATTATATATAATATTATTATATTAAAGTTATTATATAAATTATTATATTATATATAATATTATTATATTAAAATATATTATATTATTATGT